>CM076581.1:828038463-828231553 GCA_034641835.2 Pinus albicaulis | reverse complement strand
CTCCTCACCGTGAATTGGAATATTTACCTTTGGTAGATAGAGATTTTCAGATTAAAGATTTGCATTTCGATGAAAGCCCCCTTCTGAGTTTTTGTCGCTGCAGAGACGATTATTCAAAGGGGCAAGATGTCATTGGACTGTGGGAATCCAATCTTCCAAGGTACCTTATCCCCTCAGTCATCAATTTCCTAGAAATTATCCACTATTGCCATTCAAATTATGATCCCACTCAAAGGGCTGTGATAGCTCCTGATCAGAGTGTTCTATTCCCCATTACTCCCCAGGCCATCAATCAAATGCTACACTTTGAACCTGACCAAGAATTGGCACCTCTGTCTATGGAAGAATTGATTGAGAAGACTAGGAAATTAACTCCAGAAAAGCTAAAGTCCATGTGCCAGATTTTCATGTTACCTGAGCATCAACCTAAGGGGTCTCCTCCCTATGGTTTTTATTATTTCAATCAATTGGGAAGACTCATCCTCAATATGATATCTTTTGTCTTGGGCTTCAACACCAGTGAATATGTAGATGAGATAACCTTGGTTTTGCTATCCATTTTTACTCTTGGGCAACCTCCTGAGATTAAATATGACTTTGCCTCCTTCATAGCCAACAAGATCCATGATCAGTTCATGAGGCTAGATGATGAAATTTTTTTTAAATATTCCTCAGTCATCTATCATCTCATTATCTACTATCAGTCAGAAAGATTCCCTTTCCCTGTTCAAAAACTTGATGCCAAGGGGAACCAAAGGTCAGTTATATTTTGGTCTCCCATAATTCATTCTTATGAGTCTCCTTATTCCTATTCTGAGTTTATAGATCTTTTTGTATATCCTGCAACTACATTGTTGATAGGGATTCCTCCCCCAAGACTCAGTAATGAAATAAAAAAGACCTTGCAACTTTCAAGGACCTATAAAGTGGGGGATTGGTATTTGTATCAAGACCATACAGTCATCAGAATCTATGGATGTGAATTACATCCATTCAAGTTACCAAAGTATGTACCCATGAGACTATTTGCCTTGGAATATTTCAGGAAAATGAACAATATAGATGTGATCCATTTTTGTAGTGTGAAAAAGAAAGCTCAACTTCGGATTAAAAGCCAATTAGGTCCCTACATCTGCAATTCTAGAGAGGTTGAGCGAGAAGCAGAGGATATATTACAAAACCGCTGCAAATTTCAAAGAATTTTTCGTTGGGTTCCTTATGACCCATTTGGTTTCATCTGTGAAAAAAGATTAAAGAACAAATCTTCCCCTTATATCCACCACAAGATTCTTGATATAGAGCAATATGCTAACCAAGATGAATGGGTGGAAAAAACAATTGTTGAAGAAGAAAGTGCAGAAGAAAAAATGAATAAAGTTATGAAATATCTTCAAAAGAAATATGACCGAGAATCTTATGGTCAAGTGCAGGTACCCCAAATTGGTACATCTTCAGTAGAAAATCCACAGCAGAGGTTGCAGGAAGGCAGTCCACCAGTGGCAGCAGAGACAAAAGGTAAAGGAAAGGAACCTGCATTACAGGTGATTGAAACTTTAGTCATGACAGAGAAACCACAAACTTCCAAAGCACCTAAACAATCACAGGTTTCTCCCACTCAGGCAAAGCACACACAAGTTCCAGAGTTACAAACTCCATCAAATGTGGAAATAGGTAAGAAAAGGCAAGTTCCAGATACCACACCTCCTAAAGAGCCTTTAGGAACACATCAAGCTAAAAAACATAAATCAGATCCACTTCCAGAAGTGGAAATCATAGATGAAGTGTTTGATGATGGGAGGGAAGACAATCAACTAACTGGCACAGTTAATGAAACAAACACAGGACAGAAAGGAAAAGCCTTACAAAAGCAATTAAGTACTGAGGTATCCTCTTTCATACCACCAAAAACAGATACAGGGGATATTAAAAGAACCTTCATTAATATTAAAGCAAAGAATGATCCATTAAAAATGAAGGTATATGATCAATATATGAAAATGGCTCCTCATAATCAAGAAAGGCTAATGTCAGCATTTGACATGTCACAAGGAAAAATGATAATGAGCCACTTCAAGTCAAAGGTGCCAAAACCCATTACTGCAGCTGACTACATCAGAACAAATTTTGAAGTTCTGGAAAAGGACATTCATCCTCTGGACCAGATAGAGCTACACAGACAAACTGGGGAAATGGTCTATTCCACTCTTACCAATAAAGCCATGGTGGCTCTAACACTGCAAGATTCTTTGAATAACACAAGAGCCCAATTGCAAATTGAGAAGGCCTCTTCTCAGGCCAAAGATAACAGAATAAAGTCTTTGGAAGACATAATCATTAGCTTGGGTCACAACCCCAAAGACATTAAAAGTATTGAGGCATTAATAAAGAAGAAAGATGATGACATAGCTGCACTGAGAAAGCAGCTAAAATTGCCAGCCTCAAGGCACCCTCAGACCCAAGAAGTTCTAAAGGGGAATTCACAGGAAGAAATAATGGAGTTGCTTCTAAATATGACTGAGCGACTAAGTGAAACGGAGAAGGAATTGGAACAAGCTTTGCAGGAACAGGAAACTATCAGGCAGACATCAACCACAGGTACTACAACAACAGGTCAGCAAACACAGCCATCCCAGGTAAACACTTCTGGTTTAAGTTCTGATGAATTAATAAAACAAATGGAAAGTCTACAACTAAGGGTCACAGAACTTCAAACCACGAAATTGCAATTAGTAAAATTGGAGGAGAAATATGATACATCTAAAAAGACAGTTGCTGATAACACCAGGGAAATAAAAATATTAGAAAAATTGGTTCAGGCTTTGGAAAAAGATCTTTCATTGGAAAAGCCTTTAAAGGAAATAAATGACATTCTTTGGGGTAATATCATTGAGTTAATAAAGGGCATTTGGCCCTCTATTCAAGCTATTTTTGAACAAAATGATTTGGTTAAAATAGCCCAAGAAGAAATAAACAGAACCAGAAATGAATTAAGAGGCAGGCCCAAGCAGGCCAATCAGCTTATTCAATTTTTGAACACCCGGACAAAGCAACAGCTAGCAGTTTTGGGGATTGAAGACAGAACCGACACAGTTTTGGAAATAAAGAGAGTTTTCATCAAAAGAACTTTCATGCAGAATTTAGAAAGGAAGTGCACAGATATTTTGGTTGATATCAATATTTTTCAGAGAGAAATTTCAAGCTTTGTTGGACAGTGGATTACCAAGTCCTATGCTCTCAGAGGATTAAATAATGGACTTGGAAACCTATGTAAAGAAAATAAATGCTCATGCTCAAAATACAGCTGCTTGTTCTCCTAGTTTACCACAATCAACATTACCAACAGGGAGAAATATCTATGATAGAGTGAGGAATTTATTTCATTTGGAACATGAAATAAAGTATCTATTTCCTAATGAGCCCACCTTTTACAAACTCACAGAAGCAGATGAGACCTTGAGAAAACTCAAAAGGACTGTGATACCAGACGATTCATGGTGAAGAGACTTATTAGAAATTCTATAAAAGTTATTTTCAGGATGAGAATTTATCTTTACTATCAAGTAAATGGTAAAAATGAGTACAGATGAAAGAGTATCAGTTACACAGGTTAAAGAGTATCCGTAAAGACAAAAAGTATCAAACAAGCAAAGAAATTACTCTAGAAGACAGCAACAATCCCTTTTTAGCACTTGCCTCAAGCACATCCATAAAGAAAGGAAACAGCACATCAGCAGTTACTTATTATTCTATCTACGAGACCATTTGTCTCCTGTTTACTTGTAAATTAATCCTTAGTCACCCCAAATTATGGGCTAGGATAGTGTGAGATATTTTCAATTATTTAGTGTATAAATAAACCCTCAAAGAGAGTATTGAGGGTGGATTCTATTACTCTGTTGTAACATTGAGATTTTCGGAATAAAAGCATTTTGGAGAAATTTATTCGTGGCTTACTGGATGACGATTTGAAGCTCAGGACTTTTTGCAGGATTCATGTGTTGGACTGCAGTTCAATAAGTCTTTCTACCCTTTGTCTTAAGTTTTATATCAGTTTATAATATCATTATGTCCATTTATGAATAATTTACATAAAGGATTGAATCAGAATTTACTTAATTGTACTCTGATTTCAGATGTGATTTTTCTTAATGTTTTCCTCTGAATTAGTTATAAGCATGAATTCTTAAATGCTCTTGCTTTGCTAATTTAAACATTGTTGATTACTGTAATAAATAATTCTTCATTGCTCTTTGTTTGTAATCATCTCATTTCTTTCTTTTGAACATGGTGAAAGATTCTTATCTACCTTTCATCCCTTCAAGATCATCCCATCCACTTTAAATTTTAAGGATTGTTCTTTGTCTAGCTATCTTGCCCTGTAAAGCCATCTTGTGCGTAGAATAGAAATATAGTAAAGCCATCCTTTGACTCCATAGCCCAATGGACTGAAAGCCCTCAACCTTGCCCTTAGTTTGTGGATTCCACCATTTTCCCAAAACAAACTCTTGAATCTATAACTAGCCTAAAACCTTCCAAGAAAAAAGATAAATCATAAAGAGAGAGCCCTCTCTGGATGCAGATTGGCTAGATTCTGCATCTAAAAGGTTGGTTTGTGGTTACCTCGGGTATACTTTCCTCTTACACAACTTCTAGGAAAACCTGAGTGATAACATAGTGGCGACCATACTGGGGAATTGAACCATCTTATTGATACTATTGTTTGATTTATAAGCTATAGACAGAGTCTGAAGATCAGCCAGGTAGCCTTTGAAATTGCTTTTGCTCTGCAATTGCAAAAGTAAATAAATGCTGCTTCAGTCTATCTCTGATTTGGCTTACGTGCTGAACCTTAGTTTCAAAATATTCAATCAGATTCTCTAAGTTTAAACAGATCTTTGAGAAAATTTTAATCACACATCATTATTTCTTGAAGAATTTGTAGAAGTTGTATTTATTCTTTCAATTAAAATCAAAAATTCAAAAAAAACATAGTCTAGGAAAACTGGCTTCAGAAAGGATTCGACATACTAGGTCAAACCCTGACCCTAATCCACCACCAATATTTGAAAATCCAAATCTGATTCCTAGAATTCTTAGAAGACAAGGAAGTCAAGAAAGTTTTGAAAGAGGAAGTCAGGAAAGTTCAGAAAGTTCTAGACCACTTTCTAGATCTGCTTCTTGTCCTGTGAAAATTATATATATTGATGACATTCCTTTTGATGCACGATTTGAAACATCTTTATTTGTGAATTTTTCTGAAACTGAATTATCCAGATTAGTTCTAGATCCATTGTTCTTTGAAGATTTGCAATACAGATTTGTTTCTCATCATCTTGACAGAGAATTACATAACTCTATTCAGTCTGAACAAACCTTTGAAGAAAGTTCAAACATCTCTGTAATTACTGAAGCATCTCCAAGTTCAGTCACTTTTTCTCAAGCTTTTCAAACACCTGTCACCCGTTCTACTCCTCCATCTCCTCCTGCCAGACCATCAACTCCTATTACCCCACTTTATCTTCCAATGGCTAATCGATATGCCCCTTTACAGTTACTAGCCAACCCTCCAGCTTTACCTCAAGATTATCAAAGTAAGATCACACCTTTTGATGGATCAGGTACTTACACAGCTCAACAACACACCAAAAGGATGACTGATTACTTTGAGTTTTATGAGATTGATACTGATAATATCCGAATGAGAATTTTCGTTCAGAGTCTTACTGGAGAAGTTAGAAATTGGTTTAGGGCCCTTGCCCCGAACAGTATTGCTGATTTAGAAGCTTTATATAGGGTATTTTTGAACAGATGGGAGAAGAAAAAGGATCCTCTTCAGATCCTATCAAAATTTGAGAAATTAAGAAGAAGACCTAACGAAACCGTACAAGACTATATCATTAGATTCAATGAAGCATATAATGCAGTTCCTCAAAACCTAAGACCCCCACCTGACTCTGTATTGGTTAAATTTCCATATGGTTTTGATTCTAACATAGCTTATTCCCTCAGGGAAAGGGCTCCTCAAACACTAGAGGAAATGCAAAGCATAGTGGTGAGTGTAGAAGCAAATCTGATAGAAAAACGAGCCAGAGCTAGGGCAGAAAGAAGAATGCCTATGAATGAAGAACCTTCAGCTTTTGAAAAGAAGCTGGATGTAATCATTAAAGGTATGGAAAGATTAGGAGACAAAGTGGAAACCATTGAAAGAAAGTATTCTAGTGACAATCAGAATGTTGCAAGAAACCCAAATTTTAGGAGGAATCTGAATCAAAATAGTGGAAAGAATGTTCCTGACCAGAACATTAGACCACCTTTCCAAGAAAACTTTGTTGAAGGTTCAACTTCTGAAGAACCTACAGAATATGTAGAAATAAACAATGTAACAGATGACAAAAATGAACCAGAAGTCTTCCTATCCCAAGATGATCAAGAGAATCACATCTTGGAAACATTCCAAACTCATTCATGTGAGACTTTTGATTTCAAGGAAGGCTATGACACAGAAATTTATGAGGTTCATAAACAGTACAACTTGAGAAGTAGACGGATTGATGTACCAGAGAATAGAAAACAGAAAACTGCAAAACAAGATGTCAAAGGTAAACAAAACATTTCCCCTGTACAAAACAGTCCCCAAGTATAAATTTTGTCTAGAATAACTCCCAACTCTTCAAATCCAATAATTGAAGATGTCTCTGACAACCAACCAAACAACAAACAACAGTCTAATACTTTTCCTCCTATGGGAAACGTAGAAGAATTAGTAGAGGTTAGTCCAGAAACATCTTCAAAACAAAACTTCATTCATGAAAAAGAGAAAAATATTGAAGACCCAAAAAACAGAGAAAACCCAACTGTGCAAAATACTAAAACTCAGACGGAAAAACCTTTCAATCTAGAGGCTGAAATAGGCAAACTCAAGATAGTTGTTCCTTTATCAGAATTGGCTAAACATGATGTCTATAGAAGTCAGATTGCCAAGTCCCTAAACATTAATATTACTGGATTGTATGATTCAGTAAACATTCTTGATGATCAACCCAAACTTCTTTTTGGCCCTGAGGTTAATGGAAAACCAGAAAATGGAGGAACTCCTCCATTTTATGTAAGCCTGAATGTTCATGACAAGATACTCCATAATGCAATGCTTGATTCTAGAGCATCTCATAATTTGATGCCAAAAGCAGTAATGGAAAGATTGAATCTAGATATTACCAGACCGTACAAAGATTTGTTTTCATTTGATTCTAGTCAGGTAAAATGTTTAGGTTTGATTAAAGATTTGTGTGTAACTTTGGTACAATACCCTGCTAAGTCTGTCTTAATGGACATATTAGTGGCTGATATTCCACCTAAATATGGTATGTTATTGTCTAGATCTTGGGGTGCTAAACTTGGAGGGTCTATTCAACTAGACATGTCATATGCAACTATTTCAGTATTTGGTCAGCCTAAAAGGTTATATAGAGAAACCTTGATGAAATACTTAGTGAGTAGCCATGAGAAGCCTGAAAACTTCCCTGTTTACTCTGTACATTCTGATATGGATTCTTTTATTTTATACAATGCTGAGTTGGATCTCTCTACTGAAATAGAAGCTCCAGAATTGGAAACCATAAACAAAACCACTGTTAAAATTGAAGAAATCTCTGAAAACAAAGAAACACCAGATGATCAAGAAATACCTGAAGAAACTAAACAACTAGCTCCTGTCAAGAAACACTTTAAAACAATTGATGAAGATTATGAACATGAAATTCTATGGTATTTAGAGTTTTATGGCTCAGTAAACAGACTAGGGGCAGGAGCTGGGATTTGGTTACATAATGTTGAGAATAATTATGCAGAGGGTCATGCTTATAGGTTGAATTTCAAATGCACTAACAACATGGCAGAGTACGAAGCTCTTTTATTAGGGCTTAAACATGTCAAGAAGTTAGGATCTATTAGGGTATCAATCATAGGAGACTCCGAACTAATTATTCAACAGATTAAAGGAGAATGTTCAACAAAAGACATGAGACTGAAACAATACAGAGAAACAGTTGTAGAGATTCTCAACACATTTTTACAAGCTCAACTTGCCAAGATTCCCAGGAAACAAAATTTGCATGCTCACAGCCTCGCCATGTTTGCTAGCACATGCAAGTTACCTTTCGACCCTAATCATCAGTTTTCAGCTGAGATTAGGCATAGGCCTGCTATACCAGACAATCTTTTGAATTGGCAAGTATTTGTGAATAACAATCAAATCAATAATTTTTTGACACTTCGAAATGAGTTTTCTAACTGTAATATAGATGAGGACATAACTATTGATGAATTTGATCAAGAAAAAGAACAAAAAATAGAAATTTCAAGAGAAAATGCAATTCATATGCTGCATCCAACCACATTCACAGAAAAGGACATGCAAAATTTGAAACACATGGAATCTGATGAGATCATAGAAGATGAGACAGAAATCATAAATTTGAAAGATAATCATTTGCCCAAAGGATTAACTCCTTTGGAAGATTTGTTTGACTCTAATGATATTCCATTTAGACCTAAAATGGAACCTGTTAAGGCTGATATGGAAGAATGCAACTTAGAAACCCCAGAAAATCCCAAAATGGTCAAGTTGTCCAAATCTCTTCCAAAAGATCAAAAGGTTAAATATGTAGAACTATTAAAAGAATTGCAGGATGTTTTTGCCTGGAGTTATGAAGACCTCAAATATTATGATACATCCATCATTCAACACACTATACCTTTGAAACTAGACCAGAAACCTTTTAAACAAAAGCTTAGAAGAATAAATCCTGTTTTATTACCTTCAATTGAAAAGGAAATCAAAAGAATGTTTGAAGCAGGGATTATAGCTCCTATCAGATTCTCAGAATGGGTTTCTAACCTGGTACCAACAAGAAATAAGACAGGAGAAATTAGACTGTGTGTCGACTTAAGAAATTTGAATAAAGTTTCTTTAAAAGACAACTATCCTCTGCCGAAAATGGACCACATTCTGCAAAGGGTAGTAGGATCTTCTAGAATATCATTACTGGATGGATTTTCAGGGTACAACCAGATTCTGGTTCACCCTGATGACCAGGATAAAACAGCATTTACTACACCATGGGGTACATTTAAATATGTAAAAATGCCATTTGGACTCAAGAATGCAGGAGCTACATTTCAAAGAGCAATGGATATTGCTTTTGCTAAAGAGATACATGATTTTCTGGTTATTTACCTAGATGATTTGACTGTTTTTTCTAAAACAGATCAAGAACATTTAGATCACCTAAGGCAAGTATTTATAAAGTGCAGAAAATATCGGATTTCTTTAAACCCTAAGAAGTCATTGTTTGGTTTAGAAGAAGGAAAGCTTTTAGGTCATGTTATTTCTAAAGATGGCATTAGGATTGATCCAGAGAGAATTCAAGCAATTTTGCAAATACCCCACCCCAGAAACATAAAAGAGTTTCAAGCATTCATAGGAAAAATTAATTTCTTGAGAAGATTTATTTCTAGTTTAGCTGAATTACTTAGATTGCTTACTAACATGTTGAGGAAAGATTCAAGCATTGACTGGACTGTAGAAGCCAAACAATCATTTGAGGAAATTAAAATGGCTTTAACAAGGACACCAGTTCTGACCAGTCCTAAATTTGATAGAGATTTTATTATTTTTTCATTTGCTTCTGAACATATTGTTGCAGCTGTTTTACTTCAAAAAGATGACCAAGGGTGTGAAAAGCCAATAGCATTTTTTAGTAAAGCACTGAGGGATGCATCTCTAAAATACAATATTATGGAAAAACAGGATTTTGCATTGGTAAAAGCAATTAAAGATTTCAGAGTTTACATATTATATTCTCATGTGATAGCTTATGTGCCTAATGCAGTAGTTAAAGATATTTTGACTCAAGATGGCATTGAAGGTAAACGAGGTAAGTGGATAGCTACCATTTTAGAATATGACATTGAGATTAAACCAACAAAACTCATAAAAGGTCAAGGATTGGCACAACTCATGACTGAAACTAATTGCCAAGCCTTAGACATTAATGAACTGGATGACAATCAGGAGATGGCGACTCCACAGATCAGTCAAGCTTTCTTAGATTCACCCTGGTACACTGATATAATTCATGTTTTATTAAACCTGCAAGCTCCTCCAGGGTTGTCCAGAACCAAAAGAAGATTTTTAAAAATGACATCTTTGAAATATTGTATTTTAGATAGCACTCTATTTTGGAAAAATCATGAAGGAATATTGTTGAATTGTCTCTTAAAAGATGAAGCTGATAAAATTCTTAATGAATTTCATGCAGGGGATTGTGGAGGACATCTCTACTGGAAATCTACTGCAGACAAAATCTTAAGAGCTGGTTTCTACTGGCCAACTTTATTTTCTGATGTTAGGAAATTTGTAATAACTTGTCATAAATGTCAGATATTTGAAGGTAAAAGAAAGTTGTTACCTTTGCCTTTAAAACCAATTTCCACAGAAAGACCTTTTCAACAATGGGGGTTAGATTTTATTGGAGAAATTCACCCCCCTTCTTCAGGTCAAAACAGATGGATTTTAACTACCACAGACTACTTCACTAAATGGATTGAAGCCATCCCATGTAGACAGTCCAATGATTCTGTGATTATAGGGTTTTTAGAAACCAACATACTTTCAAGATTTGGCTGTCCAGAAAAGATTATAACAGACAATGCTGCTGCATTCAAATCAAAGAAAATGATTAGTTTCTTCCATAAATATCATATTACATTAGGCCATTCAACAGCCTATTACCCCCAGGGTAATGGACTAGCAGAATCCTCTAATAAAAGCCTGATTAATATCATTAAGAAATTGTTGGAAGAAAATAAAAAGAACTGGCACAAGAAACTGACCAATGCATTATGGGCAGACAGACTTACAACTAAGAAATCAATTGGGACTAGTCCATATGAGTTAGTTTATGGCCTTGAAGCAAGATTCCCATCATCTTTAGGAATTCCTGTTATGAAATTACTTCAGGAGGCTCAAGTGGAGCCAAATGACATTCAAAGAAGAATTAATCAAACAATCCACCTGCAACAAACTAGGGAAGAGGTATACCAAAGATCACAAGTCTTGCAGAAAAAGCTAAAGAAAATGTTTGATAAAAGGACTAAATCAGAAGATTTTCAACTGGGTGATAAAGTCCTGAGATGGGATTCTAGAAGAGAAGAAAAAGGGAAACATGGAAAGTTTGATTTCTTGTGGAAAGGGCCTTATATCATTCATGCCTTGCAGGGAAACAACACTTACTTTTTGAAGGAGTTGGACAATTCAGAAGTTGAAGAAGGACCAGTCAATGGTCGAATGCTCAAGCATTATTTTGATCCAATTTACTAGAGTGTTTTAATGTTTCTAACTTGTACATAATATATTGTTTTCTTGTTTTGTTTTATTAATGCAGTTTGGATTGGATGGTGACTTCTTGAAGTTGAAGCCCGAAGTGAAGGCCCTAAGCTTCAAAGAGTTTTACTATCATATGTAAAATAAAGCTACCAGAAGAAGGAAGATTTCATACTTTCAGTTTGAAGACATTTTGAGGCATCTGACCTGCTGTTCTTGACTTTTCACAAGGAAAAACCATCCCCAAGTGGAGCCAGTGTTAGACTCCTATACCAATAGGTTTCATTTTTCATGATTGTCTTGATTGAATTATGGAATATGTTCAAACCTTCTTTCTTGAGAAAAGGTGTTCCATATTCTTGAAAAACCAAAAAATCAAAAAATTTAAAAAATGTAAAGAGGGTATACCCTAAAAGAAAGATCAAAGGGTAAAAAGAATAAAATGGTCAAAAAAGAGGAAGAAATGAACCCCAAGCAAAAAATAGACCAAGGAAAGTGTGCAAATCCAAATGCCACTACTATTTCATCTTCTATAATAAAGAAATTGTGTGCAGCTTGTCAAACCTTTGCCACAATTCATGAATAAGTCAAACTGTTTAAACTTGGCTTAGTCATATTTCAATTTCATGTTGTAGATTAGAGAATAAATATCTAGCCAAACAGTTTAATCTTGGCAGATAAGTAGATAGGTAAAGTAAATAAAAGGTGCTCAACAGTTTAATCTGAGCCCTTGGATGTAATAAGGGTAGAAATAGATAGATTCATCATGTAAAAAGAAAAGATTGATCAGGGTTTGCAAGTCTAAATGCACCCTAATAAAGAAGACAAAATGGTAGTGTTAAATAGATAGGGTAGGTAGATGGTGCTGCAAAGTGTTATCTGATGAATGGTGCTGCTACATGTTGGTTAATCATTTACTTTCATCACAAGTACTAAAGCAGGAAATACACTGGAAAATCACAGCAAGCAAAGTCAAATTCATTAACCTCCCTCATCATTTTTCCCCCTCAAGAGTTTTACTAATTTCCCCAAAGGTACTAAGGTAATTTGAGATCAAAGGGGCTCAAGGCATTTCCTTGACTTCTGGAGGGACCGGACCCTCGGCCTAATGATCAAAAAGACCTAAGCACTTGAAATAATTCATCATTGTTATCTTCCATCTTTAAATTTTTCCTAAGTAAAATCCTATTTTACTTAGGAAACTGATGCAAAATTCCATAAAAATTCCTCAAAATATCTTTCTATTCTAAGTTTAAGTGTTGAAGATAAGATATTGCAATTTACTTCAAAAGTTGTCACTTTCTTAGATGTGCAAAATATTTTGAGTTTCCTTGTCCTTTGTCACATTTACATTTAACTCCATTTTACTAAATCCCTAGTGAAATGCCCTATCCTAAGTATATAACTCCTTTTTTATAAATACCCCAAAAACCCCTCTATTATAAAGTTTAACCAAAGTAATTATTTCCCCGTGCATTCAAATAAAAACCCACTATATAAGCCCTTTGGTTAAATTATATCTTTATACCATAAACCCGCCCCTGTGGTAAGTTAATTACATTTGTTAATTTACCATATAATAAAATAAAAAACATATATTCGAAAAGCTTTAAACATATGGTTTATATGTTTAATACCAAAAAATAATAAATCTGAAGTTTTATTTTCAAGCCAAAACTTTGGAAAATTCCTATGCCAACGTGGCTCATCCACCTGGCATTTCCCCAATGATTAAAACCCACCACAACCCCTATTTCCGTTATATAAGCGGATTAACTAATTCTCCGGGTTAATTCAGCAACCAACCTCATTCACGATCGAAAACGCCAGGATGTTTAAATAACATTAAACGTGTTTAAAAACCCCGCGCAAGACACCGCCGTGTCTCGCTAGCTCTGTGCCTTCCCGCCGTCGGGTCGCCTTTCCCGGATCGACGCTCACGTCAATTCCGCTACCCATCCTTCGAACATTAACGCGGGGATTGGTTGTTTCAAATGTTCACACCGCCACGCGTCGGATCCGATTGGAATCGGCGCCTCCCAAACTAAAACGACCTTTGCTAATAGCGGTGCGGGAATTACCACCACCGCCGGCCCCCTCCCACCATACGTCGGCCCCGTGCTACTATGGCCGTCACTCCTCGAAAAATAAAAAACCCTTTTAACTTGTAAATAAACCAATTTTCATTTTTTCCGTTATTTTCATTGTTAATCACGGTATGCTCTACTTTCTGATTTGAATTTTCATTGAAATCCACTGTTCCATTCAATTTCGCTCCATAAATCCGCCAGACCTGCGTTCAAGCGTCCTCCTGCTACCGCCTGTTACTTGTTAAGAACCATTTTTCTTCCAAGAACAGGTATTTATCCTATTCCCTTTGAACTACAAGTAAAACTATTTTGTTTTCTTTGTTTTTAAGCTGAATTAGTGATTAAAAATCATCAACGAGATCTTCCTAGGTTTTAAAGCCCCACTTTTAATTTCTTTTGAACCTACAATTATGCCAATTTCCTTCATTTTAGAAAATCACGCCCGACTGTAGCGAGAAACCTCCATTTTGAATCACAAGAACCAAAATGGAAGCCTGGCTGACTTTGAATATAACTCCAACGAATACTCCTCACCGTGAATTGGAATATTTGCTTTGGTAGATAAAGATTTCCAAATTAAAGACTTACATTTTGATGACCCCCTTACGGTTATTGTCGCTGAAGACGAATATCAGGGAAAGATGTAGGGTTGTGGGAATCAATCTCCCAGTGTCTCATCCTTGGGTCATTTTCCCGGAAATCATCCCTGTTCCATTCAAACTATGATCCCACTCAAAAGGGACGCAATAGCTCACAGTCGGTGTTGTTTCGATACTCTAGGCTATTAATGCAATGCTACACTTCAAACCCAGGACCAAACTAGCCTTGTTGTCTGGAAGAACCAATTGAGAAAACCGACAATTAACTACGGCTAAAATCCTGTACGTTTCATATTTTAAAACATCAACCTAAGGGTCTCCTCTATGGTTTTTATTATTTCAATAAATTGGGAAGGCTCATCATAAATATGATATCTTTTGTCTTGGGATTCAATACCAGTGAATATGTGGATGAAATAACACTGGTTTTACTATCTATCTTTACTCCTGTGCAGCCTCCTGAAGTTAAATATGACTTTGCCTCTTTTATAGCCAATAAAATCCATGATCAGTTCATGAGGCTAGATAATGAGAAAGTTTTCAAATATTCCTCAGTTATTTATCATCTCATTATCGTCTATCAGTCAGAAAAGTTCCCTTTCCCTGTTAAAAAGCTTGATGCCAGCCCGCCCCAGTCGGGCCATATTTTTGGTCCCCCCATAAATTCATTCTTCCTTCCGATTCCTCCTATTCCTTCACCCAGTTCATCGTATCGCTTTGTATATCCCGGCAACAACTTTGTTAACAGAATCCCTCCTTAAGGCTCAACAACGAAATAAAACAACCTCTAACTTTCACACTTATAAAGTTGGAGATTGGTATTTATACCAAAACCATACAGTCATCAGAATTTATGGATGTGAATTACATCCATTCAAGTTACCAAAGTATGTACCCATGAGACTATTTGCCTTGGAATATTTCAGGCAAATGAATAATTCAGATATGATCCATTTTTGTAGTGTGGAGAAGAAAGCTCAATTAAGGATCAAAAGTCAATTAGGTCCTTTCATCTGCAACTCTAGGGAGGCTGAGAGAGAAGCAGAGGATATATTACAAAACCGCTGCAAATTTCAAAGAAATTTTCGTTGGGTTCCTTATGACCCATTTGGATTCATTTGTGAAAAGAGATTAAAGAATAAATCATCCCCTTATATACATCACAAGATCCCTGAACTAGAACAATATGCCAATCAAGATGAATGGGTTGAAGGAACGCTTGTTGAAGAAGAAAGTGCAGAAGAAAAAATGAATAAAATTATGAAAAATCTTCAGAAGGAATATGACCTAGAATCTTATGGTCAAGTGCAGGTATCTCACATTGGCACATCTTCAGCAGCAAATCCACAGCAGAGATTACAGGAAGGCAGTTCATCAGTTGCAGCAGAACCAAAGGGCAAAGGAAAGGAACCTGAAATTCAGATCATTGAAACTTTGGTCATGGCAGAGAAACCACAAACTTCCAAAGCACCTGATAAATCACAAGTTTCTCCTACTCAAGTAAATCATCCACAAGTTCCAGAGTTACAAACTCCATCAAATGTGGAGATAGGAAAGAAAAGGCAGGTTTCAGACACCACTCCTCCAAAAGAAACCTCACAGGTACATCAGGCCAAGAAACAGAAACCAAATCCACTTCCAGATGTGGAACGGAAATCATAGATGAAGCGTTTGATGATGGAGGGGAAGATGTACACAACTAACCGCACGTTTATGGAAACAAACACAAAGGAACAGGATGTAAAGGGAAAGCTTAACAAAAGCAATTGCTACCGAGGTGTCCTTTCAGCACCACCAAAAACAGATGCTTGTGGATATTAAAAGAACCTTCATTAATATTAAAAGGAAGAATGATACATTAAGAATGAAGAAGGAGATAAGTACATGAAGATGGCTCCCCATAATCAAGAAAGGCTAATGTCAGCATTTGACATGTCACAAGGAAAAATGATAATGAGCCATTTCAAGTCAAAGGTGCCAAAACCCATTACTGCAGCTGACTACATCAGAACAAATTTTGAAGTTCTGGAAAAGGATATTCATCCTCTGGACCAGATAGAGCTACACAGACAAACTGGGGAAATGGTCTATTCCACTCTTACCAATAAGGCCATGGCAGCTATAACGCTGCAAGATTCTTTGAATAACACAACTGCACAATTGTAAATTGAGAAGGCCTCTTCACAGGCCAAAGATAACAGAATAAAGTCTTTAGAAGACATAATCATTGGTTTGGGGCATAAAACTCTTGTAAAGATATTAAAAGCATTGAGGCATTAATAAAGAAGAAAGATGACATGTTAGCCAGACCGAGAAAGCAATAAATTAAGTCACCTTCATAAAATCTCGTGACCCAAGAGGTTCTAAAAGGGAATTCACAGGAAGAAATAATGGAGTTGCTCCTAAATATGACTAAGCGACTAAATGAAACGGAGAAGGAATTGGAAAAATCTTTGCAGCAATAGGAAACTATCAGACAGACATCAAACACAGGTACTACAACAACAGGTCAGCAAACACAGCCATCCCAGGTAAACACTTCTAGTTTGAGTTCTAATGACTTAATAAAGCAAATGGAAAGTCTACAACTAAGGGTCATAGAACTCCAAGCAACGAAATTGCAATTAGTAAAATTGGAGGAAAAATATGATACATCTAAAAAGACAGCTGCTGATAACACCAGGGAAATAAAAAGGTTAGAAAAATTGTCTAAAGTCAGAAAAGACTTTCTGCTTGAAAGTTTTAATAGTAAAGAATGACATTCTTGGGGGTAGTATCATTGAGTGGTATCATTGAGTTAATAAAGGGCATTTGGCCCTCTATTCAAGTTATTTTTGAACAAAATGAGTTGGTTAAAATAGCCCAAGAAGAAATAAACAGAACCAGAAATGAATTAAGAGGCAGGCTTGAGCAGGCCAATCAGCTTATTCAATTTTTGAACACCCGTACAAAGCAAATACAAATGGCAGTTTTAGGACGGGGTGGTGGGACGTATTGCCAAGCCAGAAATAAAGAGAGTTTTCATCAAAAGAACTTTCATGCAGAATTTAGAAAGGAAGTGCCTGATATTTTGATTGATATCAATATTTTCGTGAGAGAAATTTCACAAGCTTGTTGACAATGGATTACCCAGTCCTATGCTCTCAAGAGACCAGATAAGACTTGGAAACCTATGTAAAGAAAATAAATGTCATGCCAAAATACAAATTATTGTTCCCCTAGTTTACCGTAAACAACATTACCAACAGAGAAATATCTATGATAGAGGAAATTTATTTCAGCTTCTGGGAAATGATAAATAAAGTATCTATTTCCTAATGAGCCCACCTTTACAAACCTACAAAGCAGTATGAGACATTGAGAAACTAACCTGATCTGAGCAACAAAGATTCATGGTGAGAGACTTATTGGGTCGTTCGTAGAAAAAGTTATTTTCAGGATGAGAATTTTATCTTTACTATCAGGTAAATGGTAAAAATGAGTACAGATGAAAGAGTATCAGTTACACAAGACAAAGAGTATCCGTAAAGACAAAGAGTATCAAACAAGCAATGAAATTACTCAAAAAGACAGCAACAAGCCCTTTTTTAGCACTTACCTCCAGCACATCCATAAAGAAAGGAAACAACACATCAGCAGTTACTTATTATTCTATCTACGAGACCATTTGTCTCCTGTTTAGTTGTAAATTACTCCTTAGTCACCCCAAATTATGGGCTAGGATAGTGTGAGATATTTTCAAATTTTGTGTATAAATAAACCCTCAAAGAGAGTATTGAGGATGGATTCTATTACTCTGTTGTAACATTGAGATTTTCGGAATAAAAGCATTTTGGAGAAATTTATTCGTGGCTTACTGGATGATGATTTGAAGTACAGGGCTTTTTGCAGGATTCATGTGTTGGACTGCAGTTCAATAAGTTTTTCTACCCTTTTTCTTAAGTTTTTTATCAGTTTATAATATCATTATGTCCATTTCTGAATAATTTACATAAAGGATTGAATCAGAATTTACTTAATTGTACTCTGATTTCAGATGTGATTGTTCTTAATGTTTTCCTCTGAATTAGTTATAAGCATGAATACTTAAATGCTCTTGCTTCGCTAATTTAAACATTGTTGATTACTATAATAAAGAATTCTTCATTGCTCTTTGTTTGTAGTCATCTCACTTCTCTTTTTTGAACATGGTGAAATATTCTTAGCTGCCTTTCATCCCTTCAAAATCATCCCATCCACTTTAAATTCTAAGGATTGTTCTCTGTCTAGCTATCTTGCCCTGTAAAGCCATCTTGTGCGTAGAATAGAAATCCAGTAAAGCCATCCTTTGACTCCATAGCCCAATGGACTGAAAGCTCTCAACCTTGCCCTTAGTTTGTGGATTCCACCATTTTCCCAAAACAAACTCTTGAATCTATAACTAGCCTAAAACTTTCTAAGAACAAAGATAAATTATAAAGAGAGAGCCCTCTCTGGATGCAGATTGGCTAGATTCTGCATCTAAAAGGTTGGTTTGTGGTTACCTCAGGTATACTTTCCTCTTACACAACTTCTAGGAAAACCTGAGTGATAACATAGTGGCGACTCCACTGGGGATCTGAATCATTTTATTGATACTATTGTTTGATTTATAAGCTATAGACAGAGTCTGAAGATCAGCCAGGTAGCCTTTGAAATTGCTTTTTCTCTGCAATTGCAAAAGTAAATAAATGCTGCTTCAGTCTATCTCTGATTTAGCTTATATACTGAACCTTAGTTTCAAAATATTCAATCAGATTCTCTAGTTTAACAGATCTTTGAGAAAATTTTAATCACACATCATTATTTCTTGAAGAATTTGTAGAAGTTGTATTCATTCTTTCAATTAAAATCAAAAATTCAAAAAACACATAGTCTAGGAAAATTGGCTTCAGAAAGGATTCGACATACTAGGTCAAACCCTGACCCCAATCCACCACCAATATTTGAAAATCCAAATCTGATTCCTAGGATTCTTAGAAGACAAGGAAGTCAAGAAATTTCTGAAAGAGGAAGTCAGGAAAGTTCAGGAAGTTCTAGACCACTTTCTAGATCTGCATCTTGTCCTGTGAAAATTATATATATTGATGACATTCCTTTTGATGCACGATTTGAAACATCTTTATTTGTGAATTTTTCTGAAACTGAATTATCCAGATTAGTTCCAGATCCATTGTTCTTTGAATATTTGCAATACAGATTTGTTTCTCATCATCTTGACAGAGAATTACATAACTCTATTCAGTCTGAACAAAACTTTGAAGAAAGTTCAAACATCTCTGTAATTACTGAAGCATCTCCAAGTTCAGTTACTGTTTCTCAAGCTTTTCAAACACCTGTCATCCCTTCTACTCCTCCATCTCCTCCTGCCAGACCATCAACTCCTATTACCCCACTTTATCTTCCAATGGCTAATCGATATGCCCCTTTACAGTTACCAGCCAACCCTCCAGCTTTACCTCAAGATTATCAAAGTAAGATCACACCTTTTGATGGATCGGGTACTTACACAGCTCAACAACACACCAAAAGGATGACTGATTACTTTGAGTTTTACGAGATTGATACTGATAATATCCGAATGAGAATTTTCGTTCAGAGTCTTACTGGAGAAGTTAGAACTTGGTTTAGGGCCCTTGCCCCGAACAGTATTGCTGATTTAGAAGCTTTATATAGGGCATTTTTGAACCGATGGGAGAAGAAGAAAGATCCTCTTCAGATCCTATCAGAATTTGAGAAATTAAGAAGAAGACCTAACGAAACCGTACAAGATTACATCATAAGATTCAATGAAGCATATAATGCAGTTCCTCAAAACCTAAGACCCCCACCTGACTCTGTATTTGTTAAATTTCCAGACGGTTTTGATTCTGACATAGCTTATTCCCTCAGGGAAAGGGCTCCTCAAACACTAGAGGAAATGCAAAGCATAGTGGTGAGTGTAGAAGCAAATCTGATAGAAAAACGAGCCAGAGCTAGGGCAGAAAGAAGAATTCCTATGAATGAAGAACCTTCAGCTTTTGAAAAGAAGCTGGATGTAATCATTAAAGGTATGGAAAGATTAGGAGACAGAGTGGAAACCATTGAAAGAAAGTCTTCTACTGATAATCAGAATGTTGCAAGAAACCCAAACTTTAGGAGAAATCTGAACCAAAACATTGGAAAGAATGTCCCTGATCAAAACATTAGGCCACCTTTCCAAGAAAACTTTGTTGAAGGTTCAACTTCTGAAGAACCTACAGAAGATGTAGAAATAAACAATGTAACTGATGACAAAAATGAACCAGAAGTCTTCCTATCCCAGGATGATCAAGAGAATCACATCCTTAAAACATTCCAAACTCATTTAGGTGAGACTTTTGATTTTAAGGAAGGCTATGACACAGCAATTTATGAAGTTCATAAACAGTACAACTTGAGAAGTAGACGGATTGATATGCCAGAGAATAGCAAACAGAAAACTGCAAAACAAAATGTCAAAGGTAAAGTCAACATTCCCCCTGTACAAAATAGTCCCCAAGTACAAATTTTGTCTAGAATAACTCCCAACCCTTCAAATCCAATAATTGAAGATGTATCTGAAAACCAACCAAACAACAAACAGCAGTCTAATACATTTCCTTCTATAGGAGATGTGGAAGAATCAGTAGAGGTTAGTCCAGAAACATCTTCAAAACAAAACTTCATTCATGAAAAAGAAAAAAGCATTGAAGACCCAAAAAACAGAGAAAACCCAACTGTGCAAAACACTAAAACTCAAACAGAAAAACCTTTTAATCTAGAGGCTGAAATAGGCAAACTCAAGATAGTTGTTCATTTATCAGAATTGGCTAAACATGAGCTCTATAGAAGTCAAATTACCAAGTCCTTAAATATTAACATTACTGGATTGGATGATTCAGTAAATATTCTTGATGATCAACCCAAACTTCTTTTTGGCCCCGAGGTAAATGGCAAACCAGAAAGTGGAGGAACTCATCCATTTTATGTAAGCCTGAATGTTCATGACAAGATACTCCATAATGCAATGCTTGATTCTGGAGCATCTCACAATTTGATGCCAAAAGTAGTAATGGAAAGATTGAATCTAGATATTACCAGACCGTACAAAGATTTGTTTTCATTTGATTCTAGTCAGGTAAAATGTTTAGGTTTGATTAAAGATTTGTGTGTAAATTTGGTACAATACCCTGCTAAGTCTGTCTTAATGGACATAGTAGTGGCTGATATTCCACCTAAATATGGTGTGTTATTGTCTAGATCTTGGGTTGCTAAACTTGGAGGATCTATTCAAATAGACATGTCATATGCAACTATTTCAGTATTTGGTCAGCCTAAAAGATTATATAGAGAAACCTTGATGAAGTATTTGGTCAGTAGCCATGAGAAGCCTGAAAAATTCCCTGTTTACTCCGTACATTCTGATATGGATTCTTTTATTTTATACAATGCTGAGTTGGATCTCCCTACTGAAATAGAAGCTCCAGAATTGGAAACCATAAACAAAACCACTGTTAGAATTGAAGAAATCTTTGAAAACAAAGAAACACCAGATGATCAAGAAATACCTGAAGAAACTAAACAACTAGCTCCTGTCAAGAAAGACTTTAAAACAATTGATGAAGATTATGAACATGAAATTATATGGCATTTAGATTTTGATGGCTCAGTAAACAGACTAGGGGCAGGAGCTGGGATTTGGTTACATAATGTTGAGAATAATCATGCAGAGGGTCATGCTTATAGGTTGAATTTAAAATGCACTAACAACATGGCAGAGTACGAAGCTCTTTTATTAGGACTTAAACATGTCAAGAAGTTAGGAGCTATTAGGGTATCAATCATAGGAGACTCCGAACTAATCATTCAACAGATTAAAGGAGAATGTTCAACAAAAGACATGAGACTGAAACAATACAGAGAGACAGTTGTGGAAATTCTCAACACATTTCTACAAGCTCAACTTGCCAAGATTCCCAGGAAACAAAATTTGCATGCCCACAGTTTAGCAATGTTTGCTAGTACATGCAAGTTACCTTTCGACCCTAATCATCAGTTTTCAGCTGAAATTAGGCATAGGCCTGCTATACCAGACAATCTTTTGAATTGGCAAGTATTTGTGAATAACAATCAAATCAATAATTTTTTGACACTTCAAAATGAGTTTTCTAACTGTAATATAGATGAAGACATAACTATTGATGAATTTGATCAAGAAAAAGAACAAAAAATAGAAATTTCAAGAGAAAATGCAATTCATATGCTGCACCCAACCACATTCACAGAAAAAGACATGCAGAATCTGAAAAAGATGGAATCTGATGAGATCATAGAAGATGAGACAGAAATCATAAATTTGAAAGATAATCATTTGCCCAAAGGATTGACTCCTTTGGAAGATCTGTTTGACTCAAATGATATTCCATTTAGACCTAAAATGGAACCTGTTAAGGCTGATATGGAAGAATGCAACTTAGGAACCCCATAAAATCCTAAAATGGTTAAGTTGTCCAAATCTCTTCCACAAGATCAAAGGGTAAAATATGTTGAACTATTAAAAGAATTCCAGGATGTTTTTGCCTGGAGTTATGAAGATCTGAAATCCTATGATACATCCATCATTCAACACACTATACCTTTAAAACCAGATCAGAAACCTTTCAAACAAAAGCTTAGAAGAATAAATCCGGTTTTATTACCTTCAATTGAAAAGGAAATCAAAAGAATGTTTGAAGCAGGGATTATAGCTCCTATCAGATTCTCAGAATGGGTTTCTAACCTAGTACCAACTAGGAAGAAGACAGGAGAAATTAGACTGTGTGTTGATCTAAGAAATTTGAATAAATTTTCGTTAAAAGATAACTATCCTTTACCAAAAATGGACCATATTCTTCAAAGGGTAGTAGGATCTTCTAGGATATCTCTATTGGATGGATTTTCAGGGTACAACCAGATTCTGGTTCATCCTGATGATCAGGATAAAACATCATTTACAACACCATGGGGTACGTTTAAATATTTCAAAATGCCATTTGGGCTCAAGAATGCAGGAGCTACATTTCAAAGAGCAATGGATATTGCTTTTGCTAAAAAGATACATGATTTTCTGGTTATTTACCTAGATGATTTGACTGTTTTTTCTAAAACAGATCAAGAACATTTAGATCACCTAAGGCAAGTATTTATAAAGTGCAGAAAATATGGGATTTCTTTAAACCCTAAGAAGTCATTGTTTGGTTTGGAAGAAGGAAATCTTTTAGGTCATATTATTTCTAAAGATGGCATTAGGATTGATCCAGAAAGAATTCAAGCAATTTTGCAAATACCCCACCCCAGAAACATAAAAGAGTTGCAAGCATTCATAGGAAAGATTAATTTCTTGAGAAGATTTATTTCTAGTTTAGCTGAGTTACTTAGATTACTTACTAACATGTTGAGGAAATATTCAAGCATTGACTGGACTGTAGAAGCCAAACAATAGTTCGAAGAAATTAAAATGGCTTTAACAAGAACACCAGTTCTGACCAGTCCTAAATTTGACAGAGATTTTATTATTTTTTCATTTGCTTCTGAACATACAGTTGCAGCTGTTTTACTTCAAAAAGATGACCAAGGGTGTGAAAAACCAATAGCATTTTTTAGTAAAGCACTTAGGGATGCATCTCTAAAATACAATATTATGGAAAAACAGGCTTTTGCATTGGTAAAAGCAATTAAATATTTCAGAGTTTACATATTATATTCTCATGTGATAGCTTATGTGCCTAATGCTGTAGTTAAAGATATTTTGACCCAAGATGGCATTGAAGGTAAAAGAGGTAAGTGGATAGCTACCATTTTAGAATATGTTATTGAGATTAAACCAACAAAACTCATAAAAGGTCAAGGTTTGGCACAACTTATGACTGAAACTAATTGCCAAGCCTTAGACATTAACGAACTGGATGAGAATCAGGAGATGGCGACTCCACAGATCAGTCAAGCTTTCTTAGATTCACCCTGGTACACTTATATAATTCATTTTTTATTAAACCTGCAAGCTCCTCCAGGGTTGTCCAGAACGAAAAGAAGATTTTTAAAAATGACATCTTTGAAATATTGTATTCTAGATAGCACTCTATTTTGGAAAAATCATGAAGGAATCTTGTTGAATTGTCTATTAAAAGATGAAAATGATAAAGTGCTTAATGAGTTTCATGCAGGGGATTGTGGAGGATATCTCTACTGGAAATCAACTGCAGACAAAATCTTAAGGGCTGACTTTTACTGGCCAACTTTATTTTCTGATGTTAAGAAATTTGTAACAACTTGTCACAAGTGTCAGATATTTGAGGGTAAAAGAAAGTTGTTACCTTTGCCTTTAAAACCAATTTCCACAGAAAGACCTTTTCAACAATGGGGATTAGATTTTATTGGAGAAATTCATCCCCCTTCTTCAGGACAACACAGATGGATTTTAACTACCACAGACTACTTCACTAAATGGATTGAAGCTATCCCATGCAGATAGTCCAATGATTCTGTGATTATAGGGTTTTTAGAAACCAACATACTTTCAAGATTTGGCTGTCCAGAAAATATTATAACAGATAATGCTGCTGCATTTAAGTCAAAGAAAATGATTAGTTTCTGTAGTAAATATCATATTACTTTAGGCCATTCAACAGCTTATTACCCTCAGGGAAATGGACTAGCAGAATCCTCCAATAAAAGCCTTATCAATATTATCAAAAAGTTATTGGAAGAAAACAAAAAGAATTGGCACAAGAAACTGACCAATGCATTGTGGGAAGACAGACTTACAACTAAGAAATCAATTGGGACTGGCCCATATGAGTTAGTTTATGGCCTTGAAGCAAGATTCCCATCATCTTTAGGAATTCCTGTTATGAAATTACTTCAGGAGGCTCAAGTGGAGCCAAATAACATTCAAAGAAGAATTAATCAAACAATCCACCTGCAACAAACCAGGGAAGAGGTATACCAAAGATCACAAGTCTTGCAGGAAAAGCTAAAGAAAATGTTTGATAAAAGGACCAAAGCAGAAAATTTTCAACTAGGTGATAAAGTCCTAAGATGGGATTCTAGAAGAGAAGAAAAATGGAAACATGGAAAGTTTGATTTCTTGTGGAAAGGGCCTTATATCATTCATGCCTTGCAGGGAAACAATACATACTTTTTGAAGGAGTTGGACAATTCAGAAGTTGAAGAAGGACCAGTCAATGGTCGAATGCTCAAGCATTATTTTGATTCCATTTACTAGAATGTCTTGATTTTTCTAACTTGTACATAATATATCCTTTTTTTAATGCAGTTTGGATTGGATGGTGACTTCTTGAAGTTGAAGCCCGAAGTGAAGGCCCTAAGCTTCAAAAGTCTCACTATCATATATACAATAAAGCTATCAGAAGAAGGAGATTTCATGATTCAGTTTAAGGCATTTTGAGGCATCTGACCTGCTGTTCTTGACTTTTCACAAGGAAAAGCCATCCCCAAGTGGAGCCAGTGTTAGACTCCTATACCAATAGGTGTCATTTTTCATGATTGTCTTGATTAAACTATGGAATATGTTCAAACCTTTTTCTTGAGCAAAGGTGTTCCATATTCTTGAAAACCAAAAAATCAAAAAATTTAAAAAATGTAAAGAGGGTATACCCTAAAAGAAAGATCAAAGGGTAAAAAGAATAAAATGGTCAAAAAAGAGAAAGAAATGAACCCCAAGCAAAAATAGACCAAGGAAAGTGTGCAAATCCAAATGCCACTACTATTTCATTTTTTGTAATAAAGCAATTGTGTGCAGCTTGTCAAAACCTTTGCCACAATTCATGAATAAGTCAAACTGTTTAAACTTGGCTTACTCATATTTCAATTTCATGTTGTAGATTATAGAATAAATATCTGACCAAACAGTTTAATCTTGGCAGATAAGTAGATAGGTAGAGTGAATAAAAGGTGCTCAACGGTTTAATCTGAGCCCTTGGATGTAATAACGGTAGAAATAGATAGATTTATCATGTAAAAAGAAAAGATTGATAAGGGTTTGCAAGTCTAAATGCACCCTAATAAAGAAGAGAAAATGGTAGTGTCAAGTAGATAGGGTAGTAGATGGTGCTGCAAAGTGTTATCTGATGAATGAAGCTGCTACATGTTTTTGATCCTTTACTTTCATCACAAATAGTAAAGAAGGAAATACACTGGAAAATCATAGCAAGCAAAGTCAAACTCATTAACTTCCCTCATCACTTTCCCCCTCAAAAGTTTTACTAATTTCCCCCAAAATACTAAGGTATTTGGAGATCAAAAGGGCTCAAGGCATTTCCTTGACTTTTGGAGGGACCGGACCCTCGGCCTAATGATCAAAAAGACCTAAGTACTTGAGATAATTCATCATTATAATCATTCACCTTTAAAATTGTCCTAAGTAAAATCCTATTTTACTTAGGAAAATCATGCAAAATTCCATAAAATCCATCAAAATAACTTACTATTCTAAGTTCAAGTGTTGAAGGTGAGATATTGCAAATTACTTCAAAAATGATCACTTTCTTAGATGTGCAAAGTGTTTTGAGTTCCCTTGTCCCTTTGTCATATTAATGTTTAACTCTATTTACTAAATCCCTAGTCAAATGCCCTATCCTAAGTATATAACTCCTTTTTTTAAATACCCCAAAAACCCCTCTATTATAAAGTTTAACCAAAGTAATTATTTCCCCGTGCATTAACATAAAAACCCACTATACGCCCTTTGGTTAAATTTATCATTATACCATAAACCCACCCCTATGGTAAGTTAATTACATTTGTTAATTTACCATATAATAAAATAAAAACATATATATGAAAAATAAACTTTAAACATACGATATATATGTTTAAACCCAAAAATATAAATAAAACCTGAAGTTTTATTTTCAAAACCAAACTTTGGAAAATCCCGCGCCAACGTGGCTCATCCACCTGGCATTTCACCCGACGTTTTAACCCCACCGCGACCCCTATTTCCTTTATCACTGAGGGATTAACTAATTATCAGAATTAGTTAATAACCACCCTTCTCCGCCAATTAAAAGCTCTCCGGGATGTTTTATAATGTTAAATCGTGTTTAAAACCCCTACGGGCCCACACCTTAATCCTCCGCTTATTCCCCGTCATTGCAACCGTCCGATCACTCTTCCAAAGATCAACGCTTCCTATCAATCCCGCTACCCATCCCTTGTCAGCATTTTAACGAGCCGGGGATTGGTGGTATTTGACTAGTCACCCGTCCACGCGTCAATGACTTTGTGGAATCGCTGCCCTCGTGGTTAATACCGCCTTTGCTCATAAGCGGTGCAGGGACTTACAACTTACCGCCCGGCCCCTCCACCATACATCAGCCCGTACATTGATGACGACACTCCTCGAAAAACTAAAAAAACCCTTTTAACTTGTAAATAAAGCCAATTTTCATGTTTTTTCCGTTATTTTCGTTATTAAACGCGACTGTGCTCTCTGCTACGGTTTTCGAATTTTCATTGAAATCCACTGTTCCATTCAATTTTGCTCCATAAATCCGCCAGACCTGTGTTCAAGCGTCCTTCTACTATCGTCTGTTACCTGTTAAGAAGAAACTTTCTTCCAAAGACAGGTATTTATCCTATTCTGCCCCCAACTACAAGTAAAATTCTGTTTTCTTTGTTTTTCGCTGAATTAGTGATTAAAAATCATCACTGAGATCTCCCCAGAGGTTTTAAAACTGTGCAATTGCTCCCTGAACCTACAATTGTGCCGATTTCCTTCATTTTAGAAATCACGCCCGGCCTGTGAAGAAAACCAGAAACCTCCATTTTGAATCCACAAGAACCAAAATGGAGGCCCCGACAGCTTTGAATATAACTCCACTGAATGCTTCTCACCGTGAATTGGAATATTTACCTTTGGTAGATAAATATTTCCAAATTAAAGACTTACATTTTGATGAAAGCCCCCTTCTGAGTTATTGTCGCTGCAGAGACGAATACTCAAAGGGGCAAGATCTTATAGGGTTGTGGGAATCCAATCTCGCAAGGTATCTCATCCCTTCAGTCATTTTTTTCCCAGAAATCATCCACTATTGCCATTCAAACTATGATCCCACTCAAAGGGCTGTAATAGCTCCTGATCAGAGTGTTCTGTTTCCCGTTACTCCCCAGGCTATTAATGCAATGCTACACTTTGAACCAGACCAAGAACTAGCACCGTTGTCTATGGAAGAATTGATTGAGAAGACTAGGCAATTAACTCCAGAAAAGCTAAAATCCATGTGCTAGATTTTCATGTTGCCTGAGCATCAACCTAAGGGGTCTCCTCCCTATGGTTTTTATTATTTCAATAAATTGGGAAGGCTCATCATAAATATGATATCTTTTGTCTTGGGATTCAATACCAGTGAATATGTGGATGAAATAACACTGGTTTTACTATCTATCTTTACTCCTGGGTAGCCTCCTGAAGTTAAATATGACTTTGCCTCTTTCATAGCCAATAAAATCCATGATCAGTTCATGAGGCTAGATAATGAGAAAGTTTTCAAATATTCCTCAGTTATTTTCCATCTCATTATCTTCTATCAGTCAGAAAATTTCCCTTTCCCTGTTAAAAAGCTTGATGCCAAGGGAAACCCCAGGTCAGTCATATTTTGGTCCCCCATAATTCATTCTTCCTCTGATTCTCCCTATTCCTTCACTGAGTTCATTGATCAGTTTGTATATCCTGCAACAACTTTGTTAACAGGAATCCCTCCCCCAAGGCTCAGTAATGAAATAAAAAAGACCTTGCAACTTTCAAGGACTTATAAAGTTGGAGATTGGTATTTGTATCAAAACCATACAGTCATCAGAATTTATGGATGTGAATTACATCCATTCAAGTTACCAAGATATGTTCCCATGAGGATTTTTGCCTTGGAATACTTCAGGCAAATGAATAATTCAGATGTGATCCATTTTTGTAGTGTGAAGAAGAAAGCTCAATTAAGGATCAAAAGTCAATTAGGTCCTTTCATCTGCAACTCTAGGGAGGCCGAGAGAGAGGCAGAAAATATATTACAAAGCAAGTTCCAAAGAACTTTTTGTTGGGTTCCTTATGACCCATTTGGTTTTATTTGTGAAAAGAGATTAAAGAATAAATCATCCCCTTATATACACCACAAGATTCCTGAACTAGAACAATATGCCAATCAAGATGAATGGGTTGAAGGAACACTTGTTGAGGAAGAAAGTGAAGCTGATAAAATGAACAAAATTATGAAAGATCTCGAGAAGAAGTATGACCTAGAATCTTGTGGTCAAGTGCAGGTACCCTACATTGGCACTTCTTCAGCAGCAACTCTACAGCAGACATTACAGGAAAGCAGTTCATCAGTTGCAGCAGAACCAAAGGGCAAAGGAAAGGAACCTGAAATCCAGGTCATTGAAACTTTGGTCATGGCAGAGAAACCACAAAATTCCAAAGCACCTGAACAATCACAGGTTTCTCCCACTCAGGTAAATCATCCACAAGTTCCAGAGTTACAAACTCCATCAAATGTGGAAATAGGTAAGAAAAGGCAAGTTCCAGATACCACACCTCCTAAAGAGCCTTCAAAAACACATCAAGCTAAAAAACATAAATCAGATCCACTTCCCGAAGTGCAAATCATAGATGAAGTGTTTGATGGTGGGAGGGAAGACAGTCAACTAACTGGCACAGTTAGTGAAACAAACACAGGACAGAAAGGGAAAGCTTTACAAAAGCAATTAAGTACTGAGGTATCCTCTTTCAGACCACCAAAAACAGATACAGGGGATATTAAAAGAACCTTCATTAATATTAAAGCAAATAATGATCCATTAAGAATGAAGGTATATGATCAATATATGAAGATGGCTCCCCATAATCAAGAAAGGCTAATGTCAGCATTTGACATGTCACAAGGAAAAATGATAATGAGCCACTTCAAGTCAAAGGTGCCAAAACCCATTACTACAGCTGACTACATCAGGACAAATTTTGAGGTTCTGGCAAAGGATATTCATCCTCTGGACTAGATAGAGCTACACAGACAAAGTGGGGAAATGGTCTATTCCACTCTTACCAATAAGGCCATGGAAGCTATAACGCTGCAGGATTCTTTGAATAACACAACTGCACAATTTCAAATTGAGAAGGCCTCTTCATAGGCCAAAGATAACAGAATAAAGTCTTTAGAAGACATAATCATTGGTTTGCGGCACAACCCCAAAGATATTAAAAGCATTGAGGCATTAATAAAGAAGAAAGATGATGGCATAGCTGCACTGAGAAAGCAGCTAAAATTGCCAGCCTCAAGGCACCCTCAGACCCAAGAAGTTCTAAAGGGGAATTCACAGGAAGAAATAATGGAGTTGCTCCTAAATATGACTGAGCGACTAAGTGAAACGGAGAAGGAATTGGAACAAGCTTCGCAGGAACAAGAAACTATCAGGAAGACATCAACCACAGGTACTACAACAACAGGTCAGCAAACACAGCCATCCCAGGTAAACACTTCTGGTTTGAGTTCTGATGAATTAATAAAACAAATGGAAAGTCTACAACTAAGGGTCACAGAACTTCAAACCACGAAATTGAAATTAGTAAAATTGGAGGAGAAATATGATACATCTAAAAAGATAGTTGCTGATAACACCAGGGAAATAAAAAGATTAGAAAAATTGGTTCAGGCTTTGGAAAAAGATCTTTCATTGGAAAAGCCTTTAAAGGAAATAAATGACATTCTTTGGGGTAGTATCATTGAGTTAATAAAGGGTATTTGGCCCTCTATTCAAGCTATTTTTGAACAAAATGATTTGGTTAAAATAGCCCAAGAAGAAATAAACAGAACCAAAAATGAATTAAGAGGCAGGCCTGAGCAGGCCAATCAGCTTATTCAATTTTTGAACACCCGGACAAAGCAACAGCTGGCAGTTTTGGGGATTGAAGACAGGACCGGCACAGTTTTGGAAATAAAGAGAGTTTTCATCAAAAGAACTTTCATGCAGAATTTAGAAAGGAAGTGCTCAGACATTTTGATTGATATCAATATTTTCAGAGAGAAATTTCAAGCTTTGTTGGACAATGGATTACCAAGTCCTATGCTCTCAGAGGATCAAATAATGGACTTGGAAACCTATGTAAAGAAAATAAATGCTCATGCTCAAAATACAGCTGCTTGTTCCCCTAGTTTACCAGAAACAACATTACGAACAGGGAGAAATATCTATGATAGAGTGAGAAATTTATTTCATTTGGAACATGAAATAAAGTATCTATTTCCTAATGAGCCCACCTTTTACAAACTCACAGAAGCAGATGAGACATTGAGAAAACTCAAAAGGACTGTGATACCAGATGATTCATGGTGGAGAGACTTATTGGAAATTCTGTAAAAGTTATTTTCAAGATGAGAATTTTATCTTTACTATCAGGTAAATGGTAAAAATGAGTATAGATGAAAGAGTATCAGTTACACAAGACAAAGAGTATCCGTAAAGACAAAGAGTATCAAACAAGCAATGAAATTACTCAAAAAGATAGCAACAAGCCCTTTTTCAGCACTTACCTCTAGCACATCCATAAAGAAAGGAAACAACACATCAGCAGTTACCTATTATTCTATCCACGAGACCATTTGTCTCTTGTTTATTTGTAAATCACTCCTTAGTCACCCTAGATGATGGGCTAAGTTAGTGTGAGATTTTTTCAAGTTTTTCTTGTATAAATAAACCCTCAAAGAAAGTATTGAGGGTGGATTCTATTACTGGGCTGTAACATTGAGATTTTCGGAATAAAAGCATTTTGGAGAAATTTATTCGTGGCTTACTGGATGATGATTTGAAGTACAGGACTTTTTGCAGGATTCATGTGTTGGACTGCAGTTCAATAAGTTTTTCTACCCTTTGTCTTAAGTTTTTTATCAGTTTATAATATCATTATGTCCATTTTTGAATAATTTACATAAAGGATTGAATCAGAATTTACTTAATTGTACTCTGATTTCAGATGTGATTGTTCTTAATGTTTTCCTCTGAATTAGTTATAAGCATGAATTCTTAAATGCTCTTTCTTTGCTAATTTAAACATTGTTGATTACTATAATAAAGAATTCTTCATTGCTCTTTGTTTTTAGTCATCTCATTTCTCTTTTTTGAACATGGTGAAAGATTCTTAGCTGCCTTTCATCCCTTCAAAATCATCCCATCCACTTTAAATTCTAAGGATTGTTCTCTGTCTAGCTATCTTGCCCTGTAAAGCCATCTTGTGTGTAGAATAGAAATCCAGTAAAGCCATCCTTTGACTCCATAGCCCAATGGACTGAAAGCCCTCAACCTTGCCCTTAGTTTGTGGATTCCTCCATTTTCCGAAAACAAACTCTTGAATCTATAACTAGCCTAAAAACTTCTAAGAACAAAGATAAATTATAAAGAGAGAGCCATCTCTGGATGCAGATTGGCTAGATTCTGCATCTAAAAGGTTGGTTTGTGGTTACCTCAGGTATACTTTCCTCTTACACAACTTCTAGGAAAACCTGAGTGATAACACTGAGCATGCCAATTGTCTACCACTTGTACCAATTGGCACATGTCAATCTCTGAGTGGTGCCACATTTCACCTATTTTCAGCGCACTTGACCACCTGGAAAACTCAGATCCACACACCATGTGTCTCTATCATGGAGTTCCAAATGTCCTATATATTTAGGCCAATAGGCCTTCTGTTATGAAAGAGATAAAAAAAAAATTCGTCAACACTTCTTATCTAGGCACGACACCTGTTACTTGTTTAATCTGACGGTCACAGTCTCTCAGGTTACCTTCTAGGTTTGACATACCACTGGTTTCTGTTATATTTCCATGGAATCGGTTTTAAAATACCAGCAACAATCCACACACCTGCAACCATCGATAGACCTGCCGTTTTAGTCGCTGCATTTCCGCAACTGCCAATACACCTACCGTTTTAGTTGCTGCATTTCAGCAACTGCCAATACACCCGTCGTTTCATTCTCCTGGACTCTGTGTATGCATATTTTTCATATAAATTTTTCACGAAGTTGGCTACAGTGCTTTGACATGCCTTTGAATATTTTTGCAGGTTAGAAGACATTTCAGGCCAGAGCTATTGAATAGACTTGATGAGATAGTTGTATTTGATCCTCTTTCTCGTGATGAGCTCAGAAAATTTGCTAGAATACATATGAAAGATGTATTGATTCGTCTTGCAGAGAGAGGTGTTTCTTTAGGGGTTACAAATGTTTCTCTGGATCTTGTTCTTCAGGAAGCCTATGATCCTGTAAGTAATCAATTTTTTTTTCTTTCTTTCTTATTCGGAGTCTATCTTGCCAGGGGATGTGCCCATTATGGTTTTTTATGAGACCATTGTCAATTTCATCACCGTCCCTCATAATATGTTTGATTGTGTTTATAAATAATAAACAATTATTACACCAAACAATAAACAATTAACTGTACTATGAGTAATATGATATCTTGAAATAATTCTCATTATGATTTCATAACCTCTGCTCTCACTTGGTGGTATCTATATCACTAAGTGTGTCTTCTTTAAAATTATAGTTATAGCAGACAATTAACAATCAACTGCACTGTGAGTGATATCTTGTAATAATTCTTATTATAATTTCCTAACCTCTACTCTCACTAGGTGTATCTATTTTAAAATTATAGTTTCAATGGTAGATAAATTGTTATCTTAAAATTATAGTTTTGATGGTGATATCTTGTGATCGATAATTCAGTTTGAAGCAGCTTGGGCTTTGACTAATATAATCTCAGGGACCTCTGAGAATACAAAGGTTGTGATTGATTACGGGGCACTACCTATATTTGTGGAACTTCTTACCTCTGGGAATGATAATGTTCGAGAATAGGTAGCACGTTTATTTTAGAGGCATAAAATTATTCTTCCCAACTATATTTATATGTCTGTAATTTTGGAATTTGATTTAAAAAACTTGTACCCAAATTTGAGTTCAACTGGTGTTCGTGTAAGGCTTTTTGGGCTTTGGGAAATATTGATGGAGACTCTGCAACATTTAGGTATCTTGCCCTCAGTCATAGAGTTCTGAGGCAGGTTCTTGCACAGTTGAATGAAACTACCAGAATTTCAATGATAAGAAATGCTACATGGGCTCTGTCAAATTTTTTCCGTGGTAAACCCCAACCACTATTCGAACAGGTAAGAAGAATACATTTTCTTCCTCTTCTTCTTAGTTCGCAGATACTGTGGATTTTTTTATAGATCTTGGTGCTTGGTAGATTTGGATGTAATATGGACCTAGGCACTTGTTCATTACAATGACTCCGTCATCAGGTTTTAGAAAATTCTCAGAAATTTGGGTTTCACAAGGGGATTACCCTTGCTTGCAATTATCGATTATCAATCACATTCAAAAAAATTATTTTGTAGCATTGCTGAGCTCTTTTTAGGTGAATTTCCAAGGCAATTTCACAATATCTGAACTAAATTTATCTGTCCTTTTCAATACTCTGTGCTTGTAACAGAACCAGACAAACAATCTAGTGGCCAATGCAACAACAATAACACCTCCTGTTGCAATGCCTGCAATTCACCCTCTCTGCACACATGAATGACTATGGCACCCTCTTTTGTGAATAGGTACTAGAGCCGAAGGTACTGGTTTCCATTAGGATCGTGAAATTCAACATCCAAATAGTATTAAATTCCACTGAAATAGTATTCCCCGGTGAGGGAAACAGTTCATTGAGACCTATTGGACTCATCGCCCCCAAATAGCCTCCAGGGCTACCTACAGTGTGATGATCTGGAGCAATGAAAAATGCTGATCCATCCCCAATTGAAACAAGAATAGGACCCACATTGGTTACAGAAAACGAGAAACACATTTTGAAAGAAGAAGAAACTTTTGTATTAGGGTCTAGAAATCTAACTGGTCTATTGTACAATGCCCTACCTGCACTTCAAATTGGTACTCCCAACTCCATGTTAAGGCTCACTGTGCCATTCTTCAGATGAGCATCTTAACTTGAAGTTTGATTCCAAGAAACCCAAGTCCCCTATTCTATGCCCAAGACCTCTGTTACAACGAGTAGAGTTATGAGTGAAATACTTCACAATAGGAAGCAAAAGAAACATCGCAAAATTGCTCCGCTTTAGACTGATAATTTTCTGTGCCAAAATTCCACTGCTGACAGTAAAAACATAATATCAAACAAAAGAAATCCACAATGGAATTTAAACATGAGGATTTATAACCAGATAAAACCCTCTCCAAGTTAAAATAATTCCATAATGGCTTTAAGATTCTACTAATGAGCGCTTACAACACCATAGCAATTACTGTCACAATGAAATCTTCTGGAAGAAAATCCCTTGTACACTTTCTACATTTCCATAGTGGAAGCAATAATATTGCTATCTCTCATGATCTGGTTCTGTGGTCAGATCCTTTGTTATGGCTGTCTTGTTCTTCTAAACGTGGATTTGTCTTAGCTTTGGCTCTGGTTCTCATTTAGGATCGTGGCTATTTGATCTTGCTGTGGCTTTGACTATACAAACTTGTTCAATAGGAAAATTTTGACTCTGCTATATATAGGAGCTTCAATGGGTGCTCTCAAACTACTCTACTACAGTAGTTGCACTCTCAATGGACTTCTACAGCAATTGGCACCATCAATATTCTTTGTTACAATGATAGCTCACGTCAACAAACTGTGCTACAACCATTGGCACCATGAATCTTCTCTCTACTGCTTCAAATGGTTGGCACCATCAACTAAATTTGCACTCCTTGGGGTGATGATCGTGGCAAACACTTATTTGGGCAGCTCTGTTTTGTCTTTGATTCAAGGCAGAACTATGTTGGCCTTGTTTTTTTAGTCCTTGGAACTTATTTCTCTCATATTTTCTATCCTATCCCCAGTTTGCTACCGAGAAAGACATAACTTCACGATATCAAAATAGACTGTTTTTGGCCATTTATCTTTAGTAATGGTACAACTTTAATTTGGTGCATTCGTACAGTATCTAAAGAACACTCTCAAGCTGTTATTCAGTGTTTTAGCATAACTACTACATTTAGCTGCCATGCTCTAATATTTATATCAACCATAATCATTCTTAAGGTAGTTCCACATTTTTGAAGCAGAATGAATGCTTCTGACAACTTCTTATCATAGTGGTACAATTATGTTCGCAGTTTATCTTTTATAAACCTCCAATTTTCCAAACGTAGTAGAGACTACATTTTGCATCTCAAATTTTGGAAAAAGCTATTTAGTATTCTACAGAAAATGCATTAAGAATATAGTTCTGTGTCTACTAAGCACAAATAATTTTTGTACTGAGTCATCTAAACATCTTGACATCCTCGTTTTATATTCCTTTCCTGTTTTCGCAAAGTTTCCTCTGCTACGGAAAATGTAATTATATTAATTTTTTTCCATCAATATACAGATTGGATCTAATTATATGTAAACCCTTGCTACAATGGTTATTTGAATGGGTTAGAATGTGCATTTTTGTTTGTTTCTTTTGAAATACATGCATTACCACTACGCGAGATCTTTGCATTAATTTTGAAATGTTGATATCTTTGCATTGATGTTGCCTCTGCTTGGTGGTGTCTCTGAGATTGAGCCGATCCAAAGGAAATGGATGTGCATCAGCGGTTGATTGCTCTTTGCTAGTACTATAATCCAAATCCTCTAGCATGCAAATAGGTTCCGCAGCAATTATATCTAAGATTGATCGTTTTTTTCTCACCTTTAGTTTAGGCTTGGAAAACTTTGTTCCAGATTTTTTAGCATTTGACTCACCTAATCGATAGTGATCTATGTGGGAATTTAATTCTATATTGGATGTAGATGAGAAATATCTACAAATAGGAAAAACCTTTGGTATCATGGCCTCTGGAAGAGATCCCAGATTCCCAAATTCTTCATTCCTCCGAGGATCTGCCTTGCTCTTCTCCAAAGTTTGGATCTGCCTTGTAGGCTCCTGCCTCTTCTACACTGCTTGAATTGGAGCACCTCCATTATGATATCAAATCATCCGCTACTATCAAATGGCATAGGTCGTAGATGCTTTGATAGACTTGCCTTTTGGGCACTTCACCACGAACCAAGTTTTAAAATGTCACAACCCACTTGATATTTATCCCTAGGAAAAGTGTCACATGTGAAGATCAGGCTTTTGATGAAGCGAATAACTTGGTAAAGAGAATTTTTGATTACTTGTGTATTCGGCCCAACAATATAGATTTTTATGCACTATAATTTTTAACCATGTGCTGAAAAACATACAAAAAACTATGTTTTTAGTGAAATTTGAGTTCACAAGAATTGATGCCAGTGAAAGTCTAGACCTTGCTCCCAGCTTACTAGTAAAAGTCGGTACTCATATTTCATGCAAGTAATGGAATGCCTTTTTCGTTGTTTTATCTCGTCTTATTCAAACTTCCAAGTCTAGCATCAATGATTGTCTTATGCTTCAGAAAAATGGTATTATGCTTTAGAGAAGTGTATCTACTTCTTATTATACTTCTTAACTTCCAAGTCTAGCATCAATGATTATTTTATGCTTCACACATAATCTAGTTTTCATTATACTCCTTGAAACATTTTTATTAGTTGAATGAGACAAACTTAAAAGGAGTAAGCTAATATATTAGCAAAAGGATTTCTGTCACAAATCTAAGATTCTTATAGGAATTCAGTGGAAATTTCAGGCATCACCTGAGTAATCTTTAGTATCTACAAATTTTGACATCTAGAGAGAAGTTTGTTACAAAATTAGGTAGCTCCTACTTGAAAACATGTTGATGTTGATGCGTAGCAATATCCTTCATTTATAGCCATGTTGAGTCTTAACATATATTAGTAAGGAGTATTATAGTAGTTCACACCTGTAATACTCACAAAGGGAACTCAGACAAACCATCATCTCTCCAAAACAGTGACTAAGATTTTCACAGTTGGTTTCTTCTGATTTATTGATGCCAAAATACCATGTCTCTTTCAGATTACTTCAAATTCACCGAATGCTTTCAAGCGATTGTCATTATGAATTAGTCAAAACAGGTTTCAGCATATGACAAGGATTTATATGCACTGGATTTGGATAGTTTAACTACCACTTCACACATTTCTAGGAGTTTATATGCCAAGAACTACTACACTTTTAATCAGGCTATTGGAAAATTTTGTTTCATATTTTGACATTATTAATGCCAACCCTGACTTGCTACTCTTCGAAATGAAGATTCAAACAGTTGAGTAATGTGTTTATTAAGGGACAAGAGTCAGATTATACATGTATCAAGGTAGGCTTGATCCAGATGAACTCCACCTGTAGATTACATATGTCTATCAACACTTGTGTCCTTCAATAGTGTAGTTTGCAATACCATCTCATTCAGTCTTTTGGTGTTCAAGAGTCAAGATCAATAAAAATGCATGAATCTTTCTCGGACTGCTTATATTTTCAAATCATTAACTCTAAACCTTTGAACACCATGCAAAAAAAATTGAGCACCTGGTCACTGGATTAAAATTTCTCGCATGGCTACATTAATTGTGTATAAGCTTCTCTTACCCCAAACATCTCCCACAATCCCCCATAAATATAAAACAATGGAAATGGTTTGCATCCCTCTTATTTGACAATTTCTAAGCTAACTTTATGGAACTGTTCTAGTTACCATAAACATATCTTGGTTGATGGGGTAAACACCCACAGTCCTAGTTCTTCTCTCATTTTCAAACCTCAAGCTGTGTATAGATGCCTTCAAAATTCATTCCCAAATTCAATTCTCGGCAAATTTACAATACTGATGCAGAAGCACTTTTCAATATTTAACTGGTTACAAACCCACCCAACCCAGAAATTCAATCTAAATGCAGAATTTTCACTTTTTAATAACTATAAGAAAACCATCCTTATGAAATTCCGAATCAAGTATTCGAATTTCTTTTACACTTCAATTTGAGTCTTGGGTTTCGCACTTACCAGTTCTCCTTAATCTAGCTCTTCAAATTTTATTCAAATTTCAATATGATAATGGTCACGACTTAAAAGCATTTGGTGAATTTAACCTTTTCCTTAAGGCCCAATTGAAACCTTCACCATATTTAACCTTCCATGCACCGATATATAATAAGGACTAAACAATCAAACCAGCATGCCATTCTTTCATTCTGAAGGGCCAACATTGGTATTCTTGGTATTCTTGGTCTTCAAGCTCCATACCTGCATAGTCCAGATTCCATCCTAGAACTCCATTTTCTTTTTTCAAGTTTTCTTCATACTTGGGTCAATTTTCTTCTCCCTTATGGTTTTTCAAAGGTCCTTCAAGCCAAGACATAGGTTTTAGATGGATCAAGAATTCTATTTCTTGGCATATGACAGAATACTAGCTACTCTTTCATGTATTATTACTCTTACTATATGGCAGACTGGAGAGTCACAAGTACAAAAAGGTGTGTACATCAATCAAGGCCCTTATGTAATTTTTGTATTAACTGAAATATATATGTGTGTGGTGGGGGAAAGGGGATTGAAGTAAATTTTGTATTAAATAAAATATATATGTGTGTGGTGGGGGAAAGGGAATTGAAGTAGAAATATGTTGATATCTAGATTCCCTTTCCATATGTTCACACAGTGACAAAATTATTGTATATTCTTGCCTGTGAAGAGTTTTTAACTTGTACATATTTCAGGGATTGAATTTTTCAAGACACAAGCTGGAAAAATAGAGGAGGAGGTTGATAGCCATAGGCCAAGTGGATTTGAAATAGTATTCCATGCAATGCTAAAAGAAGCTAAAGCCTTAGGTCTGGATCTGCCTTACGAATTTCCTTTCATCAAGAAAATCATTGAAAAGAGGGAGGCTAGGCTTCAAAATTTATAATCTGATCACCATTCTCCTCTGTCGTTGATAAATTTTCCATCTCTCAAAGTGATAACTAACTAACTTTACCTTTTACCTTGGTGGTGTTTGGATCAGGCTTCCTCCTGATCTTCTCTATGCCTTACCAACAACGTTACTCTATTCTTTGGAAGGCCTACAAGAAATAGTAGACTGGGAGAAAATAATGAAACTTCAATCCAAGGATGGATCATTCCTCAGCTCGCCGGCATCTACAGCGGCTGTGTTCATGCATACAGGGAACAAAAAATGCTTGGATTTCTTGAATTTTGTCTTGAAGAAATTCGGAAACCATGGTATGAAAAATTACAATATGATTTCAGGAAGGCCCTTTTCTTTTTATATACTCTGTGAAAAATGTTAAATTTTAAATTGAAGATTGTGAATGAAGAATTTAGGGTCTCTAACTTCATAAATAAGCATGTAGCCTGGAATTTAGGGTCTGTCTAATGCATTTCTCCATTATTTTGGCTTGGAACAATGCCTCCACTATGGTGAGTGAGGGGGTTGGAAAGCTTGAGTCACATGTACCCAAACATTTAGAGTTTTTTGTTGTGTTTCCATCCCCTATTTGAATAAAGCATGTTGGGATTTCATCTCCTCGTGCATATTTTCAATGATTAAAATTTTTCATATTGTATTGTGGTGTAGTCCTTGAGTGAGTTTTGGATTTTAAAGTTTTCTTGGTGTTTCATTTATAGAAACAACTGTTTCAAATTGAGATTTATGGATTCCACTTCAATATTTGGATATAACTTGTTATTTCATATTTAAGGCATTCCATTCTCACTAGCAGATTTTTGATGTGTGCTACCCAGTATGAGAAATCCGTTGGAGGTGAGAAGGCATATTGTCTACCAGTAGATTGACCGTGGAGTTGCCATCTCCTTGCTTCCCGTTGTTACCACTATCTATCATGTTGTTAATTTTAGGGCATTTGTTGCAAATAGACAATTTTATATTTATATTTTTATTTTTATCACAGTAATTTCCTTCCACCATTATCAGCAGTATAAGGCAATAATTACATGCAATAAATTCCATGCTAAGACATATTACAGTATTCCAATACTTTTTGTATTATGTATTCCAATATAGTATAGACCCTCAATTTACGTGCTCGAATTGGGTAAGAATGCATAAGACTTTAGTTACAACATCCTCTTAGTAAAGTAGGACAGTCATATAAAAAGCCCACAATTTTGTAAAAAGCCCACATTTTATTAAAAATATAAACAATTTTGGAAAAATCCCACAATTTTGGAAAAATCCCACAATTTGTAAAAGCCCACAATTTTGTAAAAAGCCCACATTTTGTAAAAAGCTCACAATTTGTAAAAAGCCCACTTTTATTTTCTTTTTGCTTATATATTGAGCTCCCATTGAGTTCAACAAGTCCTGGGTTTTCTACACCATTGAGAGAGATTTATTATTTTCTTTATAGGATAATTTGCATCAATCGAAGAAAATATTAGAGGTGGAAAAAAAATTCAAAAGGGTGAAAGGGGTGATGGTAGATTTTATTGCCCTTGCAAAAAATGTTGTATGAGAAATAATGTTAGTGTTTTAATAGCAACAACAACAATGCATTGTAGGAAATATGGGCACATTGATGGTGGATCGAATGACTATTGTCCTGTGGTAATTAATTATCTATCTTCATTATCTATCTTCATTTTGATTATATCATAAAATTTTATATTATTTTAATATTTTTTATATGCGCACTAATGTTTAATTATTAATGTTTGTAATTTTCATAAAGGCACAGTTTCCCCCCAACTTTTTGCAGATGATCAACCAGCTTCCACAGCTAAATAGTAGTAGATTAGATGATGTTGCACCAGTGCAAGAGAATATTGCAGCAAATATTAGTATTGGAAATGATGTTGTACAAGGTGAAGAACATGAAGCGAATGATGAAGGTAATTTTAATGATCCCATTGAGGTAGATCATGATGATATTAATGAGATAGTTCACATTAATTATAGGACAAATAAAATGCTCCAAGACTTGTACGGTGAGTCAGATGATGATGGTGGCGATAGCAGTGACGATATTTATGATGTACCTCTGATTGAAAGGTCAAGTGAACGAATTTTTGAACACTCAAATGCAACTCTTCTCTCTACTACATTGTTTCTGGTGAACTTAAATGTTATGAATAATTTGTCGAACAGATGTATGACACAAATCCTAAGGTATGCAATATGTATATATGATCACATATATGTAAACGTTCATTATTTTCCCTTTTTTTAGTTGTAATAAATGTGTAAAATAATAACTTATATATATATATATATATGTGTGTGTGTGTGTGTGTGTGTGTGTGTGTGTGTGTGTGTGTGTGTGTGTCATAGTTATCAAAACCGGCCAGTTTGAACCAGTAACCAGATAAACTGACCGGTTAGGAGGGCTGCCGATTGGAACCGGCCTTGCAACCCGGTCAATAGCCTCTTCTCACGTGTTTTAGCCGGTTAAACGAACCTAACTGGCCAGTTAATTACGGAATCAGCTGGTTTATGCATAAATCGGTCGGTTCCATACTTAACTGGCCGGTTAGGTGCTCCTCCATGAGCTGCAAATTCCTCAGTGTCTCCTCCATGAGCTAAAAATTCCTCTATTATAATAGCAACAAACTTGTCTAATAACTCATACTCAACACCTTATAGCAGCAACAATACACATGATGACTGATAAATACAAGTTTGGCTAGCATAAAAACCTTGGCAGCATGCAACTCATCAAGTGTACTTGATGACAATTTCTGTTCTCAAAACAATCAGCAGCAACCTTATTTCACACTCAGCTAGGCACTGTTAGACCCTCTCTCTCTGCTCACACGTAGCAACAACATAAATACAAAACCTTTCACACAACATACAGGAAATTTGATCATGGCATCAAGACTGATGCAAATGTTCTGACACCACTCAAGGGACAACAACATACAACCTAATGAAAATGTGACTGGCAATAATAAATTGACCACTAGAAAATTCCCGCTTGGAAATGCACTAAACTGGCTACTAAGTTTTCTGGGTTTTAATGAATCTTTTCAGTGATAAACTTTGTCAAACACATTGTGAGAAGACTGCTGAAGTTGTAATGCTCTCTCAACTTGTTACAAATAGCACTAATAGTGGGTTTCATAAACCAATTCAATACCTCTAAGTGTTGTAGATGTTTTTCTAGAAATTTATTTCCAAGCAAACATAGATAATGAAGAATACAAGATCTTCAAAATGCTGGTATGATATATATATATATATACTGAACCCAGAATTGTCTTTAAGGCTGATACAATGAATTGACAACAGATCTGAGCAGGGACAGATTGTATATTATAATATTAACTCAGCAATAAAACACAATGAATAATATAAGAGAAACCTGATACATTACTTCAACAAGTTTGCTTATGTATTTTTCGATGATATGTATTGCACTTGGTGCAATTTTGATATATTCACCTTTGCATGGTATATAAATGAGCAAAATTTTCATATTTTTTCTCTATTGGCTTGAAATCATGGTTGAAAATCTTAAAAATAGTTTTTTTTTATTAAAAAATAATTATGTTTATGTTGCAAATCTTACATTAACTAGTTTTTGTTTATGTTGTAGATTGTTGGGTGAATATTTGTTACCATCGCCAAATACTTTACCTCAAACATATCGAGATCTACGTGCTATTATGAAACACTTTGGAATGGAATATAACACTATAGATGCATTTCCTAAAGATCATATTATATATTACGGAGAACATGCATTGAAAACAGAATGTCCGAAATGTGGTACCAGTAGATATCAAACAAATCAACTAACCAAAAAGGTGCTTCAAAAGGTTCTTCGTCATGTTCCCATAATTCCACGTTTGCAGCGAATGTTCAGGTGTAACATCATAGCACAGTTTATGGATTACCATTCAAAGAATAGAAGTGGACATGGTGTTCTTCGAATGCCTGCAGATTGTTCTGCATTTAGAGAAATCGAGGAAAATATGTAGATTTTAAAAATGAACCTCATAATGTCAGGCTTTCATTGGCAGCTGATGGTGTTAATCCATTCAGAGAGCTTAGATCTACTTACTCAGTGTGGCCTATTTTCGCTATCAACAATAACATTCCTCCTTAGATGTCAATAAAGAGGGAGCACATAATGTTGACTATGATTATTCCAGGTATTTGATACATTATTTCTTTGAATGTAACATTTTCATTTCTCTCGTTGTTTGCATAAATATATATTTTATTTATTTACTTACTTATATATACATATATCATGGTATTAATTATTATGTACCGTAATTTTGAACAATTAGGTAAGTACCAGGTCAAAGATATGAATGTATATATTGAGCCTCTTATCGATGAGCTAATACAGTTATGGCATGGCATCACTATGTATGACATCACTAAACCAATCAAGAAGAAGAGATTTCAATGTCATGGAATGCTTGTATGGACAATTCATGATGCCCCAGGACTAACACATGTTTGTGGTATGTAATATTTTGTTGCACTTTAATATAATACATAATTATCTAAATTAGATATACCATATTGCATGTTTTAAAAATGATCTCATAGTATATTAATTGTTATTAATACATCTATTGCAGGTCTTCAAACAAAGGGTAGATTTGCATGTCTAGTTTGTGGCCCTAAGATGAAGTATCGTCATTCGCCAGACTTAAGAAAGATGGTGTTTGATGAGTTTAGGCACTTCCTCTCTAGGAACCATAAGTATCGTACTACTGAAAAACATATTTTCAATGATAAAGAAGAAACTAGATTAAAACCACGAAGAATGACACCTCAGTTGTGCATGTTGGAATATAACAGAATTAATAATCATCAAGCAGCTGGTACATAATTTGTGTGTATATATATATATATATATATATATATATATTATTTTTTTATGTAATGTTTGGAAATTTTGTTTTAACTAATGAATTTATTTTATTGTATTTTATAATTAATATTGTTTTGATTTATTTTATTCTTTGATATCAAGGTCATCGTCACGGTGAAGGTACTAATATTGTACTTCTACCTGGAATGAAATGTTATCCTTCTCAATTCACGAGGTTTCCCTACTATGAGGACCTAAAAATAGCTCATTTGTTTGATACAATGCATGTCGGGAAGAATGTGATAGAAACGTTATGGCAAACCATAGATGGTGCACATGATAGAGATAAATTTGACAAAACTTGTGCTGACATTGAGAAATCGAATCATGCAATGAAAAGTGTGATCAACAGATCAAATAACAATGGAGGTCGAAACTATAATAATATTCCATGGTTATTAACAGAACAACAAAGCAATGATGTAAAAGAGGTCATTAGAATAATTAAATTTCCAACAGGTTTTCCTTCAAACATAAATAATATCTTAACGAAGAAAGGTGACTTCAGTGGGGTGGAAACACATGATTGGCATACCTTTGTTAAGGTAATTTTTTTGGTATACATTTTTGTATGTTATTGATTGAATACATATTTTAAATTTTCCTTTTTTCTATTTAATTTGGAAACCAATAACGATTCATTTTTTATTGTTATAGTATGTTCTACCCGTATCTCTCCCAAATGACTTCAACAACAATGTCAAACAAGTTATATATGGTCTTAGTAAATACATGAGGTAAGTAGTTTTGATTTATACGCAAAATCTAATTGCTACAATTTCTTTTTGTACTTAATGAAATGATGTATTAATTTACTTGTAATGAAATATATATTATGTTTCATTGAAATAACCTTGCGTAATGATTTGCAGATGGTTGTCATTGAAAGAAATCCATCAAGATGAAATAAATTATTGGAAGAGAGAAATTCCTCAGCTAATGTGTGAAATGCAAAAGTATCTACCTCCAACATTTTTCAATGCACAAGAACACTACTTGATACACCAAGTTGAGAAGATTGAAATGTGTGGACCAGTACACACAAGGTCAATGTGGATGGTCGAGAGGTACCTGAAATCCTTGAAGGCTTTGGTTAGACAAAGAGCACGACCTGAGGGTTCTATGGTGGAGGGATATGTGGTATATCAATCCATGGTGTATATTAGTCATTATCTTCCTATATTAGCTGCGCCAGCCATGAAGGTAGTGGATTACATTTGGGATGTGAACTCCATCAAAAAATTTGAAGTGAAGCACCTGTTGGGAAAAGGTAGAATGAAGAAAGTGAGAGGTAAAAGATTTATTATGTATAATACATATAATGTTTCATTTTTTTACATCATGTATATGATCATTATATTCATTTAGGTATTATTCTTTCATATTTTATTAATTAATATAATTTACCATGGTTATAAGTAATATTTATTAATATTGGTGAATTATTGTTTTTTTTATTCAGGTGCTCAAGATTATGAGGCACTACTTTTATACATTGCAAACAATCTTGAATGGATGAGTGAATGGATTGAAACATGCAAAGCACATAACGATCGTAGGTTATCATGGCAACTACTATCTGAATTGATTAGAGAAGCGTATCATAGTGGAGATGGAAACGTTACAGACAGGGAAATCGATTTAGCATATGGTTTGAAAGATAGAAAGGTAAGCAATTAATTCACCTATTTTATTCATTACTTATTTTATACTATATTTATAATGTGACAACAATTTTGATTTTTCAGTTAATTTTCATGTTGTGTAAATTATATGATTAATTATTAATTGAGAATGCATCTTTTTCATGTTTGGCATATTGCAGTTGAAACACCACAAGGCTATGTGGTGCAATGGTCGTAAATTTCGCGTTAAACAGTTGGATGATAACATGAAAACTTCTAATAGTGGAACAAATGTAGTATTCTAGGTCACTAATGTTTCCTCCAGGAGTGACAGACATCCTCGAGAATCTAAAAATAGATATTATGGGTTCTTAGATGATATAGTTGAGTGTGACTTTAATTCCTTCAAAATAGTTTTGTTCGACGTCAAATGGTATAGGCTACGAATGAATGTACATGATGATGATAGAACACTTATTCAACATGAAAATGTATTTCCAATGGTTAAAACATCGCAGTTTGAAGCAGGAAAAGATCGCTATGTTTTCCCAAGCCAATGCGAACAAGTCTTTTACTCAGAGGTTCCAGGTGAGAAAAAATGGTCATTTGCTATTAGATATGATCCAAGAGGTAGGCCAGTAGAGTATATTGTAGAGGAAGAAGATGATATTGATCAAGAAGAAGATGATGTAGTAGCAGATGAGCAGGAAGATGCATTAACAGACGAAGAAGATATCTTAGAAGAAGAACCAGGCATAGGAGATGAGGTAACAATTATTGATGATGATGTCGATGAGGATATTATTGAAAATGACATAATTGATGATGATGATGACATGGTCGATCATTTCAACACCATTTCTGAATCAGATGTTGATATAGATTTCGATCAGTTGGATGAAGATCAAGAAGATACAGAAGAATAATATTGATACAGATGTTATGTTCGAGTATGAGCTGGTATGTTATAACTTTATATTTTAATATGTAGGAATTATTGTCTTTAAATAATTTACTAATTATTTGGGTTTGTTGCATGTTGTTTATTATTTAAAACCAATAAATAATGGCCTTTCTATTGTTTATTATTTTGCAGGATTCACAGGATTCATTTTATTCTATGGTAAATTCTGTGAAAAAACCAATTAAATGCTTAAATAGTCAAGATCTGGAAGACAGGCTTTACCCCAACCATAAATTGTTGAAAAACCGGCCTTCAGTTCAGCTTGCTATGCTTAAGACAAGGGTGGATTTGCATGATCAGTTGAATGAAAATGAATCAGATATTCGGGATGTTTTTGAGGGCAGGGCCATAAGCCCCATAGATGAAGATCCCATTGCTGCAGAATTTCTGTCTTCGTTGAAGCACAAGTATAGTGTTGTATCGGAATACAAATTAGAGGACAACTATACCAAGTCTAAATCAACTGAATCCAGTTCTAGTGCTCTTGAACTTACCAAATTAAAGCCAGAAGAAGGATTTACAATCTCTAATGGGAATGGGTATGGCAGTTCCAATATTGGATTAGATGTCCGGAGCTCTGCAATAGGCACTGGACCTGATCGTAATGAACCCCAACTTCAATGTGATGAAAATATGGACTTTGATGGTTAGGAAAACAAGCCAGAGAATTTTGGCAATATTGAAGAAACTGAAGAGGTTTCCTTTGATCGATTGAATCAACTCAGCCATAAGAAATCTACTGCAGGCTGGTTTGTATCAGAAGGAGAACCAGTTTTGCTTTCCCATGATTATGGATGCTTCTCTTTTCATGATATAGAAAATTCAGAGGTGTGGAGGTTTTAATTATTATACTTAATTTTGGGGTTTAGGGGTGTTATAATTTATACATTTTGGGATTTTTCTATTAGAAATAGGGAAAATCCTAGGGGTTATATTATTCTCATGGTTTAAATTTCAATATTTGAAATAAAATTCACCAATTTCTATTTAAAAAAATGATTTTCCTAAATATTTGATGTAGTTTAAATAGGATGTAGTTCATTTCAAAAACTGTTGAAATTTTCTAGAAACTATGATTGGGATTTCAAGAATATTTATGAACTCTTTAAATTTTCCCTTAACATAAAGGGCATTTGATGTATGAGTAATACTCAATATTTTTTTTTTCCAATCTCCAGGAGAAGGCTGAATATAAAGCTCCATATGGGCTTACCCCAAACATGTGGGGTGATTGTTGGTTGATCAAAGCAGCTGGTTTAGATGGTCACTCTGGTAAATATGTTGTGGTAGCATCTGCAGGTTGTGTCGGCAATATGATGCAGAGTGTTGTCCTTGATGGAAACCTACTTGAAGAAGAAGATGGAAACCTACTTGATGAAGTTGTTCTTGATGCTTGATGAGTTTATTAATGATGTAAATCTAATGTGAAGATTTTTGGCATGTGTTGTCTTTGATGGTAATCTACTTGATGAGATGAGAGTTGGATATAAGATGTGATGAAGTTGTTGTTCTTGATGGAATCTGACTTGATGAGTTGCAACCTATGCATCAAATATGTACAGATGATGTATCTACAGATCAACTAAGGAGTACAGAAGAAAGGAACTTCAGAAAGGGCCAGAGCAATGATGAATAAGACATGTCACTATGCATACGCAAGTTTGGTTAGGCTAAGTAGCGTATGTACGCAGAAAAGTACATGCTAAGTTGCGTATGCCCAATTGTGCTCTAAATTTATAAATCCAGGGGTTCTTACCATGGTATTGACCCATTGTATTGAGCGTTGGATTGTCTAATTGATTCCGTCCAGGAATACCATCGGAAGTGATGTGGTTTTGGCTCATGCTATTGACAAAGGCTAAATCTATATAAGGAGAAGAAAATCATTGTGCAAGGTGTGTGCAAGTGTCTGTGCTTTAATGAATACTTCACTCTGAAGTCTATCTGTGTGGGTGAACTTTGTTCTTAATCGATAGAACTGAATCTATGATGCACCTATGAAGGTGATGAAGGTTCAAATCCTCTAGATCGGGAAATGATGAATCTCTAGGATGATCTGAAAAGAAGTAATGAAGACCTGGTGCAAATCTATTGAAGAAATTGAAGAAATCTGGGTAAGTTCATAGATCTGGTATGTTCTGCAAAGTTTATCTTTTATAGATCTATACGCAGGTTCGTTTCATGGAAAGCACGTGTATACGCGAATCTGTTTAAACAAAGGCGCGTATAGACTGTTAGGGTTTTTCTGAACAGTGCACAGATGTATACGCAGGTTCGCTTCATTAAAAACGCGTGTATACGCAGGTCTGTTTAAATAAAAGCATGTATGGTATCTAAACTAATGGTTGCTCAAAGCTTATTGAGTTTCTGCTTATCTATTCTGAAGTCTGGGCTATCTCTGATATTCTGGTTACATTGGTTTCACTGTTTTGTTTTATGCAATGGGAAAAGGATGTTTGCTAATAAGTGAAGAATTTTGTTAAAGCTATTTGATCCAGTTTGAAAATTGATGAAATGTGGTTTGCAGTGGTGCTGAGGGTCAAGGCCTTCAGTCAGGGGGGTTGAAGCTCCCTTCCAGTAGTGACTGGTAAATGAGAGCAGGGGGTAGTATCTCCCTTCCATGTGAGACTGGTAAATGAGAGCAAGGGGTTGTTGCTCCCTTCCAGGAGAGGATGGTAAACGAGAGAAGGTTGTAACCTTCTATAGGTTGGTACCTACGTGCTGGTATGAGTCTGCACCAGTACATGATTGTAAGAAGTTTTCTTTATATAATAAATATTGAAGACTCAAACGACGGCAGCGGTGGTTTTCTCCCGAATTGGGTTTCCACCTTAAATCTTGGTGTTCGTGTGTGTTGAGAATGTGTGATGATTTATTTTGTTCTTACTGCACCTGTTTACTACTTACTTAACATATGATGAATGAATAAAGCACTGATCTAAGTTAAGAATTAAGTGCATAATTAGATCTCTGTGCATACGTGAGTTTCCTTCTGGTTATCCGCGTATATACGCGAGTTGTGTTCAGTAAAGTAGCATATGGGTTTAAAAGAAAGAAAAAGTAAATAGTTTTCTTTCTGTACAAAATACTGATTCACCCCCCCCCCCCCCCCGTCTCAGTATTTTTCCCAACAATTGGTATCGGAGCAGGTCCTTCTAAAAAATCTTAGCCGCTAGAAGGAAGATCAAGCAGGATGAGCAATCAGGATGGAACAACATCTATCAAGCCTTCGGTATTTAATGGAAGCAATTTAATCTTATGGAAAACAAGGATGAGGTCCTATCTTTAGTCTATAGGAACAGATGTATGGCCATTGTTGTACAAGGATATCAATATCCAGCTACAATACCAACAGATCCGAATGAAAAGAAGAATTATGAATCAAATGCAAAGGTGGTCAATGCTATAACAGGAAGTTTGACTGAATCTGAATTTGTCAAAGTCATGCAGCTAAATACAGCAAAGGAAATGTGGGACAAAATCATTCTAAGTTATGAAGGTGATGCAAAGGTAAAAAGTGAAAAACTCCAAACTCTCAGAATTGAATATGAAAATTTGAAGATGCATAGTGATGAGAGTATTGCCAGTTTCTTTTTACGTGTTGATGATGTTGTAAATCGTATGAAAAATATGGGAGAAACAATAACCGAATCTACTTTGGTTGAGAAAATTTTAAGATCACTAACAACAAAATTTGAGTCAAAAGTTTCTGCTCTTGAAGAAAAATAGGATCTTCAAAATCTTAGTATGGTACAACTTCATGGCATACTAACCGCATATGAAATGAGAAGAGGAGGACCATCTGAAGTCAAAGAGGCTGTCTTCAGAGCTTCTACAAAAGGGAAAGAAGTACAAGAACCAGAAGGATCAGGATATATCTCAGAAGAAGATGAGGAAAATTTTGTAAAGAAACTCCAACTTGGCACAGGACGATTCAGAGGTAAGCTTCCTTTCAAATGTTTTGAGTGTGGAAGAATTGGTCATTATGCTGCTAAGTGTCCTCATAAAGAAACACCTGCAAAAGGGAAGGAAGTAGCAAGAAGGAATAAGAATCGATTTAACACTAGAAAAAGTTACTATACTCATGAAGACAGTGATGGGTTATCTGATAGTGAGGAAGAATGTGAACAAGATCTTAGACTTCTCATGGCATTTGAATCTAGAGAAGAAAAGGATACTTTTGTGGATGCTCTAGAGGACAATTATTTTCTTGAAGAAAACAATCAACTCAAAATACGCTTAGAAGAAAGTAAAATACTCTTAGAAGAAAGGAAAATAACCATAGAGACTCTGGAAAAGCAGGTTGAAGAAGCAAAGAAACACATTGAGAAATTAGAATGTGAAGTGGTAAGTCTAAGAAAAGATTCTGAGAAAGTAAAAACTTTGAATCTTAGATTTGCTAAAGGATCTGAAACCTTAGATGAGATTATCAAGGTACAACGTTCCCCTCTTATAAAAACAGGTCTTGGATATATCAGAGAATCCTCTCAAACTTCAGCACCAAATTATCTAAAAGCAGTTACAGCTGGTTTACAAAATTCTGCCACTCAGCAAGGGAATAAAGAATCATTGCAGGTAAAGCATGATCATCTCAATTCAAAGAATACTAACAGGAATATCTCTCAAAGAAACACCAATCAACAGGTAAATCCAAGTAGAATATTTCATGATCGCAGAAATTTCTCTTTCAATGGACAATGTTTCTCATGTCACAATTTTGGTCATAAAGCTGTTCAATGTGTTGCATATAAAACTATCATGACTAGAGAAGCAAGAAAGAAAAGGATTGAATTTGAGAAGAATACCTATAAAAACTTTTCTCCTCTTCTAAATGAAGTTGAATGTGCTTATTGCAATAACTTTGGGCATGAAGAATCTGAATGCAGGAGCAAAGTTCAGCCAAAAGAGCATTTTCCTTCAAGATCCAAAGTATGGAAAAATAAGGAATTACAGGTTGAAAATTGTGGCATAGCATTATTCACAGAAGGTGAAGAAAATCAATGGTACATTGATAGTGGATGCTCAAGACACATGACAGGTGACAAACACAAACTTCTTGCATATAGTGCTCTAGAAAAGGAAAAGAAAGTTACATTTGGAAATGATAATCCTGCTGTAATTAAAGGAAAAGGGTCCGTGTTTCTAAAGGAAAAGGTGAAGGCTAATGATGTCATGTATGTGGATGGCTTAAGGCATAACCTGCTAAGTGTAGGTCAAATGTGTGATCAAGGAACTGAAGTTTTCTTTAGTTCAAAAGAATGTGTGGTTCGTGATCTTGATACAGGCAAAACAATTATAAAAGGGAAAAGAACTCCAAGCAACCTGTGTGTATTGAAGAAATGCAAAGAACAATGTTACTTGAGTCAATCTTCAGAAAATTGGCTATGGCATAGAAGGTTGGGGCATCTAAGCTTCTCTCAAATCAACAAATCAAGCAGACTTAATGCTGTTCGTGGTCTTCCCAATATTACTCTACCAGAGAGTATCATATGCAAATCTTGCCAATTCGGTAAGCAGACCAGAGTAAAATTTAATGCCAAAGAAGGATCATCAAGTAAGCCTCTTGAACTCATTCATACTGACATATGTGGACCTATGAGGAAAAATTCACCACGTGGGGAAGAATACTATATCTTATTTATTAATGATTACTCTAGAATGTGTTGGATAGGGTTGATTAAACACAAAGATGAAGCATTTGAAAATTTTCAGATCTTCAAAGCATTGGTAGAAAATGAATTAGATCTAAAAATCAAGTGTCTTAGATCTGATCGAGGAGGAGAATATACATCAAATGAATTTTTTGAATTTTGTGAACAACATGGCATAAAAAGACAATTCTCTGTAGCAGGCACTCCACAACAAAATGGCGTAGCAGAAAGAATGAATAGAACAATTCAACAAATGGCTAGAGCTATGCTTGATGATTCTGGAACACCTGACACTTTCTGGGGAGAAGCAGCACATACAGCAGCAAACATTCTCAACAAGGCACATGTTCGGGTAAATAGTGACAAAACTCCATATGAACTTTGGTATGGTAATTCTCCCTCTGTGAAGCATTTTAGAGTTTTTGGAAGTAAATGCTTTATCAAAAATAATGATGAAAAGCTTGGCAAGTTTGAACCTAGATCAGATTAAGGAATACTTCTTGGTTACTCATCTACAAGTAGAGCATACAAATGTTACAATAAAAGGCTTTGAAAGATTGTTGAATGTATTGATGTTGTCATTGATGAGTCTACTGCAGCCCCTAAAGAAGAAAAACAAACAACAGAAGAAGACGATGGTGACTTTTGTCCTTCTACATCAAATAGAAATGATATAGACAGTGGATCCAATGAAGAACCTGAAGATGATTTATCTGAAAAGGCTCCATCCAGATATGTTCAAAAGAATCATCCTGAATCTCAAATTTTGGGAGACAAGGAATCAGGTGTACAAACAAGGAGGACTCTTGTGGGATATTCTAGCTATCTGGCATTTCTATCCACGATTGAACCTCACAATGTCAATCAAGCTAGCAAAGATGAATGTTGGATTCAAGCCATGAATGAAGAGCTTGATCAAATTGAAAAGAATCACACTTGGGAATTAGTACCAAGACCTCATGACAAAAATGTCATTGGAACTAAATGGATATTCAAAAACAAGTTAAATGAGAATGGGGAAGTTATAAGAAATAAAGCTAGACTTGTTTGCAAGGGGTATGCTCAACAAGAAGGTATAGACTTTGAAGAAACTTTTGCTCCTGTAGCTAGACTTGAAGCCATAAGAATGTTTCTTGCTTTTTCAAGTTTTCAACAAATCAAAGTTTATCAAATGGATGTTAAATCTACATTTCTCAATGGTGATCTAGAAGAAGAAGTTTATATTGAACAACCAGAAGGATTCATTTTGGGAAATGATGAAAATCTTGTTTGTAGACTTAAAAAGGCTCTATATGGTCTCAAACAAGCTCCAAGGGCATGGTATTATCGTCTTGACAAATATCTTCATCAACAAGGATTTTCAAAGGGGTCTGATGATAGCAACTTATACACAAAAGTTGAAAATGATAAACTATTGATTGTGGTTGTATATGTTGATGATATCATTTTTAGGAGTAATGAAGAATCTATGAGTCAGAAATTTGCTTCTGTCATACAGCAAGAATTTGAAATGTCCCTACTTGGAGAACTAACATTCTTTCTTGGCTTGCAAGTGCATCAAACTACATATGGTATATTCTTATCGCAAGAAAAATATCTTAAGCAAATTCTGAAGAAGTATGGCATGGAAGAATGAAAACCTGTAAGTACACCAATGATAACCGGATGTAATCTCAGTTCTCATGATGATTCTCCCGCGGTGAATCAACCAGAATGCAGATCAATGATCGGAAGCCTACTTTATCTCACTGGGACTAGACCAGACATTATGCATGCAGTTGGGATTGTTGGACAATTCCAAGCTAATCCAAAAGAGTCTCACCTTTAGGCTGTCAAAAGAATATTCAAATATCTACAAGGAACTCAAGACTTTGGACTATGGTATCCAAAGAATGTTGATCTTACTCTTCATGCTTACATTGATGCAGATTGGGCTAGAAATGTTGATGATCGGAAAATCACTAGTGGTGGTGCATTCTATATGGGGCCCCGGTTAGTATCTTGGTTTAGCAAGAAGCAAAATTCTATTGCCTTATCTACAGTAGAAGCAGAATATGTGGCTGCCGCATCTTGTTGCACTCAACTCCTTTTGATGATGCAAACCTTACAAGATTTTCAAATCAAATGTACACCTCCTATCTCCATTATGTGTGATAATACAAGTGCCATTCGTATCTCAAAGAATCCTATTATGCATTCGAATACCAAGCACATTCCCATCAAGTATCACTTCTTACGTGAACAAGTGCTTGAAAAAAAGGTGAAGTTGGAGTATGTTCCCTCCAAAGAGCAAGATGTTGATATCTTTACCAAACCTCTGCCCAGGGAAGCATTTGAATATCTAAGACAAAAGCTGGGAGTAGTCCCTTCCAGTCAGAAGAACAAATCTTCTTAAATTTAGAAGATTAAATTGGATACGTGAGTTTCTTGAAAGACAGTCGCGTATATACACGAGTTCATACACAAAAAACTGCGTATGAGTGGTTGTTGGCAGTTTTTCTGGGTCAGCATTTCTTCAGCACAAGCTGTGGTGTTGTTTGGTAACTCTGATGTGGTTTGGAGTCTCTGGTGGTGTTTCAACTCTTACATTTCTGTTTCATTCTCTATTGGGTGAAGATGCCTTGATGATTTACTGTTGAAAGTGTTCAGGATGCACAAGCAAAGGGGGAGCTTTGTTCGTATGGAAAGGATGCATTAGATGCACAGTTTTAGGGGGAGCATTAGCCTTACTGAGCATAATGCATTGTTGGCATTATGATGGTTTTGAAATATGATCTTTCTTGAGGTATTTTTGGTAGTGGTCATAAAAATTCATATTTGTAATCTGATGAAAAGGTCATGATGAGACCTATGATGTAAAATTGTAATATTCAGTCTTGTTCAAATTTGTAAACCCACTTGGTTGGGTAGTTGAGTAAAATTGTGTAAACCCACTTGGTTGGGTATTTGAGTCTCATATGTAAATCCTCTTGGTTGGATCTTTGATGTAAGTATGAGTCCTTGGTAATAGGAAGGTCATAGAGTCATATACTTCATTGAAAAATATGCTTGAAGATTCAGAATGAACTTAGGGGGAGCATGGTAACTTCAGTATACATCAGATCTATAGTGCTCGTCTTTCTACATGAGGAGAAAAACCTTGTGTTGGTTTTTGATCCACCCTTTGCCCTTGATGTCAAAGGGGGAAGTGACATGGTGTTTGAATAGGGGGAGAATATCATTATGCTTAATGTATCTATCTGTTGTGATCGTGATCAAACACCATCGTGGTTGCCATGAAGTCCAAAGGGATAGATTGTTGGCAATATGATGCAAAGTGTTGTCCTTGATGGCAACCTACTTGAAGAAGAAGATGGAAACCTACTTGATGAAGTTGTTCTTGATGCTTGATGAGTTTATTAATGATGTAAATATAATGTGAATATTGTTGGCATGTGTTGTCTTTGATGGTAATCTACTTGATGAGATGAGAGTTGGCTATATGATGTGATGAAGTTGTTGTTCTTGATGGAATCTGACTTGATGAGTTGCAACCTATGTGTAAAATATGTACAGATGATGTATCTACAGATCAGCTAAGGAGTACAGAAGAAAGGAACTTCAGAAAGGGCTAGAGCAATGATGAATAAGACATGTCACTATGCATATGCAAGTTTGGTTAGGCTAAGTAGCGTATGTGCATGGAAAAGTACGTGATAAGTCGCGTATGCCCAATTGCGCTCTAAAATTATAAATTCAGGGGTTCTTACCATGGTATTGACCCATTGTATTGAGCGCTGGATTTTCTAATTGATCCCGTCTAGGAATACCATCGGAAGTGATGTGGTTTTGGCTCATGCTATTGACAAAGGCTAAATCTATATAAGGAGAAGAAAATCATTGTGCAAGGTGTGTGCAAGTGTCTGTGCTTTAATGAATACTTCACTCTGAAGGCTATCTGTGTGGGTGAAATCTATTCTTAATCGATAGATCTGAATCTATGATGCACCTATGAATGTGATGAAGGTTCAAATCCTCTAGATTGGGAAATGATGAATCTCTAGGATGATCTGAAAAGAAGTAATTAAGACCTGGCGCAAATCTATTGAAGAAATTGAAAAAATCTGGGTAAGTTCATAGATCTGGTCTGTTCTGCAAAGTTTATCTTTTATAGATCTATATGCAGGTTCGTTTCATGGAAAGCGCGTGTATACGCGGATCTGTTTAAACAAAGGCGCGTATGGACTGTTAGGGTTTTTTTGAAAAGTGCGCAGATGTATACGCGGGTTCGCTTCATTAAAAACACGTGTATATGCGGGTCTGTTTAAAGAAAAGCGCGAATGGTATCTAAAATGATGGTTGCTCAAAGCTGATTGAGTTTCTGCTTATCTATTCTAAAGTCTGGGCTATCTCTGATATTATGGTTACAGTGATTTCACTATTCTCTTTGATGCAATGTGAAAAGGATGTTTACTGATAAGTGAAGAGTTGTGTTAAATCTATTTGATCTAGTTTGAAAATTGATGAAACGTGGTCTGCAGTGGTGCTGAGGGTCGAGGCCTTCAGTCAAGGGGGTTGAAGCTCCCTTCCAGTAGTGACTGGTAAACGAGAGAAAGGGGTAGTAGCTCCCTTCCAGGTGAGACTGGTAAACGAGAGCAGGGGGTTGTTGCTCCCTTCCAGGAGAGGATGGTAAACGAGAGAAGGTTGTAACCTTCTGTATGTTGGTACCTGCGTGCTGGTATGATTCTGCACTAGTACATGATTGTAAGAATTTTTCTTTATATAATAAATATTGAAGACTGAGACGACGACAGTGGTGGTTTTCTCCCGAATTGGGTTTCCACCTTAAATCCCGGTGTTCATGTGTGTTCATGATGTGTGATGATTTATTCTGTTCTTACTGCACCTGTTTATTGCTTACTTAACATCTGCTGAATGAATAAAGCACTGATCTAAGTTAAGAATTAAGTGCATAATTATATCTCTGTGCATACGCGAGTTTCCTTATGGTTATCTGCGTATATACGCGAGTTGTGTTTAGTAAATTAGCATATGGGTTTAAAAGAAAGAAAAAGTAAATAGTTTTCTGTCTGCACAAAATACTGATTCACCCCCCCTCTCAGTATTTTTCCCAACACGTTGTACATTGGACTTAGGTTTCTATTCATGGGACTTTTATAATAAATAAATTATGGCATTCCATACTGAATTAGAGGCCTTCACTTCAACATCCAGTACCATCTCTCCAGTTTTGGTAGAGAAGGATGTCTCGGGGAGAAATTTTGGCTTTGCAAATGTTGTGCCAGAGAATCAACATTAGTGGTATAGGCCATGTGGGCCTCTTATGGTATCTACTACCAGTGCCCAAAAGATATTTAATATTTATGATATTCGTGATGGAGATCCTGTGATTTCAATGTGTTTGTTTTGAAAGTTTAGGTTTCATAGTAAATCATCAATGGGCTCTGAAATAAGGCATATTGAAATCTTGGATACATGTTTCATGCCAAAATCAGTTGTATCTTCCATAAATACACAATATTGGACCACTCTGTATAAATCTGCTTCTTAGAAAATATTACATCTCCCTCATTATACAGGTGGTGTTCTTACATGCATAGCAAAGGCATTGTTTTGGAAATCATTTTATAAGTCACTAGATATTGTGGGTACAAGGATCTAGGGTCTCGACATGTAACTGTGTTGCCCGAAGACTCACTCTACCTGTCCTTAAATTTGTAAACATAGTAGTATGCCAATGCTTCTTTCATTTTGTATGCATAAGACGATTTTTCGTCAAAGTCCATAATTGTTTTTAAGTTTTATCCATCCCAGTTTTTTTGTGAATGCACAAGTTTTTGACTCAACACAGATCTGTTATATCTTTGTACTTTTCCTTTACTAAGTATTTGAAATTTCTAGTTATATTTAGAGGTGTATTTTAAGGGATGAGGGGACTTACTTGGATTTAGTGCTTCCCACTCTCAATATAGGCTTATAGTAAACTATGACACAATGTGATGTATATCAGTGGTAGTTGGGGCAGCAACAAAATTAGTTTCATGCTTCAGTAGATTTATTCTTCTTGGAAAGCTTTCAGATGACAAAAAAAAGGGAATGAAACACGCAACCAGTCCCCTTCCTTTTATTGGACCACCTACTTTCTTTTTATGAGAGCATCTATAGGCTAAAGTTACTAGAAGTGGTCAAAAGTGAGTTTGGTTAGTCGGCAAAGTCCAACTATTCTTAGCCCTCAACAATGTTTAAATACTTCATAGGCATGTTAACCCCTCCTAGACTGTGTTGTGTAAGTGGGTTTTGTAGAATTTTATGCATTGAGAGTTAGACTCAAATTTTGAAATTTGATGTAATTAGGATTATATTCAAGTGCTGGCCAAATTGGTAAAATTGATACGTAGCCATAGCTAAAAGGAAGTAATATGCATTGGATTCATTCTATGAAATGATTCAATTTGGCATGTGAATCTCACATCTAAGGGCCATTAAAATCCCATGGATGGAGACTGATCAGGATTCAACATTTTTGTTACTATTAGTGGAGTTGGGTATGGCACAAGTACAATAAAAATACTGGCAACAATAGTAACATCATAGATTCAGAATCTTAATCTCTATATTAAATGAGCATTAGAATGTAACTTGATTTCAGTAAAATCTCTAATAGGTTTGTTCTAAATCGGACCTGAAATGCTCACTTGTAAAGATGTTTGAGGCTTGAGGTTGTATGACACTACAACAATTGACTTGTTGAGTACCTGATGACATTAGGTCATTGTGAAACTGAATATATGCTACTTCGGTATGAAGATTTATTGCACAAACTGTGTTTTCTAAATAATGTTTCCAATGAAACTTGAAATGGCTCTTGTTATGTTGAAAACATATGTCATCTTTAATCTACTATCAATTTGAGTGACAAGGGTAGCTAAACCACATGAAAATGCTCTGAAGATGTTACAGAAGCATGGAAGCTCTAGAATTGGGTAAGAATGCATAAGACTTTAGTTACAACATTCTCCTAGTAAAGTAGGACAGTCATATAAATTAAATGCAATCTTCCATTTGCTTAATAGGAATTGGGTAGGTCTCTATATAAATTAAATGCCATTGTCCATCTGCTTAACTAGAATTACCCTAAATGCCATCGCCCATATGGTTAACTGGAATTGGGTAGGTATCTATAACACTTCACTTAAACTGACGAAGATGACATAGGCTACAAAGAAGAGTATTTGCGTTAAAGCCTCTATGGTACTCTTTGGAGCAACAAGCGCTATAAGGTGTATTTTCACCTTCCCAAAACAACCGACAAATCCCTGGTAGAGCTCTTGACTAGATACACTTCCTCGTGTTCAATAGGAGGACCACACATTTATCGAGGGATTTAGTAAGATTACACATGGTAGTCAGTGAATTTTGATACACATTTGTAATATGCCACAAGGCACCAAAATACATATAAGCCAGTAGCATTGTCTTGTAGAAGAAAAATGTATTTTCCTTCGACGTCGTGTTATTGGAGTTCAAATTTGTTTATTCTGTAGTACAACAGATTTACAGTTGTGACAAGAAATTGGAACGCCCATAATTCATAACAAATATTGGAGATTTACTGTCCTGTTTTAAAGTTTCATTTTTTTTTAAATTGTACCCGTCGTCGGTATACTGACGCTTTGTAAGTGTCGCTCTTTTGACGCCTTATAAGCGCCGGTCTTCAGACGTTTTGAATTATTTCCTTTTTCTTCGGTCTTGTGGCATCCGTTGATATTGCGACAGTTCTTCCTTGCGTCGGTATTGCGATGCTTTTGCAAAGCGTCGGTATTGCGACGCTTCTGGAATGCATCGGTCTTGCGACACTTTTGCAATGCGTCAGTCTTGTGACACTTTTGTAAGGCATCAGAATTGCGACAGTTTACAAACGTTGGAAGAGCGACCATATAAAAAATTCGGAAGAGCGACGCTCAAAACTTCGGACCACATTTCGGCGGAATTGCGACAGTTTACAAACATCAGAAGAGCGACGGTTTGGGAAACATCGGAAGAACGACGCTTATTTTGGAAGCGACAAAAAAAGTGCCGGTATTGCGACACTTTGTCAAGGCATCGGAATTGTGACGTAATGGCTAACCATGTTTTTTCCATCCTTGAACTGTCGCACTTGCAACGACTATGTGTCGGAATAGCGACGAAGTGGCCGTCGGAAATTGGGCCAAATTTTCTAGTGGCTAGCTCCCAATTTCTTCATAATTTTCAAACCAGTAATGAGCACTTCATATTCAGCCTCATTATGTGTACAATCAAACGCTAGTTTGTAATAACACAACCTTACATTATTTGGGACCTTATTTTTCTATTCAAATGGCTTGTGGATCCATAAAGCAATGACAACTCCATCTTTGCCAACGGAACCATCAAATTCCATGCTCCAAAGACCATCTTATTCTTCTTCAAGGTGCTGAAACTCTTGATTCTTTTTTGACACTGTTTGGTGGTATAATTCTTCATGTTGCTCTAAAATTGTATCTTCCTTCTCTAATGGATGTTGGGTTACAGTAGGAAGATTTTATTTCTCTTCCTCTAACATTGTTTTGATACAATCTGAAACTTCGGTAACATCCTCTATTTCTACTATTTGACAATCTATATCATTTAATCTGGAATCATTATACAATATAAAGGGCTCTAAATCTATATGTGCAGCGTTGATTGGATAATTATTAGGCCTTTCATTATTATTGATCATGTAGTTCATTTTGGTCTCATGGTATAACTTTCTCAGTTGACTAAAGACGGGGATAGTGGCATAGGAAAAGTCTAACTGCAGTGTACCTCTTAATTCCCACCAAGGATCTTGAAAAAAACATACCGAAACATGGTGGAATATAAGCAACTACCATGTCTGTTATGGCCTAAATTTACCTCAGGCTGAGAAAGGTAGAATCTAGGGTAACATCAAACCACGCTTAACCTAGTAGCTAGCCCTACTAGATCGGGAGAGGGCTCTCTCCTTGTCAATCTCAGCAAAAAATAATTAATGAGGCTTGAGATGACTTGATGTAAAGAATGATTTTAGGCTAGGTATGGGTGCAAAAGAGTTTGGTTGATTTTAAGGGTGTTTTTTTGGCTCGAATGGAAAAGAAGATTTTGGGTCTGGGGAATGAGGCTTAGTTTTGCAAATATTTCAATGGGGAAATGTATTCAATTGATTTGACACTTCCAATTGAAATAAATGGAGAGCTTTAGACCAGTGAGGAGTTGAAGAGGGCAAGAAACCTTCAGGGATCCTCTTCAAACATCTGAAAACATAAATAACTAAGCAAACCCTAGGCAAAGCACTGAAATTTCAATGGATTCTACCTTTATCCTTGTTTGTTTTAGTTAAGAAGAAATAAGAGAGAAAATGGCATACATAAAACATCAGTAAACTTACATTTATAGAGATAAACACACTATCAAAGAAAAATTCCACATGAATCCCATAGAGTGCTGCAAACCCTGGTCTATTCCTTTGCCAAAATGTAGAGATGAATGTCCAATGATGCTCAAAGAATTCCCAAAATTCCAACCATGCTAATGACTGAAAAAATCACAAGATATAGAAAAAAAATAACTCATCCCAGCCTCTAGGGGTCGAGCTCATAATTTTAGGAGCTATTCCAACAAAATCTAAACTGAGAACTAGAAAGTACGCAGTGGAACAACTTGCCTCTAAAAACTAGGAAACTGATTCATTTAGTTGCAAATTACCCTTTGATGGATAAATATACCTCTATGAGTGAAAATTTAGAAAAATTACATCAAAATCCATCATGTTACATTTAATTACATCATGATTTTGAAAAATAGAAGGAAAAAAAGTCAAACTGTTAAAAAACTAGGCAAAAAACAGAGTTTTGACAAAAAATGAGCAAAATCCTCCAATGCGCCGCGCCTGATTTCCCTATGCATCGCGCCTGTTTACAGATGATTTTGGAGGCCTTCCAAGTGTCCAAATTTTCTCCAAGTGGGCTTTTTGGAAAGTCCTGCCTATTTAATTTCCAACAAAAGTAGAATTTTTGAATTTGGCTTCCATTTGCCCCTCCAAAACTGAGTTCTCCCAAGACTACTTCCTGTGTGTCAAAAAAGGGGCAAAAAGGTCATTCTTGGGGTGTTTTTTACCTTTTTGGAAGCCCAGAACCTGTAAAAATTTCTTGGCCATTGTTAGGCATGCATATTTTTCCATCCAAAATCCAAAAATGTTGATTTTTCACCGAAATGAGGTCTCCATCAAAAGCGAGCGCCAAGTGGCGCGGCGCATAGAGCGGAAAAGTCTGTTTTTTAGGCCAAAAATTTCAAAAATGCAAAAAATGTCCCAAATTTTTTTAAATTTGGGCTGAGTGTTCTTCATCAAGTGTTGTGTTGGGGTAAGGAAGCCTAAGCTAATATTTGAAGTTTATCATGCTTTTTTTGTCTCCTCGATGCCTTCTTCAACTTGGCCTTCAAAATTTTGATTCTTGCTTTGCACACATGGTTTCTCGCCTAGTAATGATTAGCCATATGCCTCAACATGTTTTTCTCTTTGTTGGCCTTCTCCAACAACTTTTCCAAATTTATATTTACCCTTTCAAGCCAAGTTTCATGACCAGCTTCAATTTCTTGCTCAAGTGATGTCATCTTGGTTTTTCTCTTTTTAGTGGCTTGCCGATTCTCTCGTATGTTTTGCAGCTCCATAATGGTTTTTTGATCCTCTAGATGCTTGTTTCTTTGCTAAAGGTATTTGACTATCCACTTGGCTCTTTTTAGGTTGAGGGACAAAGAATTAATGTTCGCCCATTGCTCTCGAATGAACTCTTTAAGCTTTGAGCTAGGTGAGCCCAAATCAGTGTCATCATCCTGAATGAGGATGAAATCTGTCTCCTTCCCTCCTGAAGGCCCCTCATCATGTAATGGCCACTTTCCCTTGTCCTGTACCTGCACTGTTGATGGAGGAAGCGAGACCCCTTCCACCTCGGGTGGAGATAATACTCGCTTGGCTACTGCAAAAAACCTTCTAGTGCCCTTTTGATAGGTGACAAACACTGGCACACTAGCAGTCTGGGTCTCATGAAGCTCCTGCTGATGTGAAGGCCCACCTGTCTCATGAAAATTTTCTAGAGGTACTGGAGGGGGAGTGAAGAACTCATGAGAAATGAAATCCTCCCATGAAATTTCCTTCAAACCAAGCTGATGCATGACCACAATTTTGATGAGTGCAAAATGATATATACTGTTATACTGCTGCTGAGGAGTTTTATTTTGCACTAGGGTGGTCATCTTCTCAATATTTCGACACATGAAGTAGGGGAAATTGATCATTCCCACCATGGTAAAATGCATCAACAATCTGATGTGATAGGAATATAGGCGAGAAAACCGGCCCTCACAGCGGAAATACTTTATTATGAGTTTCATCAAAGGAGCATACGAGTTTTTCAGGTATCAAAAGGGAAAAACTTTGCTGAGTTGTCTCAAAAAACCAAGCTTGATGTATGGCTCATAGTGTTCCCTGTCAATTTGCTACCTTTTTTTCCACTGCTCTCCGACATTTGGAATGCCAGTTGCTAGAGAGGTAGACTTCGATGTCAAGATGAATGTCACACCTGCAAGAGTGACTTGGCCATTATGTAAATGAATCACAAAAAATCTGGCCAACTCATGATGGTACTGGACTCTAGCAACCATCTCACAAAACTGATAACAAGATTGCTGTTGGAAGCATGTGATAGCAAGAGGGTAGGTTTGCAGCTCGGCAAGTGAAGTAGGCTCTTCCCGTACATGTTTACCACTCTTGTGAGGTCTACTTGGTGCATTCAATTCGGTTGGAGAGTCACTGTTTTTTTCTTCATCTCGGTCATAGGAGGAATCTGACTCCATGTTTGCCAAAGTTTGTGTTGTCTTAGATGAGTATGAAGAGTTTTAGGTGTCTTTGGTTTTTTTGCTACCAAGTGTATGAAAATGTGTGAGGTACTATGAAGGGAGAGGGTAAGAGGGATTTTGGGAATGTTTCCAATTGGAATTTGGGGAATTGAAGGGTTTTAGGGGCAGTTTCTAGGCTTTTGGGATAGCAATTGGGGTTTGGGAATTTTGTAGCTAGGATTTGGGATAATGGGAATTGGGATAGGGGTGAATGAATTTAGGGATATGGGGGATAGGGAAATGGTTTGATGAAACTAGAGAAGCAGTGAGGAAATAAAAAGGTGAGGGAGTGATGGCCACAAAAAACCAATTTACAAACCCTAGGAAATCATGTCTTGAGCAAAAATTGCAAGGAAATGGGGTTTGAAATTTTTTATTAAATCCTCATAAACATCTTAAGACACACGTTTATTGGCATTGGAAGAGTTTTTTGACTTACTTTGGACCATAGGAAACTGATCAAATTGGATATTTGAATGAAATCGTGGTGAAAATAGCTTGCATCTCTATGCGCCGCGCCACAAAACCAACGCACCGCGCCGATTATATGCGTCGCGCTAGTGTGATTTTAACACTATGGAGGCTAGCCCAATGCACTACACCACTTGTATGCACCGTGCCTTTCAGCCAATGTGCCGCGCCACTTGTATGCACCACGCCTCTTAGCCAATGCGTCGCGCCCCTGAAATTCGCACAGTTTCCCTTCAAACCGCTCCCTTTCTCCAACACAATTTTCCTTTGCTCAATATTTCTTATTTGAATGAAAATGAGCCCTTTGAACATAAAAAATGACTTATATACAATATATTTTGATTTTTCATTGATAAAACCCACTTTTATAATGTTTACATTTGACACTTTCTTTTCAAACTCTGTTTTAGGCAGTTTAGTTTATTTGTGTGTTTGATGAACTGAATGACTTGATTTTTGTTTTCCTTGCAGGGGATGGAGTTACTGAAGCTTGACAAGGTGACCAGGGTTTCCATTGAATTTATTTACATATGAGAGAACTTGAAATTACATCAAATATATACATAAAAAGATAAAATACTTTGTTTTTCCTCAAAAGGGAGTTTTGAGGAAAAAATCATTTCTGAGCATATGATGATGAAATTTATTTGGTATTGGAACTTTATTCAACCTTCTCATGTGCCTGCTAATCGTTATTGAACATTTTTAAGACCTTTTTAATGAAATCATAGACCTAATGGGACTGAACAACCTAAAAATGACTCTTGCAAATTTAAAGACAAAAAGTGACTGCAGATGATCTTGATGAATGGAAATGGGCCAGCAGGTAAAGGACATGAGGGAAAATGTACAACATGCCACTACCATCAAATGATCCATGCTCCTAATTGAATGCAGATGACTGAGCGAGACACCTAATATGCAATGCAACAAGAGAATTTGATCACTGACGGAGGGATGAAGATACCGACACTAACAATGTCCATAAGGACATTTTTGGCTAGGATTTGTTCGAAGGAGACCACTAGGTCTTTGATCAAACCTAAACAACGAAAATGGCTAGAATAAAAAGAGTATAGATCATGATATGGGTGGGTAATATCAAGGCCAAGATTCTCCATGATGGCTTTGGGCATGAGGTTGTGAGAAGCCCCGAAGTCTACTATAGTATTATGAAGAATGCACTGATGAAATTTAAGACTTAGATAAAATAGTAGGACTTCACTATCTTTGGATTGGCCATCAATGGTGGGACCAAATATCAACTTGGGCTAATCATCATCTACATTAAAAATGTTAGATAAAGGGTTAACTTTCAAGGTTTTGGCTACATGGGTTTTGAACATATTAATTTTGACCTATTCGGTGAGAGGAATAGACACTTTTAATTTAGAAATTTCAGACTCAAAATTAAAAGGTCTAGTTATGTCTACCTCTTTTATGATAACATCCCTTTTCCCAACATGATCTCTTGATGTAGCTTCCTTTCTCTGAATGTCTCTTTCTTCAATGACTGGTGCACTTGTAGTAGGTTGATTATTTATGTTCTGATTCAGTGTTACAATCCCTTTACCCTTATTTTGAACTTGTTTTGGTGGTACCTCTTTCTGCTAAATTGTTTTCTTCGGAAGTGGAGTTATTGGAACATCTCGGCCTCTCAAGTTATACTGCCTTTTTTGGGAACTCAATGCATTTAGGTACCCTCTCTGATAGTCATTAGATTATACCTTTAACTCATGGTCATTTGCAATTATGAAATTTTTGTAATTAGATGAACTTTTATTCTCCACATATTCTTCATCCTCGGTGAGAAAAATGGGCTGACCATCGGTAGTGAAAATGAGATTCTCCTCTACCATTGGTTCTTCCTCTTCATAACTCTAGGCATAGTTCTGTTGAAGTGGTGTTTTGACTTGTTGCTGCTACTGTGTTTCGGGAGCTCTTTTTTCTCTCTTCTTTATTCGAAACTAAGGTTTTTGTTGGCCTCATAAGTTTGGATTTCTGATTTGAGGCTCAGTATGTCTATCAGAAATAGACATCCTATCAACCATTCTCTCCATGTTTTTTCAACACGGCATTAAATTTAGTATCAGATGAAGTGGATGGTTACTCTTTGATAGTCACTTTGTGTTCACTTTTAAGTTTGGCCTTTTTAATTAATAGATTTGCTTCAACACTCACTGAATTTTTTATCATATCTTCAAGGGTGGTGGGATTTCTTTCTCTCAATGAGTAGGCCATATCTAGGTCAGAGGCATCGGGATAACATAGAAGAGCTAAAGAAAGAGGTGGTTTCATTTCATTAGGAATGGAATTATAAATTCTGAGATATCGGGAATTGTAATCAAGCACTGATTCAGTGGGATTATGTTTCAAGGAATCATATTCAGCAAGGATCTACAAAGGGTTTTTCATTTCGTCCCACCTAGCTAAGAAAGCATCAGTCAATTCAATGGAATCCTAATTTATTTTTTTGCTAGGGCGTGGAACCAAACTTTGACTTCACCTGAAAACTTTGTACAATGATTCGCATCTTGGCATCATTTGCATCTAAATCCTCCAAATATATAAAGGTTGTGATTTTGGCTATGTGTTGACGGGTAATGATTTCATATTTTTCATCAAAAATGGGAAGCCTTTGACCATACCCATGAGGTAGACCAACAATATTACCAGGGATAACTAAAGGTCCAAAACAAGCCATAATTCCAGCTAGATGGTGAACTAGGTTAAAAATCAGAGGGATGGGTTGAATAGGTAAATGGGTTGAAGTTATTGGTACTAAAGTAGCAGGTATGTATGATGAATTTGAAGGTTCAAATGAATATACTAATATTGACTAAGTTTTAGGTTCAGATGTAACAAAAAATTCTTCAGGATGATAAAATTTGATCCACTCCTTAATGTCTAGGTCTGATTCAGGCTTCATTTCTTTGAAAAACCAATCTTTCAAAGAACTTAAAACTAATTCAAACAAATATTTTACTTTGGATAATCTCAGAGGATCAAAAACTATATCTGACAAGGACGTTTCAGATTTGGACTTGAATAAAGATAATTCAAACTTTATGTCATAGGGTATATCTTCTAGAGAAAGAAATTTTGCAGGTAGAGATACTAATATTACCAACGGTGTTGGTCCTTATTGAATATGTGGAGTCTGATATCAGTGTCTTCAAAATAATTTTTCTGGATCATCAACTAGATCAAGGTTTGGATTCACTCTGGTGTATCTTGTAGAAGCCAGATCCATTGTTAGGCACTCCACTTATGAAATCATCCTTATGAAACTCGATCCTATCATCCAAAGGATCAGTTTCCGATAGATATTTGTCGTACACCCAAGAAAAATTTTGTCTCTTCATTCCTCAGCAACGGTGCCAGTATGTTATCACTGCACCAGGTTCCCAAAGTTGAGGAAGGAATCCCAACAGAGGTAATCACAAACCAAGTTTTTAACTTGATAGCTAGCCCTATCAAGCCAGAGAGGGCTCTCTCCAAAAGGGTCACAGCTATGAGGGATGGAGAAATTAGGGTTTTAGGCTAGGTATGATATGCAAGGGTTGTTTTGATTTGGTTTTGGTTGGGTGAATCAGTGGATAATGGAATTAGGTCAAGGAAAGATAGGCCAGGGAAGTAGAGTTAGGGTTGCGGGGATGAATGGGGCAAGGTAGGTATAATTCCAATCACTTGAAGAGAAAGGTTTAGAAAATGTAAGGAGGCTGAGGGAAGCATAAGATTTGTATTTCTCTCAGACAAAAGATAATGAAACAAAATATGATCATTTACCCAAAACAGAGCATGTGCAAAGCATGTATTTTGAATTTCACACTTATAAAAGATCATAAAAAGATATGAAAGGGAAGATGAACAATACATTCAAAAATATGTGACTAAAGAAGAAACAATGAAAGACATTCAATACTAGAGGTATCCCATAAATGTAGCTACAAATCCTCTTTATTAGCTTGGCAAAAACTGAGTACAAGTTCCCTTGATAAAGTATCAAAATGAAACTGATTCCAACCTTTGACTCATGTGAAAAAATGAGCTAAATAGTTATGAAAACCACCTCCACTCATCCTCAGGGGTTGAATCCATGAGGTGAGGTAGATATTACACAAAAATCTAAACTGATAGCTACAACATAGGATGATGAAAGTGACTCATTCCTATCTCAAATGAACTTATTCATTACTCCTCATATGCTTGATATAACTAATGTATTTACCCTAATAAATAGTAATAACATGATAATTACATTCATCTTCATCATTTACATAGGTAAATTCAACATTTACCAAGGTCAAAAATAAAAACTGGAGTGAAACTCATAATTTTCTTGAAGACCACAAAAACACAACTTCCTTGTAAAATGTGCAATGTCCAGGCAGAAATAGTGACCTTTGTTCAAGGATTTATTTGAGTGCCTTCCCGGTGTCCAAATCTGCTCCATGATGGCTCTTTTGGAAAGCCCTTCAAGTCTTATTTCCAAAACTACCTCCAATTTTTAAAATGATGCCCCTTTGCCCTATCAAAAACCACTTCTCCCAATAGTAGTAAACGCGCAGCGACCAGGCAAAATTTGAGGTAGAAATATGAGTTTTTGATAGATTTTTGACTTTTTGATGGACCAATTCTCCTCCAAAAACTTTGAAACTTCATAGGGTTGGTTTCCTCATTATTATAAATCTATTGGTGGTGGCCATTTGTCCCTTAAATTCACCAAAAAAGAGTGTAGCGTCCAAGGCACTACGCGTTTAGCAAATTTTTTGTGTATAAAATAACCTCAAAAACACATAAATGTACAAAATGCTAAGCTTGCCAAAATTTTGTGAAAATTTTTAGGGTACTTGCTGATCAAGTGTTTGAGGCATGGAGTGACAACTAAGCAAGCATATCTAACATGTATTTCTCTTCTTGCTTGGTCAAGGCTTCAATTTTTATATGGGCTCGTTTGAGCTTGGCCCTTGCAATTTTGTTCCTCATGGCATAATGCTTTGCTATTTTTCTCTTAATCTCATTGTCCTTTTGAGCCTTGGCCAAGAGTTTTTCCAAGTGTTGGTTGACTCTATCAAGCCATGATTCTCTATGCTCATTGATTTCTATGGCAAGCTATTCATTTAGGGTTAACTAGTCTTCTAGTTTAGATTCCCTTTGTCTCTCTAGAGCTAGAGCTCTTTTCAGCCCTCTAGTCCTAGGTATCTGTCTTGGAGGCTGATCCTCATCATCATCAAGTTCACCAAATTTTTCCAATGTTTCCTCAAGCAAGGCTTTAGCCTTCTCTGCCTCTTTCTGTGCTTTAATGCATTTCACCTCATTGATAACTTGTTTGGTCTTCAGCTATTGATTTTCATGCTCAAGAAAATGAATCACATATTTAACCCTCTCGAGATTAGTTTGGAGCTCACTAATCTAAACCTATTTACCTTTACTTATTTCATTGGTGATTTTTTCTTTATCTTCCTCACCTAGGTCAATCAACTGAAATTATTTCTTTGTTTCATTATTTTCCTCCTCATCATGAATGGTTGACTCTATTACCTTTTCCTTACCTTTATCTAGCTGTTTTGTTGATGAAGAATGCATGACCCCTTTCTCTCCAAGTGAAGAAAACACATGCCTATAGCCTCTCTGGTAAGTTTTGGGCAATGGATAAAATGCAACCAAACTAGCCCATTTTTCCTCAATGTCCTCATCACTGCTTGATGACTCAAAATCATGATTTGATGATGACGAAGGGTTATCGAAAGGTGAAGAAGAAGGCTCAATGTGAGATGGAGGTGAATGAGGTTAAGGCAGCTGATCTAGTATTGACGTATGAGAAGTAGGCTGAGATGGAGGGATAGATGAGGGAGGATGAGATGATGAAGGTGCATTCTGGCCATGCTTAATAGTTGGGGAAATGAAAATCTCAGTGGATATGAATATGTCATCCCATGGAATTTTTAATTGATCAAGTTGATGCATGACTATCATTTTGATAAGGGAGTGTTGAAGGATACTTTCAATTTGATGATCATAATCTCTCTTTTGGGAAATAAATTCCATCTTATCAGTGCTCTGATAGAGATAATAGGGTATATCATGCATTATGGCCCTAGTGAAGAGCATGAGGACCAGGATATGATAGGAATAGAGTCTAGAAAACCTTCCCTCACAAGTGAAGTATTTCATGATTATTTTCAGCATGGGAACATATCTGCCAAGGAGGTTGGAGAAAGGAAAATTCATATTTTATCATTCTTGTACCTTGGTTTAAGATATGGCTCATAAAAATAATGATTCAAATTTCCTTGTTTAAACCATCTTTCCTCAACATTTGGGATTCTAGTAGGAGCTGCAATAATTTCAGTGGACATATTGAAATTGATCCTGGCAAGGGTGACCTATTTTTCATGAATGTTAGAAATGAGCAATCTTGTTAACATAGGATGGTACTAGATTCTTTGCACTTTTTCACAAAATTCAAAAACAGCCTACATGCTTAAATCATGACACAGTGAGCATAGATGTCATGAGATCTCTGGTAGTTGTTGGTTCATGTCTGATGACTTTCCCTCCCTTTTTATATGGTTTTCTATTTTGTCTCTCTTCCTCACTAGAACTTTTGTTCTCCTCTTCAGCCATGATTGGTGTCAAAAACCTTAGGGATGATGGAATGAAATGAAGGAATATGAGATGAAGGGAAGTGTTGGGAAATGAAGGAAATGGGAATATGAAGGGAGCCTAAGTAAATGAAAACCTAGCACTTAGGGCTTTTAGGATGACATTGTTTAGGGAATGGGGATAGGGAAAAGGGAGAATGATTTTAGGGATGTGAGGGAGAATGTATGAAACTTAGGGATTAGTTTTAGGGTGTGAATTAGGTTTCAATAAGTAGTAGGATTTTCTTACTTTAGAAGTAGGTTTTGGATTAACTTGAAGCACAACAATACATCAAAGAGAGAGTGGTTGGGTTACTTACTAGTAAATGAAGCTTGAAGAATCCTTGTGCAGAGATTTAACATAAATTTGGTGGACTGGCAGGCTAATAGAGGTTTTTGGCACTTCTTGGGTGAACGTGCAGCAACCTGCTAAATGTGTAGCATCCCTCCTGAATTCTTAGCACCCCTCCTGAATTCATAGCGACCTCTCTGAATGCGCAATGACTAGGAGAACACGCAGCAACCAACTCCAGGTTGCACAGTTACACTCTGAAATTTGAAAATTTCTCCTTTGTTAAGGTTTGATTGAGGATGCATGAAACAAATGGGCTTTGCCTTGAAGTGTTAAGGGATTTTATACTATAGTGGATTTGACTTATAATTTGAAAACCCCACGTTCCTTATGTTTACTTTTCACTTTTCAAACTTTCACACTAACACTCTTTGACATCTAACTTTTTGTTTTGCAAGTTGATCAATTGATGGAGTTTGGCTTTTCTTTTCTTGAGTTTGGCATGAATTATTGAGTAGACAGCTAGGGAGTGAATTATTACATATGAAAACATAAAATTACATTTGAAATAGAAAATAAATTACATTTTTGATTTCATATCAAAATGACATTTTGATATGAAAATCATATGAAATAAAAATTACAACTTATAAAATATAATATTTACATAGTGATGATCTTCTGTAGATGAAATAGAATGTCTTTGAATCACTCTCTTTTATTTTTTGAATTTATTGATATGGAATAATGCATTTTTTGACATTTAAAGACAAAACCCTAATGACCTAATGAGACTTTGAAACTTTATTTCCATGGTTGAATTTTAACTGAGACAAGACATGGTGAAATGAGATTTTCATAGGTGTTATTATGCTTAGGAAGACATGGAAGTGAGTCAAAAAATATGATTCTCTGAGGGAGAGTGAAATTTTATTTAGGGAGGCTACCATCAGTAAAACAATTTTTAGCATGACCCAATGGAAAGATAAAAAAATTTCGAAATGAGACACCTAAAATGAAAAATGAAGGAATAATGTTGATCACTGATGGCAGAATGCATATTCTGACACTAATAGGTGGAGAGGCTCCAACATATTCCCAACGTTCCTCCAGTCACACTTATATTATCGGATGAACTTTTATTCAAGATGCATGATGTTGCGAACAAATATGGTCTTCCCAGAGTTGGATATTTTATAGCAACTTCTTTCCACTCTGCAAGCTACATATATAGGTCCATCTACTTGTTATGAAACCAACTCCAAAAATAGAAGAAAATAAAGATCAACGCCTTATGATTCAACCAATTCAAAGCTTAGATCTCCAATACATTACATAAATTAACAATTCTTGGATGATACAAATGACAAAACCTCCTTCTATATATAGGGGTCCATGGGGTAACAATATAATCCTAGCCGACCTACCAATAATAATGTAAGGGAACAATAATAACAATATGGGGGTTATGGGGGCACAATAATAACCATAAGGGGGCTAAACTAATAAAAATAAGGGACTACACTACTAATATGGGGACCTAATATGCCCCTCTCCTTCAAAAAAGTATTGTCCTCAACGCTTGAGTAGCTATGGAAAATAATTTGGTAAAATAATTTGGAAAAATAAATTGTGCCATGTAATTCATCCAATAATTCATCAATCATGGGAATGGGAAATTTCTCTTTAATAGTGAGCTTATTGAGCTCCCTATAATATGGACACATGCAACATGATCCATCCTTCTTGTGCACCAATACTACTAGAGCAGAGAAAGAACTTTGACTAGGTTGAACTATACCAGCCTCTAAGATTTCTGCAACCATATGTTCAATTTCGTTGTTTTGGACATAAGGATATCTGTAAGGCCTAATGTTTGGAGGAACACTTCCTGGAATCAAATGAATAGCATGATCATGATAAAAAATAGGTGGGATTCCTTTGGGAGTTTCAAACAGCTTGGAATGATTTTCCAAGACTTTTGGAGATCTAGAGAAAAATATGATTTTGATGTTGGAACTTCTAGTGAGCATAATTGTGAAATTACTCCTCATTATTCTTTCTTCAGAAGCTTTGTCATGACATTAGAGCTCATTATATTTCCTGGTTTCCCTGTGATACCCTGTAGTTTGATTTCCTTTCCTTCGAATTTTTTTTTCAAGAAAAGTTCTTGAAAATTAAAAGCTATTGTCCCCAAATATTGTAACCATTGTACTCCTAGTACAACATCAGCACCTCCCATTGGAATGGAAAGCATTCAACTATTCAATACATATTCCCCCATGGTTAGCTTGATATTATGGAATTTTCTAGAGAAATTTATATTTCCTCCATTTTCAATCATCACTTGACATTATGGTGTTGGGTATATGAAATAATTCAATTCCTTGGCTACCTTACAATGAATAAAATTATGGGTACTACCTGAATCAATCAACACTATTACCTTTTTCTTCTTGATATGTCATTCTATATTGAGAGTTTGAGGAGTGGTAATTCCTACCAATGCATTACACAATATGGTTGGACTCATTTCTTCTTCTTCTAGGGTTGGTTCCTGGTGCATATCCTCTTATTTTGAAGTTTCTTGTTCATTTTCTTCCTCCTCTTCACAATCTATGTACAATAATTTATTCTCAGCACACTTATGAAGGCTTTAGTGTATTTTCTATTACAACTGTAGCAAAGACATTTTTCTCTTTTTTATTCCTATTGTTGTGGTGTCAACCTTGTAGTTTGTGGAAGTCTAGGAATAGCAACACTTCCATCTTTATAGATGTGAGTGGTAGGCTTCCTTGTCGCCATAATTTTACTTTAATTTTTCTTTCCAACCTGAATGCCTTCTCCAACGAATCAAGTACCCAATCACGAACTTCTTGTTGGATGTTATCCTTTAAAGTCCCTATGAAGACATCAATCCTATGTTCCTATGGAATATCAGTTACCCTTGTATTCAATTGTTGGAAGTCCTCAATGTGATCCACCATTGAACCCTTTTGTTTGAGTTTTATCAATTGGCTAAAGAAGGTGTTGCTCTTTTCATCCTCATAATGCGCTATCATTTCCTCCATAAAAATTGACCAAGTGACAATTTTTTTACGGTAACAAAACCATCAATACCATACAAATGTATATTTTTCTAAATGTAAAGTTGCAATGCGTACCTGTTGTGTGTTTTGCACATTATTGAGATCAAAATATTGCTCCATCTGTAGTATCCATGTTACAGGATCCTTTCCATCAAACTTCCTCATATCCATCTTTGGAATATGGTGGTTATTCCATCCAACATTAGATTTTATAAAATCATGATTAACATTTATTTTTTTCTCATCATGAGTTTCCTCTACTTATTTTCAGCATTAGGAAACATTTCTTGTATCAACTTTTTCAAACCTTCGATGTCTGCTTTTAGATCATTCTTCATGTTTTCCATGTTTCCTTTCATTTTTTCTTCCATTTCATTGATCCAATTGGATATTCGTGGCCACCTGCCTATTCCACTTGGGGCCCCACCAGTCTCTTTCAGTTTTTTAGTTTCTACACAACTTACTATTTTTAGCATTTTTTCGGGTCTTGAATTTCCAGAGCCGTTTTGAGGTCGTAAATGACTATTTTTGGGAAACCCAGGAGAAACATGGTTCCATGGACCAATGTTTCTCATGCCAAAATTTTTATTCCTCAGATAGATCGTTCTAACGAGGTATGGTGCGCGTCAAATGAAGATCTTATGCCAAAGTGACATCCTTGGGAAGTTGAAACACCAATTTACCCAAATGGGGCCCATAGTTTTGGCGCTTCACCTCCTAGGGTTAGGGTTTTGGATTTTTATGGATTTACCATTGTTTATAAATAATAAATAGGCCCTCGAACCTCATTGTAACACAGTTCAGAAGCTTGTAGCTGCCACATATCTTCTCAGAGATTAGCTACCAGTGCCCTAGCTAGTCTATTTCCATTATGTCTATAAGAAAATTTTAGTTCATTGATATTAATGAAATGAAGTGTTATTTCTACTGCATATTTGTATTTATGGTTATATTTTTATTCTGTTGTGTTCCTACATAAATTTGTATCAGTGGTATCTGAGCGGTCTGCTTTTTCTTGATCCTTCTATTGAGCTTCAAAGATGTTCTTCTCTTCCACCACATTCCACTTCATTTCCTTTGTCCATTATTAATTTTAGGCTTAAATGATCAATAAGATTAGTTAAAATTTCTTTGAGATTGTATATAATGTCTAAGTTGCTATGTTTTCATGATTTCGTTGTTGTAGTACTTTTTGACTACACCTAGCTACAAAATGCAGACATTCTGTAGCTAGTTGCCGATTCTGCAGCTGTCTTCATGTTTACGCAGGTTCCAGGTGTCATCTCAGGGAAAAACACATATGGTCGTATTCCACATCATTCCCTCATCATTTTTTTCTCTCCACGAAGTTTGAACAGAATTATATAGGTGGTTATGCACGTGAGAACTCAAACTAGGAGATAGACTCCTAATAGGACAAGGACAGTCCAAATGTCCTTAATCATATTACGAGACTACTATCAGAGTTCTAGTTTGATTCTAATTTGGAAAGATAATTATCCCTATGTTATCTCAAAGAAAATTATGTAATTTTGATATAAATATGGCTCGGGAAACCGAGGGACAAGGTTAGATTTTTGTTTTTGGTTGCTAGATCTTAGAAGTCCGAAACACTCTGTTTTGAAGTTATTTCTCCTTTAATGAAAGAAGCATCACTTTATTGAACGTGCTGAGCCAATATTGAAGTATATTTTGCATGCTACTCTGGTGGTAGAGGGCCCCTGCTACATGAGCAGCATTGTTCATATGTTTAGATAAGTAACTGCATTCTTAGTTTAACCAATTTTCTGAACTTTGTGTTTTTATATTCATTTGAATCGGATGCTACAGATTAGTCTTGTTCTCACGAATTCTTCCAAAAGACTACTAATATGGAATGAGGCATAACTGTATTATTTTATGGGTTAGTTACATTTCTTTAAGCTTTATGTTTTCATGCTCAATCACATCAGTTGTTACAGCTAGTCTTTTTTTTTATCAATCTCTTCCAAAATATCACTAATTCCGGATGAGACATAACTGTGGTGGTGTTTCAGAGCTTACTGTGTGTTGTTGAAATTTATATTTTATGTTTTATGCATGGAATGATACAGCCAGACTTGTTTCTACAATCTATTCCAAAACATTACTCACATTGAACAAAGTAGGGCTGTAGTATTTCGTAGAATTAGTTGCATTTTAGCTCAGTCAATACTCCGGAGATAGATGTCATTCTAGTTTAATTTCTAGTTTAGTTCTGTTCACTCTATTTCAAGTTTGATAATGGCATTCTAGTATAACTCTGTTCACTGTACTTCAATTTAGATTAGTGACATTCTAGTTCAGCTCCAGTTCACTGTATTTCAAGTTAGATTCATGACATCTTAGTTTAGTTTTGGTCACTGTGTTTTAAGTTTGATCAGTTGCATTCTAGTTTAGTGTCACCCATTGCATTGTAAGCTATCAAAATTAGGTTTCACGGCCTTCATTATTTACAAATTAATCTTGTTTTGAATTTCTATTTATACATCTTTATAGGAACAAGAATTAGTGATATCAGTTTAAGGCCTTGATTGTTCTGCAAACTTTTGCAATTTCATAAATAAGCCTTTTTCCCAAAATTATTCAAATCTTTAACTTTTGAACAAGGCTTAGTAGTGATAAGTTGAAGTTGCAGAATGGATTAATCTTAGCATTGCAAGTTAATTTAGAGTAGAAATCTTATTGTGCTACAAGTAATCTTTTCCAAATTGTGTTCCAATAAACTTCTAGCCATGGATGAGATTCTTTGTAATATTGTAAGATAATTGTTTATTTAGGAAAACCTCATTTGCACTAAACTTGTCATCTTTTCAAGCTATTCCAACATATCTCTAATGAATAAATTGGATAAGTTCATGCTCTGAGTTATTGAGTTCATGTTGTGATTTAGGAGTCATCATCAAGCTTTGCATTTTCTGTTCTTTAGTGCCATACACAAGTTTAGAAAAGGTTTTGCTCTGTTTTAGTGTAACCATTCACTTCTCTTTCCCAACATTTAGTTCTTTTCCTTTTAAACATAAAACCATAAAACCAAAAACATCATAAAAACACTAAACACAACGTAGTGAGAAACAAATACCTAGGCACATATAGTGCACCACACTTCAGCAGTTTACTAGCCCTGGTTGACAATTAATGAACTCAATTTTGGAACACTAAGTTGAGCACAACATTTTGGCGTCGTTGCCGAGGAAGTGTAACTAGGTAGCCTTGTTTCTTAACTCCCAAAAAAAATGATCTGCGTAGAGAAAGAGACTCAAGGGGTAGATTCATAAGAAGCAGAAGTCTGATTCCTAGAACACCACCTGTTTCACCTAGACTAAGAGCCAATACACCTCCAACTCAAACCCACATTCCATCCTTTACTTATCCTAGACTTTTAGAAGACTTAAGATCAGATATTCCATTAGAAAAACCTTCATACCATCAGGCAGGCATCTTAGAAGAGATTCAGGACCCCTACTAGAGACACAAACATTTTCACTTCCGAAGGAGATCAAATATGGCAGAGGGAAAGGGGGGAGGAGGAGTTTTAATGGAGAACACACATTATTTGGAGGGTAGAGGTGCAGAAGGAGAAGGAGGTAGAGGTGAAGAAGGAGGCAGAGGAAGAGGTAGAAGAGAAATGAGAAGCTCTTTTGGGTTTCCTATAGTAGATGAAGAAACCAATGCAACTATGAAAAAAATTTCACCCTCTGTCCTTCCAAAATTTTATGGACTCAAAACTGAAGATCCTGAAACCTTCCTATTTGAATTTGAAGTCCTATGTAGAACCTATGATTACTTACAAGATGCCCAAAAACTTAAACTATTCCCTTCAACATTGAAAGGAGAAACATTAAAATGGTTTATGAGTTTGATCAACAGTTCTATTAGGACATGGGAAGACATGAAACATGCATTTCTAGAGAGGTATTTGGATTACTGTATGCCAGTCAACCATAAGGAGGAAGTGTTTAAAATGTTACAAAAAGTGAACTTGGAAGATTTGTTGGAGAGATTTCATTACAACATCAAAAGAAGCAAAAATAAACTTAGATAGACACCTTAAAGCTCTTGTTGAAAAAAAATAAGGATGAATGGTTAGATATATTAACATGATGGGGAAAAGGGGATATATATTAGCTACATTACAAAATATCTGAGTTATGTGTTAACATTTCCAGAGGAAGTCAAAACTAGAAAAAGGTCAAGAGGACACTGTCTTAGGGGCAAATAAATATAGCCAAGGACAGTAGGGCAGAGATAGGACATATGATTGATGAATTCAAAACTGATATCCTAGGGAGCCTTAGTGAACAAATAGACACCCTTAAGTTACAAAACAAGCAAAAAGCTGAATCTGATGCTTTAGCAATCTTTTGTCCCAGAGGTAGAAAGAAGCATCCCTTAAGAGAATGTCCTTTAGATGAAAAAGTTGTAGAGACCTGTGTCATTTGTTCAGAAAAACATGAGACCGAGGGTTGTCCTTCACTTCTGGTCTTAAAAATTTTGTCTTTCAGAAAACTCCTACAAATTATGAAGATCTCTCAATTTTGTCTCTAGAAGACCTTGGCAGGGATCTCAGACACAGGGATTTCATGATAAAATGTATAATCAACCTCCACCTTGGAATTCTTGGCAGCAACCTTGGCCCCAATTTCAAAATCAATCTCAAGCTTGGGCACAAGGATCACAAGGTCCCTATGGAAGATACTCTCCATATTATCAGTATCCACCATCCTATCCACCATATCCACATTTTTCTCCTCAAAATCCTCAACAAAATCCTCAACCAAATCCCCAAAATATACAACATCAAAATCAACCACTTCCATTACCATTTCCTCAGAAAACAAATCAGTTGCCTACCTAACCCATACCAAACCCCAACAATAAAAATCCTCAAAACACCTACATGATAGAAGGACAACAGTTTCCAACCTATTTGATTACTCCTCTGGACCTTAGTGATGTTCAACTTAGGTCTGGAAGAATACTTGAAAAGATGAAACCTTCTGTGATCATACAAGAACAAGACAACTATGAGGAAGATTCTCTACAGGCAAATAAAAGTCTTGAAGAAGACAAATTTTTTCAGGACCCAAACATTGAAAAATCAAAACAAAAAGAACCAATAATTTCAACTCCTATATTTGATCATCCATCAACATCCACTTCTACACTTCCCTTTCCAGAAATATTACAAATCGATAGGGGTGTAGAAAAACAAATTATGGTGCCTAATTATGATTTCCTAGATCAGCTGAGAAATGTTTGTATTAAGATCCCATTATTGCAATCTATCAAGGAAATTCCAATTTTAGCAAAGACAATAAAGGAGTTGAGCATGAAGAAAACAAGAAAAAGAATAAGAGAGACAAAGAAAATTCAACTGGAAGGAAAAGTAGCAGATATTATGATGGGTAAGATTGTTATTCCAAAGTATCTAGACCCAGGAAATCTAGTTGTTAAAATTCACATCAATGGAATTGAGATCGAAAACACACTCATTGATTTAGGAGCAGCAATCAATATCATGAGTAGACAAATCATGGATAAGCTGAAACTTCCTAATATTCTCTTTACATCCACATTATTACAATTAGCAGACATATCTGTGATTAAACCTGATGGGGTAATAGAATAAATTCCAGTGTCCCTAGATTCTTGGGAGTATCCTGTGGATTTTATGATCCTAACTCCTAAGAATAATCTAGGAGGGCATCCTATTATATTAGGAAGACCTTGGTTAGCTACAACTGATGCTTTCATTAGTTGTAGATCCGGTGATATGTATATCTCTGATGGTAGTTCAACTAATAAATTTACCTTGTATCCTCCAACAAAGACAATTACAGATTTAGATGATACTCAATGGATAGAGGATGAATAAGACTTACAACCTCTCTTCACAATTTCAGAAATTATTGAAGATAGCCAAATTTTGAATACTTTAGAGAATTTTGAATCCTCTTCGGAATACAAACATGAACAATTTCAAGAAGAATCCGACATTGAGTTTTTATCATCAAGACAGATGTCTCTTCATTCTATGGATAAATTTGGCAGCTCTATAATTGAGATATTTCCAGGCAAAACTTTGAACATAAACAAGAACCTAGACAAATCTCAACAAGAAGAGCTAGTCAAGATCTTACAGAGACATTATTCTTCATATGCATGGGAGTACACTGATATGAAAGGGATAAGCCCTAAGACTTGCACTCATCACATCTACATAGAGGAAAATTGTAAACCAATCAGACAACCTCAAAGATGGATGAATCCAAATCTTAAGGAAATTGTTAAAGAAGAATTGTAGAAATTGTTGAATGTCAACTTTATCTATCCTATTTTAGATAGTCAGTGGGTTTCTCCTTTGGTAATTGTGCAAAATAAAAATTTTAAATGAATGGTATGTATTGACTACTGAGAATTAAACAAAGCTACTCTTAAAGATCATTTTCCCCTACCTTTCATAGATCAAGTGTTAGATACCTTAGCTGGCAAAAAGTACTTCTCATTTCTAGATGGGTTTAGTGGTTATAATCAAATTCAAGTAGCACTTGGAGATCAAGACAAAACCACATTTACCTGTCCTTGGGGTACCTATGCTTACCGAGTATTGCCATTTGGATTATGAAATGCACCTGCAACATTTAAAAGGGCAGTATTAGGAATATTTTCAGATCTAATACATGATTGTGTAGAGGTATATATGGATGATTTCACAGTTTATGGAAATACATTTGAAGAAGCCTTAGAAAACTTGGAAAAAGTCTTAAAAATATGTAAAGAAGCAAATCTTTCACTAAGTCATGAGAAGTTTTTTATGATGTTTACTGAAGGAATTGTTTTAGGACATCACATTTTAGGGGATGGGATTAGAGTTGATGAGTCCAAAGTTGAAGTCATCTCTAACTTGTCTATTCCAATTTGTCAAAAAGTTGTAAGGAGTTTTCTAGGATTTACAGGATATTATCGAAGGTTTATAGAAAACTTCACTAAGATAGCATCTCCACTCTTCAAATTACTTACCAAGGACTGTGAATTCAAATGGAATCCCGATTGCCATCTAGCCTTTGAGACCTTGAAAAAAAATAATTCTGAAGCACCTATTTTAAGGGGACCTAACTGGAAGTTACCTTTTCATATTTCAACAGATGCCTCGGATACAGCTCTAGGAGAAGTATTAGGACAAAAAGACCTGATTCCTTATGCCATCTACTATACCAGTAAAAATTTGACTCCTTCAGAGTTAAACTATATTGTAACTGAAAAAGAGTTTTTAGTTGTTGTTCATGCCATAAACAAATTCAGACACTATATAACAGGCTATGAAACTTTTTTTCACACAGATCATTATGCAATTAGATATCTAATGAATAAATCAATTACTAATGGCAGAGTCATAAGATGGTTATTGATTTTACAAGAATTCAACATTACTATTCTAGATAGGCCTAGAAAAAAAAACATAGTAGCTGATTTCCTATCTAGACTCCAAAAAATTAAACATGACACTCCAGTTGAAGATCAATTTCCCGATGAATATCTTTTTGCAATTTCTACCCAAACTCCTTGGTTTGCTGACATTGCTAATTATTTAGTTTCAGGGAAATTTCCTTCAATAATGAATGCAAGAGACAAAAGAAAAATCATTTATGACAATGCAAAATATTCATGGGTTGCTAATGAGTTGTACAAGACAGGTCCAGATTTTATCATTAGGAGATGTGTTCGGGAAGATGAGATGCCTGAGATTCTCAAAGCATGTCATGATGAACCTTGTGGCAGACACTTTGCTGATAAGAGGACAACTTATAAGGTCCTTCATTTAGGATACTATTGGCCATCCCTTTTTAAATATGCTAAAGAGTATGTCAAAAGGTGTGATAGTTGCCAAAGGGTAGGGAAACCTTCTCCTTCAGGTGAGATGCCATTACAACCTCAGGTACATATTGAACCTTTTGAAAAATGGGCTTTGGATTTTGTAGGACCTATTAGTCCTCCATCAAGATAGAAGAGATATATATTAGTTTGTAATGATTATGTTACCAAATGGGTAGAGGCCAAGCCATTACTTTTTGCTACTGAAGCATCTGTAGTTAATTTTCTTTTTGAGGATATTTTTACTCGTTTTGGTGTCCCAAGGGAAATTGTTACAGATCAAGGAGCTCAATTCACATCAAGGCTAGTGGAACAAATGATGGAGAGGTAAAAAATCAGACACAGAAAATCTACTCCCTATCATCCACAAGCAAATGGTCAAGTGGAATCTACTAATAAGGTCATTGAAGGGATCCTAACAAAGATTGTTCATTTACATAGAAGAGATTGGGTAGATAGGCTTCCTGAAGCCTTGTGGGCCTATAGAACTACATGGAGAAGCACAACAGGCCATACTCCTTATGAACTTGTTTATGGAAAGCAAGTTTTGTTTCCCATAGAGTTCCAAATTCAAACTTTCAAAATGGCAGTTCAGTTAGGACTTGATCTAACAGAGGCACAAAAGCATAGATTGGAGCAGATTAATGAATTGGATGAGATCAGACAAGATGCAGTTCAGAAAAAAAGTATAGTCCAACAGCAAAGGACTAGATGGCATGATAAGTACATCAAAGAAAATAAGTTCAAAGAAGGTGACTGGGCTCTCTTGTTTGATTCAAAGTTCAAAGATTTTCAAGGTAAATTCCAAACACATTGGCTTGGACCATATGAAATTGTGAAATTTTTTGACAATGGAGCAATAAAAATCAAGACAATAGATGAATAAAAGGTCATTTTTCTTGTGAATGGTCATAGATTGAAGTTGTATCACAAACCACTCTCAAGAGAAGAATTTGTCAAGAGATTCTAGGAAAACAATGATGTGAAGTTAACGAAGAAGAATTTTTCTTCTTCATCAACTTAATTAAATTTTCTTAAGTCAGATGATTGAAAAAAAAAGTATAAACATGAAAACCAATCACTGATTGGCATGCTTATACAGAAAAGGTGGAGTGAAAATTAGAATCTTTCTGACACTAGCTTTTCAAATCTGTTCTTTCTGCAAGAAGTTATTACAAAATCATAAGTGCAAATCCATTTCACTTATGATCCATCTCAATCCATTCATCCATACTCCATTTCATTCATTAATCCACACTTCATTCATTTCACTCCATGGTCCACCTCATTTCCATCCTAGATTTTTAAGTTTGATGTTTTTCTGCATCATGAATTGCAGGCTACTTACTCCACTACACTTCATAAGTTGTGATCCATTTCACTCCATTATTTACTTCATTCATATTCCATTACACCATATTTAATTATCCATTTTCACTCATTCCATACAACATTCCATTCATGCTCCAAACCATTCCATTTCATGTTTCAAGTCTTCTACAGGTACATTCTGCAATCAGTCAGACATTCTGCAGCTAATGAGACATTCTGCAGCCATACGGACATTTTGCAGCCAGAGATCCTAAAGGCACTGTCCAGTAATTACTTGATCTGCAACAAAATGATCCTGAATATCCATGACAACAAGAAAAATAAAGGATTAATTATTTTCAGGGGAGAACAAAGCATATGAAGATCACAAAAATCAGAGGAAAGGAAAAGGTAAAAGTTATGAAATTATTATAATGACAGATCACGAAAAATTTTAGTATATTTAAGTAATGTATAATTCAAAAAGTTGTTTTAATTAATTTTGTTGATCATGCCTAACAAACCTCTCATAAAAACTTTGTATAAAATTCATTCTATTCCACCATTCCAAATCCCATATCTGATCATGATTTAAAAACTTAACGGTTAAAGTACTAAGGTGATTGGATTAGTCCCATCACTAGGCCAAAGAATTTAATGATGATTTTTAATTCCCTACAAAATATCTCCGCGGTCTTTTCTTCCAAGATATTTCCCAACTAATTAATTCGTTTACATCACCCTCACCTCATTATACTCATTTTGTAACCACTCCATATCATTCTTTCCCGTAGCCAACTCTTAACCATTTCGGTCTGTAAAACAGAGGAAGCATCTGTGGGGCAAAAATATCTCTTTAACAATCATTTTCACCGTGAGCAGAGGAGCAGTAATTTGAAGGTTGGAAATAAAAACTATGGGTCTCCTAGTGAGGACTGAACCGGTTGGAACCAAGTACTTGGAGGGTTATCCACAAATCAAAGAAATGTTACAGCAAGCCGGGTGGTTGCAATTTTTGGAGAAATTTAGTGGTTTTCACAAAGAGGTGACTAAAACATTTACACTGTCCTTCAATGGAGCTGAGGTCGAAATAGGAGATATTAAATTCACCATTACAGAAGCCTTCATTGCAGAAGGAACGGAATTACCCAGGCAGGGAGAAAGTTGGTTCAAAAATAGATAATTTCATAACGAGACATGGAAGCAAATACTCAAGTCACCAGGTATGGATGTTTCTATTTTTAAAAAGGGTATCCCTAGCTCAACACTAAAGAACAAATGGAGAAACATGTTGCTTATTTTACAAAAATTTATCACTTTGTGAAGGTAGATTTGGTACCTTCTATGTTTACCATATTCGGTTAATGATGCATTTCTTAGAAGAAGAAATCAACTTGCCCTTTTTCTTGCTTCATAGTTTAAAGAAAATGGCCTCAAGTGTTCAAAAGAGAGTTCAATTTCTAGAAACAACCTTATACCACCATGGTTTAGTCAAAATCTTGATTGAACATCATTTGAGAAAAATGGGAGATAATTGGGATGAGTTCTTAGTGAGAAATCACTTTGAAGAACCCAAGGAACCTCCACCTGAAGACAAATCTACAAAAAGAAGAAGAAGATGGAAAACCTCCAAAACTGAAACTGAAACTGGTAAAACAATACAAGAGGATAGTGAAGAAATGATTTCTGAGAAATTGGCCCAAATTAAGAAGCAGCTTAAGAAAGAGAGGATAATAAGGAAATCTGCCAGAGAGAAAGGAGAAGGGCCATCTCAACCAAGACGAAGCCACAGACTTAGAGGGATACTAAAGAAAACAGAGGTTAGACAAACTAGAATTATAAACATTAAGGATGAAGAAACACCTGAGCATCAGTATGAGGAGGATTTTGATGAAGAAGCTCCTGAAATAGACCCAGCACAGCAAGAAATTTACAATTATGTTGAGACACTAGAGAAGAGAGCTTCAAAAAATAGAGACAGAACTCCTAGTCCACCAAAATCTGCAATTGATATCCTAAGAAGAGATAAATATGAGTTAGAAGTACTCAACAGGCATATCAAGAATGAGAATGAAATTCTAAGGGAGCAGGTTAAGCTGAAAACTGATATGAATTCAACTCTGTCTCTACAAATGCAAAAGTTGTACAAGGCCAGTGAAAAATTGAAGAAGAAAAATAAAAAGTTAACCAGGGCACTCACAAATTTGAGATTCAAGTTAGTCATAAGGAAGCCCAGAAGGCCTTTGACTGCCAGGCAAAGCAGAAGAAGAGGGTTGGATGTCCTTGCAGAGGTCTCAAAGTTCATGGAATAGTTGCATGAGGACATGCAAGAACCTAGCAGTGGGGGTATGTTGAGCTTCAAAGATGTTCTTCTCTTCCACCACATTCCACTTCATTTCCTTTTTCCATTATTAATTTCGGGCTTAAATGATCAATAAGATTAGTTAAAATTGCTTTGAGATTGTATATAATGTCTAACTTGCTATGTTTTCATGATTTCGTTATTGTAGTACTTTTTGACTACACCTAGCTATAGAATGCAGACATTCTGTAGCTAGTTGACGATTCTGCAGCTGTCTTCATGTCTACATAGGTTCCAGGTGTCATCTCAGGGAAAAACACATATGGTCGTATTCCACATCATTCCCTCATCATTTGTTTCTCCCCACGAAGTTTGAGTTAAAGTATGAAAGCGGTTATGCACGAAGAAGAGAGGCAGTTTCCTATCAAAACACAGACTCTATAGATGTCCACAGTAAAGCACAAGACTATTAATAAGAGTTTTAATTTGATTAGGAATGGAAAAGACACTTATCCCTATTTTTCTCAAGAAGTAGTTATGTAATTTCATTATAAGTATGACTCGGGAGATCGAGAAACTGTTGGTTAGATTTTATTTTTGTTTGCTAGATCTTAGAAGTCCGAAACACTCTGTTTTGAAGTTATTTCTCCTTTAATGAAAGAAACATCATTTTATTGCACGATATGAATCAATCTTGAGCAGATTTGCGTGCTGATCCGGTGGTAGAGGGCCCCTACTGCCCGTGAAGCGTTATGCATTTGGTTTAGATAAGTAGCCGTAGCTTTGTTTCATTCTCAATTTAAATAGTTTGCTGAACTTTTCTTACATTTGATACTACAGTTTAGCTTTGTTCTCATGAAGTATTCCAAAATATTACTAATCCGGAATGAAGCATAATTGTAGCAATTTAGAACTTTACGTTTTTTTGTGTTCAATTGCAATTAGTTGTTATAGCTAGTCCTATTCTCATTAATCTCTTCCAAAATATCACTAACTCTAGATAAGACTTAGCTGTAGTGTTTTAGTTTACCTCCGTATTGTTATGTTTTTATGCCCATTTTAAATGAATGATACAACCAAACTTGTTTGTACAAACTATTCCAAAATATCACTCATCTTGAACAAGATAGGGCTGTAGTATTTCATAGAATTAGTTGCATTTTAGCTCAGTCAATACTCCGGAGGTAGATGTCATTCTAGTTTAATTCTGTCACTATATTCCAAGCTTGATAATGGTACTCTAGTTTAACTCTGTTCACTGTATTAGTATCATTCTAGTTCGGTTCCAATTCATTTCAAGTTAGATAATAGCACTCTAGTTTAGTCTTAGTTCACTGTATTAGCATTCTAGTTTAGTTTTTATCCATTTGCATTTTAAATTGTATTAGTTGTTAAATTTAGATACCAAGGTCTTCATTATTTACAAAATATTCTTGTTCTGAATTCCTATTAATACATCATCATACGGACATGAGCTACCAATAACAGTTTAAGGCCTTGAGTATTTTGCAACCTTTTTACAATTTCACGAACAAGCCTTTTCTCAAAGACTATTCTAAAAAGAAATCTATAACTTTTGAATGAGCCTAGTAGTGCTAAATTGAGTTGCAGAATAGAATTATAAGTTAGTTTAGAGTAGAAATCTTATTGTGCTACAAATGTTCTTTTCCAATTATGTTCCAATAAACCTTTAACCATGGATGAGATGTTGTAACATTGTAAGTTGATTGTTGACTTAGGAAAACCTCAATTGCACTAAAAACTTATCCTTTTCTCAAGCTATTCCAACATATCTATAAATGAATGAATTGGATGAGTTCATGATATGGGTTACTGAGTTCATGTTGTGATTTGTTTCTTTGCTATGAGTCCTTATCAAGCTTTGCATTTTCTGTCCTTTAGTGCACACCTAGTTTAGAATAGTTTCACTCTGTTTTAGTGTAAACTTCTTAGCTCTTTTTAAACATAAAACCATAAAACCAAAAACATCATAAAAACACTAAACACAACGTAGTGAGAAACAAATACCTAGGCACATATAGTGCACCACACTTCAGCAGTTTACTAGCCCTGGTTGAAAATTAATGAACTCAATTTAGGAACACTAAGTTGAGCACAACACCTTCTTTGCTTGTCCCCAAAGAGGTTGGGGTATAAGGATTTAGGGCTCGATCTGGTTGAACCTTTGCAAGATCAATCTCGTAAACCCTGATGGCCACCCATGGGGGATGAAAAGAAAGATGAGGGAGCAAGAGGTCCTATCAAAATATTGCTTGAGGAGGCCCTAAAAAACAAAGGAACACGGTGATGGATAACTTTTCCCAGATCCTTCAACGACTGCCCATCGGCGACGCATTTGCATCCACCAGCCACTATGGAGGCGCGACTCCCTTTAAGGTACAAGTAATTTTACATTACCATATTTAAGGGTCAAATAGATGCAGATGTCAAAGATATATGGTTGAATATATTAGAAGGATATTTCTCAGTTCATGACTTTTCCAACCAGGAGAATATTATTTTTTCACTCCTCAAAGCTACCCCCCCATGTCAAGGACTGGTGGGAAACTTACTGTGAAAAAAAGGATGAGACATAACCCTCTCTGTTCTCATCTGTAACCACTTGGAATTCTTTCCAAGATGCCATCAAGGAACAATACTATCTCATGGGGAGCTATGAGGATAAGTACATACAATGGACCATGTTGCAGCAACAAAGGGATCAAGGTGTGCATGAGCTGACGAATCTGTTCCATACCCTACACACAAATTTGAGTATCAAAGATCCGGAGAAACATTTGGTGCTAAAGTATTGTAGTTTTCTACATAGATACATTCAGGAGGAAATTGAGTTCCTCGACATCTCCTCGCTTGGTACGACATACCGGTACGTTGCCAAGATTGAGTAGAAATTCAAACGGAAGAAGTGAAAATTTGGATCTACGAATCAAAAGCAAGGGAAAGGTGCCCCCAAACCATAAAAATAATGGACAAAGCCAAGGCATGGTGACCCAATAAAACCTGTCAAAGCCACAAGCAAAGAACCACACCGCAAAGCCAAAGAAGGACACAGGGAAGTGGTGCGAGTTTCATAAGAGCTCCACTCACAACATGAGTGAGTGTCGGGCCAAGTAGTCACTGGTGGCTAAGATGAGGGCTTCTAAATCTGATGCATGCTCCGACTCTGAATCAGAAACTGACAAGGGGAATGACAAAGGGAAACAAATTATTGATACGAAGCCCAATTCCATTGTTTCCACTACGAAGATCCAGAAGATCCAGAGGAGGAGTGTCTCTTACACTCCCAAATGTGGGTAAAAGGTTCCTCGCTACAGTTCATTGTTGACAATGGGAGCTAAAATAACCTATTTTCAGTAGACACCATGAAGCAGTTGGACCTTCCAACCATAGCACACCCACAACCATACACCATTGAGTGGCCTAACCAAGGACGAGATCTCCACGTCAGCCATTAGTGTGGCCTTCTGTACAGCATCAAGCCCTTCACAGATGAGGTATTATGTGACATTTCTCCTCTTGATGTTTTTGATGTATTATTAGGATAACCATACTTGTGGAAGCGACATGTTATGTATGAATCCCAACCTCGTGTTGTTATTTTTACTTTGGGAAATAATTTGTATAGGATACTAGAGGTATCACCGCCTACCGCTATCTCTTTGGTTACTACAAAACAATGTAGTAAGCTCATTTACCAAACCAGGAAATTTTTTTTCCTAATGATCCGCCCCTAGTGCAAGAAGAAGACTATGGCCATGAAATCCAGACAAGGATCCTCTGCATGAAAAAAACAAATGGACAAGGTTGTGGAGCAGTACGGAGACATCTTCACCTCACCCACAGGGGTGACTTTGCGCTGTTAGGTCAAGTACCCCATTGATCTGACCCCATATGTTCCACTACCCAATGGACCGGTCTATCAGCACTCTGTCCTAGAGAATGATGAAATCAAGAGGCAGATTCAGGAGCTGCTGCAGGAAGGTCACATCCGTCAAAGTTCATCACCCTGTGGGAGCCCGATTGTGTTGGTACAAAAGAAGGATGGAAATTGAAGACTCTATATTGACTATCGGGTGTTGAACAAGATCATTGTCTTGAATAGTTACTCGATCCCTCGAATTGATGACCTTCTTGACCAACTCAAAGGGGTGAAATATTTCAGCAAGATCAACTTGAAGTCTGGGTATCACCAGGTACCAATCGAACCCTCCGATGTGTGGAATACTACCTTCAAAACCAAGGAGGTTCTTTTCAAATGGTTTGTCATGCCTTTCAAGTTGAAAAATGCTCCGGCAACCTTCATGAGGTTGATGGATGACATCTTGTGGCCATTCACCAACTCATTTGTAGTGGTGTACTTGGATGACGTTATGATCTTTAGCCAAACGTGGGAAGAGCACCTCCACCACATCTAACAAGTCCTCCAAACACTACGGCAACACAATTTTTGTGCCAATTTGGAGAAGTGCACTTTTTGCATGACCCAGGTTTAATATCTGAGATACATTGCTGATGAAAGGGGGTGCATGTGGATCCAACTAAGATCCAAGTCATGCGAGATTGGCCAGCCCAAACCACTCTAACAGAGGTTCACAACTTTTTGGGTCTTGCTAATTTCTACAGCAGGTTCGTGTTGGGATTCTCTCATATCACTTGGCCCTTAAGTCAAGTCACCAAGGGAGAAGTGAAAGAAAAATTATTTTGGTTGGAATCTCAACAAGAGGCATTCGTAGAATTGATACATCACCTTTATTCTTCCACAATGCTCACATTACCATACTAGCAATAACCATTTTAGATTGACACATATGCCTATGAATGTGCTACTAGGGCAGTTCTTACTCAACAGGGGCATCTAGTGGCATATCACAGTGAGACATTGTCTGACAAAATTCGCAAGTATCCCACTTATGAAAAAAAAATGTATTCCATTGTGCAGGCTTGTCGACAATGGAAGCATTACATCTTGGAGAAGGGAAAAGTCATCCACACAGACCACCGACCCCTGCAGTTGATACAGACACCAGGGAAGTTGCAAAATGATCACCATCATAAGTGGTCCACATATCTTCAACAGTTTCATTTGAACATCAAGTACAATAAGAGTAGCACCAATAATGTTGCATACTGCCTCAATCGACCACCGATCGTGGCACTAACCACCATTATCAACTCTTGTGGGCATGAGACTTCTAATTGGTCACTTCTCTACAGGAGTGATCCAGAATTCAGCCACACATACAAGGCACTCTTGTGGGGTACTCAAGTTCCAAATTTTCACCTCCAAGATGCATTGTTATGTCACCTAGGACACCTTTGTGTTCCTTCAAGTGAGTGTGCTAATATTATATGGGAAGCACACTACAGTCGAGTCGTTGGGAATTTTTGGGTTCACAAAATAGTGGCAATACTGGTGAAGTATTTCTATTGGCCGAACCTTTGACAGGATGTCAGGAAGTACATAAGATCTTGCACTTCTTGCACCATGCCAAACTGACCATCAAGAAGAAAGGCCTATATACTGTGCTACCTACCCCTAGTCGACCTTGGGAATTCATCTCCATGGATTAAATATCAGGCCTTCCTTATACTAAGCATGGAAACGACTGTGTTTTCGTGGTTGTCAATAGATTCTTGAAGATGGCCATTATGGCGGCCAGCAAGAAGAATATCATAGCAGAAGCCACTGCTAAACTCTTCTTTGAACGAGTGTTGGTGCACTTTGTGATCCCATAGTCTATCATGTCAGATCGGGACAAAAGGTTCCTCAGCACATTTTGGTCCAGCCTCTATTCAATGCTGGACACCAAGCTCACCAAGTCCACAGCTTTCCATCCCCAAACTAATGGCCAGACAAAGGTCTTCAATAGGATCATTGTAAACATTCTGTGCATGTACAATTCAAATATTCCATGCACATGGGATGAGAGCCTCTCCTATGTACAACATAGTTATAACCGGGCTCTCCACAGCTCAATCAGCCACAACCCCTTTTAGGTGGGCTTGGGATTCCAGCCACTATGTCCCATTGACGTAGCCATGCCATTTGTGGCTACTCAGGCCAATTTGGCTCATGTCCAGTATGAAGCTGACAAAGTAAACAAATTCATTGAGCACATTCAGCACATCCACCAATAAGTGCATGAAAAATTGGACAGAGCAAATGCTAAGTACAAGAAACTACATGATCAACATCGGGTGCCACATAATTTCCAGGTGGGTGATAAAGTGTGGCTACATTTACAGAAGGAGTGCCTCATTGGACCCCACTACAAGCTTCCCCCGCTCTGATATGGGCCATACACCATCACCAAGGCTATAGGGAACAATGCCTTCGAGCTTAGTATTCCACCATTCCTTGGTCTACACCCAGTATTCAATGTGGACTGCCTTCGTCCCTACTCCCCACCTCTACTGGACAACTTTGACATTGCAGAACAACTCACACCAGCAGAGTTAAACCCATATTGCAAGGAACATGCCACCAAAAATTTTATCATGGACATGCAAATCAAGAACACTCGCCAACAGAAGATCCAACTGTATCTAGTTTCAAAACCTAGCCAACTCCTGCACCAAGGTAAGTGGTTCACCAAAGACCAAGTTCCACAGAAGTTTCCTCGTCTCATGGAGGAACTCAACGCAATGGGGATAATTGCTTCCTAAGAGGGGAGGAATGATCTAGGTGGATATCGGTGTCCACCTGCCTATTCCACTTCGGGCCCCACCATTTTCTCTTTCAGTTTTTTATTTTTGGTACAACTTACTATTTTTAACATTTTATTTCAGGTCCTGAACTTCCGAAGCCCTTTTGAGGCCCTAAATGATGTTTTTGGGAAAACCAGGATCAACATGGGTCCATAGACCAATGTTTCTCACACAAAAAGTTGTATTCCTCGGATAGATATTTGTAATGAGGTATGGTGCATGTCAAACGGAGATCGTATGCCAAAGTTACATCCCCGGGAAGTTGAAACACCAATTTACCCAAACGAGGCACATATTTTTTGCCCCTCATCTCCTAGGGTTAGGGTTTTGGATGTTTAGGGTTTCCAATTGTTTCTAAATAATAAATAGGCCCTCGAGCCTCATTGTAACGCAGTTCAAAGGCCTATAGCCACCACATCTCTTCTCAAATATAAGCTACTAGCGCCCTAGCTAGTTTATTTCCATCCTGTCTGTAAGAAAATTTTAGTTCTTTGATATTAATGAAATGAAGTTTTATTTCTATTGCATCTTTGTATGTATGGTTATATGTGTATTTTTTTCAATTCCTGCATAAATCCAGATCAGTCATCAATCTTATCTTCCATGCCAGCTTCCATGCCATCTATCTTAGCTTCCATGCCATCGAACTTAGCTTCCACGCCTTTCTTCAAACAATACATATTATTCTTTAAACCATCCATCTTCACTTCCATGCCTTTCTTCAAAACTTCCATTTCATTTTTTGTTTCTCTTTGCGAGAGCGAATTTGGTGCACTTTCTCTTGTAATTTTGATAGATCATGTTGCAATTCTTCATCTTCATCAGTCATAGTAGAGTATTCTAAGGGTTTAATGGGTGTTGAATTCTTTTAGGGGGAATTTTAGAACCCAATACTATGCTCAATAGTCCCTTGGAATCACTTAAAACTGATTTTTCAAACAAAAATTATGCAATTTCAAAAAAAATACACACCTTTTTCTTTCTTTTGAGGAGCTCGATATTGAAACTGAATTATATTTATAATTGCATATCTTCAATATCTAAAATTTGGTTTTGTAGTATTCCTCTAAATATTCTTTTGAATTCCACCGATCTAACCTGATTTGGGTACTTCAATGCAAAGTTATTTTGAATCTCCCACAATGACCTAATTATGGACTGGTTCAGTAGAGCGCACTTTTATGGCATGCCACGTCTCATTTTTTCCTCCTTCGGCTCTGAAATTGATATAGAGGAAACTAAAGTTTTATTTATTACAACCACATTTTACAAAATTCCAATCCGATTCTCAAAGAGAGAGTTATGACGATTTTCCCAAGGTCACCTCTTTGAGATGAAATTCAGGAGCCTAAAAAAACTGTAACTTCCACAGATCATGTCTCTAAAAATATTGTGAACCAAGATATGAAATTTTTATAGGAAGTTCCTCAAGATTTCGCGTTCGCTCTGTAAAAGATTCAGCTTCTGAAACTTCGTAGAAAAAAATTTATAGTGCAAATTCCATGATGACCTGTTTAGGTGAAATTCGGGAGCCTAAAAAAATCCTAACTTCCAAATATCATATCTCCGAAAATGTTATGAACCAAGATCTGAAATTTGTACATGAGTTTCCTCATGATTTCGGCTACGCTCTATTAAAATTTCAGCTTCTTCACCTTCGTAGAAAAAAAATTATACACAAAATTCCACGATGACCTGTTTGGAGTAGCGAAACCCTAGAATCCAAAGCTCTGATACCAAATGTTATGAAACCAGCTCCAAAAATAGAAGAAAATAGAGATAAAAACCTTATAAATCAGCCACTTCGAGGGGAAAACCTCCAATACATTACATAAATAAGCATTCTTGGATGATACAAATGACAAAACCTCCTTCTATATATAAGGGTCCATGGGGTCACAATATAATCATAACCGACCTAACAATAATAATGTAAGGGAACAATAATAACAATATGGGCATTATAGGGGCACAAAAATAACAATAAGGGGGATAAACTTATAAAAATAAGGGAATAAACTAGTAATATGGGGACCTAACACTACTTTAGTTGGATGACATGTAGTTTTCTCTATATGTCATTTTTCCTCTCAGGAGTTGCCGGAAATATGGTGCAAGAATGCATGTCTTTGTACACATCTTTCATTGGATTTTGTAAGCAACACGGGGTGTCAATGTCGCTCATCTGCAAAAAGAAATTGTACAATCAGTGGTTTCTCTCATAATTATACTTAATTCATAGTTTGAGTTTTTTAATGGCTTACCTTTCCGTAGCTGTGTGTCGATCCAATTTTCTCCAACAGGAAAGACTATTACAAGAAAATGGAAAGTCATCGTGAGGAATAATCAAGTGAGAAATCATGTTTTCAATAAGTAATATATTCAAGAATTTGATTCAAGTCACCTGGGATTGTGACACCATCTGTGGACTTGTAGATTCCGAGTCACATGGATTAAATTGTGAAAATCGTGGGCAGTGTACAATATACTTCAAAATTATCAAAAAATTTGTGACATATCTCCCTTAGCGAAATATCTAGTGATGAGTTTATGAACATATGCATTATTATCCTTCCTCAAAGCATGAAAAGCATGCAGACCCTGGGGACATCCTACAACTACCATGGTGATTCTAGATATCTAGATATGAAACAACGGATTCTTCAACTATAGCGATCAACGCTATCAAAAAGGGGATTTGTAAACCAATTGTTGTTTGCTTTTGGTGGATCAACAAGTATCAACCATTTTCATCATAACACCCCTTTCTAAAGCAGGTTTCTCTTATTCTAGGAACCTATTACTTTTTCTAGCTTCTGTAATATTCCAAAATGGAAAAGTTGAGAATGTTGAACATTTGTAGCATTCGAAATTAAGAGAAGCAAGAATATAGAACTAAAGTCTGAAAAATGTTGAAAATGTGTTACAACTGGAAATTACATTAAGACATCATAATCATGAGCATAAAATAGTTGAATCATATCATTAAGGATCAACAACAATTTAAGTACATAATGCTCCAAAAGGAATGCACTCAAGCCGAAAGATGGCTGAAATTCATTAAAGAAATCTAGCACTAGAAAGTATAACTACTGTTGTTGGAAAATATTGTTACTATGAAGAACATATATGTGTGACAAGATCCTAGAGTGCTCAGAATGATCTGGAATTTTAACCACAGATTCTACTCAAAAACCCAGAAAAACGCAGAAATGGTTTGGCCAGATTTTAAGTTTGTATTTTCGGCCCTTTTTGGGTTGCCCACTACACCCTTGCTGGCTGACTTACGCACTCGATAGGGATGACTGATGATATGGGTCTGAAATAGTGGTCTATCAGCTGCAATAACACTCAATCATCTTAATGGATGAAGGGTTAGTCCCTTCTCCTGATCTTCAAGCTAGAATCTTGAGATCTAGCTCCTCCTTCCACTGCTCAAGTTGTAGTTGCACACTACACAATTGTTGGCTGAACTACGCTGTCAAGTGGGATGAAGTTGTAGCCTGCTTCTATATTATATAATATAGCTCATAGAATATGTAAATTATCTCTCCAAATTGAGGGAAAGTCCCCTCACAGGATTCTCAACTGAAATACTTGGAACTTCCTTCCTCCACTGGATCTACCTGGATGGATTGTGCAATTCCTAGAGGAACTGTTACTACATGGAGGTATAAAATTTTTGCATGATGCCAGTATGACAAAGCTACTCCTGTAATATTGATATACAAGCACAAGATGAAAGGATGAACCATCCACCGGTTTCTTAGCTGAAATGCTAAGAATTACCTTCCTCCTCTCAAACCCTAAGACAGGAATTGTGTAATTCCTGAAGCTGTATGTGCATAAGAGAGGGGTTGAATGTGGCACCAATGCCAAATGATGAATTTCTGCTCAAAATAACCTTCCCAGGGTAGGCACTTGAATTCCCCCATGGGAAAGGGTAGGATTCCCGCTCAGGAATACCTGTGTTCTAAATAGCACAAAAGACTTAGCTAAATAGCTTAAGCGTGCAAAGAATGTCAAACGACAATACAATATCAAATTCCAGACTAATTTTCTTTGTTGTCCTCATCTTCTTATATGGTTGTGAGCCTTCCCTAGCCATGGCCCACCTCATAAATATGTTGCACATGTGGCCACTAGTCTCCATGAAGATTGCAATGTCTCTCCATGATCTCCACCACCTCTACATTTAATTTCCACTCCTCCATCATTTCAACATTCAATGCACCACTTCCTCCATCACTACATCATTAATTCTCTATGATCTTATTTTTATTCCTCCACTATCTCCATCATCTTCTTCATTATTCTCCATGATCTTCACTCTTCCTCCATTAATAATTTGCCCCACTACTCCATAATACTGATCTATTATCTAATTAACCCACATTCACACAACAAAAGTGGATTTTATTCATATATGTGGTTTGTGGGTCTCTCCACCCTTTTACTTACTTACTAAGAAATAAAATTAAGAGCTCTAATATTCCAATTAACTGATGGAAAATTGGGAATATTACAATCCTCCCCACCAAAGTGTTGCATGTCCTCAAGCAACTACAAAAGTGAATGCTACAGCAATCCTCCTCCCTCCAAATGGCATCCTCATATGGAATGTCTCCCCATCTACTCCACTGTGTAATTAATCCCCAACTCCATAGTTGCCTCTCTAGAATGTCTAGAATGGCTTCCAATTGTATAGCTAGATGCCTCTCCTCATCAATGAACCTCCAAGTGGAAACCATTTGTTGTTCCAAAGCCTCTTCTCTACATGAGACATATGAAGTGAAGTGGTTCCTCCCCCCAGAGGAAAGTCCCAACCCATAAACTATCTCTCCAACCCATGCTACATGGAGTAGGAGGTAGATCTCCATTCTCCCATCATTGGCCATTTTGGCCCTACTTGCTACAAGCATCATCTCAACACTGTGCAAAATAGGAAACAGAGACATATGGGTTGACATATGAAATTTCGAACCATACTCTCTTAATTACATCCACTGCAGCAATGCCTCTTTCTACTATAGCAACCCATCATCGTACCAAGTATGGTGGCCATACTCTCCTAACATAAGTGTAATATTCCTTTTCAATATTTTCTGCAATATATCCAATGAGGACATTGTATAAGGAAAAACATGTAATAAAAATGCAGAATAGGACTTGGATCCTCTAATATATGTTGTATGTAACTTAAATATGAAATAGTATCAGAAACAAATCTTTCTAGCTACACTAAACAAATATCCTTAACTCATATATGCTCAAAAGCACCCCAATCCCACAACTTCACAAAATAGAACTGTTGAAGACTGCAACAGTGTAATTTTTATTATTAAATCTATAGAAAAAGATGATTTCATACAGATCTAGAGCTTTCACTAACCATGGAATCAGAAATGAGAGGTTTGACCTCTTTTACAAGCACATTGGAACACCCCAGCAAGGGTTTCTGGCAAAATAGCAACATAAAATGTAGCACTGTAGAAAATAACGTTGTGCCCAAAAAATATATATTATAAAATACTAAATGTAATCTAAAATAGACAAATAATATAGAAATTTTCCCAAGGCCTTCCTCAATAGACCTCCTAGAGTGAAAGATACACCTCCTCCTTTCAAACAAGCACAAAATAGGAATGTATGACCCACCTGCTGCTGCTACTGAAGAAATGACGCAGTTACTAGAAGTGAATACATTTTATATGATGTAGAATGGTTCTCCTCAAGATAAATGATGAAATTTGAGCTTAGGATCTCCTCCCTAGATCTCCCAATCAGCTAGACCAAAGGTGAAGATGGAATTCCTGCATGAGAATTCTTTGCACTAAACACTGCTGCAACTCCGGCTAGACAGCTGAAGCTTGAAATCAGTCAAAAGACCAAAAAAAGATGAATATTTAATGCCTTCCCTTGTTGCTATCTCCTCCTTCTTATATTGGTGAGCTTCCTCACCCTAGACCCCACTCATTAATGATGTGTCTTCCTTGAGAAGATTCCCCTTTCAAAACTGCGCTGCCCTAGCTAGTTTCCCTCCTCTTGTAACATCGTTGTTGACTTGGTCAACTGGATCTAGCTCATTGCTTTGCCCCTCTTTCACACCAAGGTGGATTTATTTTTCCTCCTAATTCAATCCCTTTTCACACTGGGATATGTTTTATTGTACTCCCTACTCTTTTATTTAAAAAATGGAGCAGTTACAATATTCCAAGTAGCAGTGGCTAATTGGGAATATTACAATCCTCCCCGCTCAAAATTTGCTTGCCTAAAAGAAAAAGTAAAGAAGGATGCTGCAAGATTTTCTCTCCCTCCCAAGTGGCATCCTCATCTGGTAGATTCCTCCATTGAATCAGATATTCTTTGATGACTGCGTTTCTTAGCTGCCTCTCCCTTATGTCTAAGATGGATTCTGGCTGCAAATTTAGGTGGCCATCATCATCAATAGGGGGGAGATCCATGTTGGCAACTACATTAATCCCAATGGCCTTCTTGAGGCAAGACACATGGAAGATATTATGGATCTTTCTCCCCTTAGGAAGATCCAACTCATATGCTACCTTACCGATACATTTGACCACCCTGTATGGCCCATAGAAATGGGGTTTGAGATTCTCAGCTCCCTTATCCTTGAGTGTGGAATGTTTGTAAGGCTGAAGACGTAGATAGACAAGATCCCCCACCTCAAACTGTCTTTCTATTCAACCCCGGTCTGCATATATCTTCTGCTAGTTCTGGGCAGTAGCAATGTTGTCCTTGAGTGCCCTGAGTATGTCCTAGTTTTCTTGAATCCATTCCTTTTCCCTTGGAGCCTTACTTGCCCCAAACATCACATCAGAAAATGAGAGTGCTTCATACCCATATAAGGCTCAGAATGGATTCATGCCAATAGAAATATAGTGAGTAGTTTTATAACAATACTCTCCCAAGTGGAGCCAGTGCAACCAAGCTCTTTGCTGCCCTACCACATAGTTCCTTAAGTACCCTTCTAGCCACTTGTTCATTATCTCGGTCTATCCATCGGTTTGGGGATGATAGCTAGTGCTTGGACAAATCAGTCCCCACTAACCGGAAAAGTTCCTGCCAAAAGCCACCCATGAAGTAGCTGTCCCGATCACTCACTATGGTCATTGGGAGATCATGGAGTCTAAATACATCTCTGAAGAAGAGCTCAACTACCTGTGAAGCAGTATAATGTGCAGAAATGGAAAGGAAATGAGAGTACTTTGTTAGTATATCAACAACAATAAAGATGCAATCCTTACCCTGTACTATCGGTAAGTCGGTGATGAAGTCCATAGAGATACTTTCTCACTTCCCATCGAGAATAGGTACTGGCTGCAATAACCCAGCAGGGTGGGTGTGTTCTCCCTTATTTTGCTGAAAAATGGTGCACTCTCTAACATGTTGAAGGACATCCTCCTTGATACCCTTCCATGAGAATCTCTCCCTTATGGCCCTGTAAGTCTTTGTGAAACCTTGATGCTCGGCAAGTGGGGAATCATGTGATGCCAATAAGATCTTCTCCTTGAGCTTGGAGTTCTTAGCCAAGAAGATCTGGTCTCGGTAATAGATTATCTCATCCATTACTTTAAACCTCTCATCTGATACCACCCCATCAAGTATCTCCCATGCAAGTCATATTTGGAATACTCAACTAAAATTTGAGCTTTCCAATCTACGTCCATGCCCCTCAAAGGCAGCGTTGTAGGCCTCCTGGATTAGTGCATCGGCTACTACATTACTCTTCCCCTTGACATACTCTATGTCAAAATCATAAGCTTGGATTTTTCTCACCCACTTATGTTGTCTCTCCTGGAGTTTTTTCTGTTCAAGGAAGAATATAAGACTGTTATGGTCAGTCTTCACCTTGAACTTATTCTCCACCAAGTATTTCCATAATTTGGCTAATGCATGCATGATTGCCAACATTTCTTTATCATAGATGGGGTACAACCTCTCATGAGGGAGTAGCTTCCTACTCTAAAAGGCTATAGGATGTCCACCTTGCATCAATACTGCCCCAATACCTTCACCTGATGCATCACATTCTAGAACAAAAGGTTGAGAAAAGTCAGGCAAAACCAAAACAGGACAACTACTCATTACCTCCTTGAGCTTATCAAAATCCCCCTACGCTGTAGGTGTCCAATGTAAAGCTCCTTTCTTTGTCAATTCTGTCAGTGGTGCTACCAGTTGTGAAAACCATTTCACAAACTTCCAGTAATAAGTGCATATTACCACAAACCCTTTGAGTTCTGTAACATTTCTGGGCTCAGGCCAATCTCCGATAGCCTAGATCTTCTCCTCATGTACCCTCACTCCATCTACTCCTTTGATGTGCCCCAAATATAACATCTTTGTGAGGCCAAATTCACATTTGGAGAGCTTGGCATAAAATTTTTTTTCCTTGAGAATATGAAAAACTGTCTCAATATGTTGTAAGTGCTCCTCCCAAGTGCGGTTATAGATAAGAATATCATCAAATAAGACCAATAAAAACTTTCTCAAATTACCATATAATATGTGGTTCATGCAGGATTGGAAATTTGCTGGGGCATTATTCAATCCAAAGGGAATTACCAGAAACTCAAAATTCCCATAGTGACATCTGAACATTTTCTTAGGGATATCTTGCTCCCTCACCTTGATTTGATGATACCCGGATCTCAAATCAATCTTGGAGAAGTATTTAGATCCCCTCAACTCATCCATGAGTTCATCGATCCTGGGTATAGGGTACCTCTTCTTCATGGTCTTCTTGTTCAATTCCCTATAGTCAATGTACATCCTCAATGTGCCATCTTTCTTTTTTACTAAGACCACTGAAGAAGCAAAAGGACTAGTACTGGGCCGGATGTGTCCTAGAGCTAGTAGCTCTTGGATAGCCCTCTCAATCTCATCCCTATAAGCCTTGTGATTCCTATAAGGAGTGGTAATTACTGCTTGGATCCCTTGCTCCAACTCAATAGTGTGTTCAAAACCTCGGTCAGGAGGTCTCCCTGGTGGGATATCTCCAAATACTGTAGAATATCGGTCCAAGAGAGATTGAACATCTGGATGCACTGGTGAATCATTGCCCTTCACCTCTGATATATGCAGCTTTACTTCCCATTCAACATCCCCTCTGCGTATATTTTCCTCCATCCTGTGTGCTGAAACAACCTGAGGGGGGTATGTGTTTACACCCTTGATATTTTGTTGCTGGCCATCCTTCCCTCCTACCCATTCCATCTCCAAAGATCTCCAATTAGTGGTGACTCTCCCAAGAGTGATTAACCATTGAACTCCCAATATGACATTGGTATCTGGGATGTCTACCACAAAGAAGTGGTATTTCAATGTGCGGGTCCCCATGGTAATGGTTAGTGCCGAAACATACTTGGCACATTGCAGGGTCATAGCTTCTGGGACCAAAATTGAGAATCCCTCAAACTCCTCCATGTGGATTCCTCTCCTATGTACCAGCTGTGCATCAATAAAATTATGTGTGGCTCCACTATCTATAAATACAGAGACTCTTTTCCCCATGACAGTACCTCTCACCCTCAAGGTTAGATACTTTTGGACTCCTCTTAACGCTGCAATAGCTCCCCCTCTTGGAGCAAAGTCTTCCATGGATTGTACAACGCTATCATCCTTCTTGGAGAAGGTCTTGACATGATGTGTCCTTCCTGCAACACATTCTCCCTCCAAATCCTAAACATACATTGTCTTCCTCGGTCTTGAGCAAGTCTCCTGCGGTAAAAAGGTTCTTGCCTTGGGCAAGACGTGCTGTAGGTCTCTAGCTTTCTCCACAGCTTCAAGAACTGTGGTTGGTTTAGTGGATTTGACCAACCCTTGCGATGGTTTAACCATCTCATTAAGAAACATGCATACCTTCCTGCTCATAGTGAGGTTGGATACCATCACTAAAAGCTACAAATACTCAACAATATAATCCTCAAGATCTCCCTCCTACTTGAGCTTGGTTAACTTGGAAAAGTGGGCTTCCGGATCTCTTGGATCAAACCTCTCCACTAGCTTCTTGGTGAAAGCTAAGTATGAAGTGATATGATGATTCCTAAGTGTGGTCAGTCCATGAAGCCACCATTCTTGAGCTTCCCCTTCTAGGTGCAGCACAACTATCTTGATGGCTTCTATCTCAGAAACCTTGTTGAGCTGGAAATATGTGTCCAACTTCTCCACCCAAGCCTTGGCTGTGCACTTAGGTGTCCCACCAAATTTGGGAAAGAAGAGCCCTACCATATTTCATTGTAGGGTTGATCCCTGCATCAAGTTCTCCTCCTTTTGATGAGGATTAATCCTCCTCCCATTCTTGATTTGGAAAAACTCCTGAAAGCTCAAGTGCTCCTTGAACCCTTGAGATTAGAGTTCATATTCTTCAAAATATTCTCCCAGGGTTCCCTCCTTATCTCCCCCAGTTAGAAATGAAGGCATGGTAGAGCATTGTGATGCAGCTGAATGCCCCATGCCATTTGCAGTGCTCGTGCTTGCCTCATGGAAAAACCCTATATAATCCCCTTCATGTCTCATCTCCTTGAGGTCCCATGCAATTTTATATGGGTTTGAAGTAGGAGATTCAAAATTTCTTCCTCCTCCATGCTGAAGATAAATCCCCCCCCACAAGATGAGCCAAGAGCAGAGCTCTGATACCACTATAATATTTCTTTTCAGGAATTTCTGCAATATCTCCAATGAGGATGTTGTATAAGGAAAACCATGCAATAAAAAAATAAAACAGTACTTAGATCCTCTAACATATGTTTTATTTAGCTTAAATATGAAATGGTATCAGAAACAAATCATTCTAGCTACACTAAACAAATATCCCCAACTCATATATGCTCAAAAGCACCCCAATCCCACAATTTCACAAAATAGAACTGCTGAAGACTGCAATAGCATAATTTTTATTATGAAATCTACAAAAAAATATGAATTCATACATATCTGGGGCTTTCATTAATCATGGAATCATAAATGAGAGGTTTGACCTCTTTTACAAGCACATCAGAACACTCCGGCAAGGGTTTCCGGTAAAATAGCAACATAAAATGCAGCACTGCAGAAAATAATGCTGTGCCCAACAAATATGTATTATAAAATACTAAATTTAATATGAAATATACAAATAATACAGAAATTTTCCCAAGGCCTTCCTTAATAGACCTCCCGAAGTGAAATAGACACCTCCTCTGAAACAAGCACAAAATAGGAATGTATGACCCAGCTGTTGTTGCTACTGTAGAAATGACGCATTTACTGGAAGTGATTGCACTGTGTATGATTTAGAATGGTTCTCCTCAAGATAAATAATGAAATTTGAGCTCAAGACCTCCTCCTTGGATATCCCAATCAGCTAGACCAAAGGTGAAGATGGAATTCCCGCATCAGAATTCTTTGCACTAAACAGTGCTACAACTCCGGCTAAACAGTTGAAGCTTGCAATTAGTCAAAAGACCAAAACAAAGATGAATACTAAATGCCTTCCCTTGTTTCTATCTCCTCCTTATATTGGTGAGCTTCCTCACCCCTAACCCCACTCATTGTTGATGTGTCTTCCTTGAGAATATTCCCCTTTCAAAACTGCACTGCCCTAGCTAGTTTCCCTCCTCTTGTAAGAGCGTTGTTGACTAGGTAAACTGGATATAGCTCATTTCTTTGCCCCTATTTCACACCAAGGTGGCTTTATTTTTCCTCATAATTCAATCCCTTTTCACACTGTGATATGTTTTATTGTCCTCCCTACTCTTTTATTTCAAAAATGGAGCAGTTGTAATATTCCAAGTAGCAGTGGCTAATTGGGAATATTATAATAATCCAATGCAGTAAGGCCTCCTATTTCCATCCTCCCTCTGCATCATGCAAGGTATGGGATAAATTCAGCCCATACTCTCCCGAGAGTAACCAAAGCAATAATGACTCTTGTTGCCACCTCACATCACCATCATGCAAGCCATGGAGCAACACCATATTGATTGACATGTAGAATGTCACATCAAACCAACATAACGAAACTTCCTGCTACCACATCTTGTGAGTGTCATTCAATGTCCCAAAAAATAACATGCCCATTTACATAGGATATGTCATGTGATGGTCAAACTCTCTGAAGAGTAACCAGTAAAACCATGCCATCTGTTGGCCTATGCCATAGATTTGAAAGTTGTTCACCATCCACTTGTGCAACATCCTCACCCATCCATCCAAATGTGGGTGATGACTCATATCATGCTCCAACTTGGTATCCACCCAATGGAGAATATCATCCTCCCTAATCTGATGATATTTGCACTCCATGATGTGTTGAAGTGCATCCTCCTTGAGGTTACTCCATGAGAACCTCTCATCAATGACCTAGTAGAATCCATAATATTATGAATATACTGTAGGTAGAAACTTATCTTTGAGCTATGAGATGCTCATCAAGAAGTAATCAGGTGATCATGTCCAAGTTAAAAAATTGCTCAAAAATGGAAGTGCTCATAAATGGTTGTAATTAGAATGACCAGAAAGGTCTCGTCGCTGCAATTCTGGCACCATGAACAGTTCTCAAAACCAGCGTCGTATGTGAAAGTTATGAAGGTTTGAAATCTCCATTAAACTCCATTTTCAGTTGACCAAAGTTGAATTTTCTGAATTTGAAAAATATTAAAAAAGAATATTCTAAGGAATATTTTGGGAATATTCCTCAAAATATTCCCCAGAATATTCCCTAAAATATTCTAAGTAGGAGAATGAATGGCAGACAAGTGGCATTCTGTCATTAGAGGTTTGTTTTACTGTGTTACAGTGGACCAATAGCAGGCTACCATGTGGCAAGCCCAGAGGCTGCTACATGATCTAGGAACTACAAATTAAAATTTTTATGGAGGCTTAGAGTTTCGAACACCCGACCTCCCATGAATAAAGCCAGTGCCTAACCAGCTTGCCTGTGGGTTGTTTCTTAACTAATCAAGAAGAAAGGTCGTATTTAAAGTTTAAATCAAATCAAGTTGGGCGGCAAAGGGGGCCAGCCCCCATACACCATACCACCATCTCCTCCATGACCAGGGTGCTCAATAATTGGTGATCTAGTTTCCTAACCATCCACGATCATTACGGTCAATGTGACCACTTGACAATAAATGCATAGAATGGGCGGTTTAACAAACTGTGGTTTTCCCGGTGGTTAGGGCGGAGGTCCACGTGACCCCGCCCAACCTAGCATTAAACTTGACTGTTAACTGTCTGCTAACTTTGGTGCCAGTCCCACCATTTGCAGTGGGAATCTCCTAACTGGTAGCGTTAATTGGAGTTCCTCCAGTTTTAGAGGACGATTTTGGGGGACACTGAGCAAAAAATTATTTTTGCCATAACTTTCTCAATTTTCGATCAAACAAGATGAAATTTTAGTCAATTTTGGGTTTCTTGATCATTCTAGAGAATTTTTAATAGGTTTCAAGTCAAATAGAGGTGTTTTACAACAGCTTTTTCTTCAAGGAAGAGGAAAGAGAAATTAGGGACTTCAGGTAGATGGAGCTGTATTGGGTTGTACTTCATTGTTTAAGGTGAAACAAAATCCATTTATAGCTAATTTATATCTTCTAAAGTCATATTTACAGCTTTTTTTTCCTGTTTAGGTATATTTTTCACTGTGTAACCATTTTGAACAAATTAATAGAGAAAGGACATTGCCATTAGGGAGCCTTGGACCGGCAGATGTAGCCCAGGAGGGGTGAACTACCTCAACATTTTGTTGTGTTATGCTATGGTGAATTTTACTTGCTATGTATTTCTGCTATGATATGTTAAACATTAAACTTAATTAACAAATCATTAAACATAAAACTCAAAAACATTACCAAAACTACTTTATTTAACCTGCCAATCATGGATAACACTTTTCACACTAAATTAAATTGAAATGGATAATTTGCAAAGTAGTACAAATAGTTCCATTTTCAGATCAGATGGTATCAGAGCTAGAGTTTTACTCTTCATTTGTTCTTGTGCAAAGATATAGTTGATTGTTTGCAAGTTTTGATGCTTACTAGGCTTAAAATCAAGAGAGGGGAAGGACACTTGGTTATAGCACAAAGTAATCCTCAACCAAGAAGGGCCAGAGAGCCACCTCCAAGAGCCATAGAAGAAGCCTCAAGCATGTCTTCCAGAGAAGAAGAAGTTCTTGAAGACATTGATCCCAAAGAAGAAAAACAGGTGTTCTGAAAGGCTTTCTTGGACATGACGGGGATTGTGAGGATACTCTACCAAGAAAGGAATGACAAGCTTGTAGGAGAAGGGTCTAGACACCAGAAATAAGGAGAGGGTTCTTCAGGAGGAAATAAAAGTGATGAAAATTCAAAGAAAGGGAACGGAGGAAATGGTGATCCACCATCCCCATCTTCATCCTCTACTTCGGTCAATCAATCTCACAAGTCTAGAACCACTAGTAAAAGTCCATTTTTAAAGCTTGATGTTAAATTTGAGTTTCCTATGTTTAATGGTGAGGTCAATGTAGAGAAACTTAACAATTGGATAAGACAGTTGGAAGTTTACTTGAGGATACAGAACCTTCACGATGACGACACTAAGATACAGTTAGCCTCTTTGAGAATGGATGGAGCAGCATTGGTATGGTGGGAAGCCAAGACCAAGGATGAAATTAAAAAAAATGGTAAGATCACTTTATCATGGGCTGAATTTATTACTGCAATTAAAAACCAATTTTATCCATTAGCTCATTTACAAAAGTCTATCATGAATTGGAAAAGTTTTAGACAACTTCAGGGACAAAGTGTTCAAGATTACACCCAAGAGTTTAGACGAAGGGATTTATTACTCGGAATTGATTTTCATATCCAAGAGACTTTGATCAAATATGTAGGTGGTTTACATAGCTATCTTATACATACTATCCTTATGTTCAATCCTACTAGTCTAGACGAGGTTTGTGTCCAAGACACACATTTAGAGGCTAGAGGTAAACAATATTTTGATGGGAATGAGGATAGTGAATTTAAAGGCAAAGGGAGAAAAATAAATGAAAACAATAAGAAAGGAAAAGGAATTTTGTTTTGTAAAAAATGTTCCAAAATAGGCCACGATGAAGACCGTTGTTGGAAACTTCATCCAGAGTTGAAGCCAGAAAAATTTAAAACCAAAGATAAGGCCAAAGAAAAGGGAAAAATAGTTGCAATAGCTAAACAAGAATTAGGGTCTGAATCAGGAGATGAAACTAAAAGCATAGCCATGGCACTAAAGAACATAAAGGGGAAAGAGATTTTAAATGAACAAATCCCAATTCCAGCACTTTAAACTGTCACATAGAAGCTCCAAATGAAGAGAGGAGGATAGAGTTGTTTCATGTGAGAATCATTTCAAAACACATAAATATAGACACACTATTTGACAGTGGGTCTCAAGAAAACCTCATCTCAAAAGACTCAGTCAAGAAGCTAAAACTTGAGACCATTCCACATCCAAAGACATATCCACTTGGATGGATTTGCAAGAATGCTAATTTACAAGTTTCAAGGAAGTGCATGTTGTGCTTTTCCATAACAGCTCATTATGTTGACATGGTTGAATTAGATGTGGTCCCTTTTGAAATTACACTTGTGGTGTTGGGTAGTTCGTGCTTATATGACAGGAAAGCGATATTCCATCGCCATGAGAACAAGTATCATCTATTTAAGGATAGGAAGGAGTTTATTGTGAGAGCACATCGGAAGAAGCTAGAATCACCTTTATTGAATGCAGGGAAATTGAAAAGGCTTGTCAATGCAAGTAAAAATTTGACTTTTTTGATGATTAAGAAAAAAGATTTTGTACATAATCCTTTTCATGTTATTGCTGATATAAATGATGATATGTTTCAGTCTAAAAGCAAGTCGTCTTTGGAAGAAGATGACAAGATGTTGCACAAGGTGTCTTTGGTGTCGATCGATGCACAAAAAAAATTGTTGGTGCAAAGTGGTGAAAAAATCCAAGAGAGGGAAAAGCATGCAAGAAAAGAGGGAAAAAAATTTAGCATGGATCAATGCTGGTTTCAGAATGGCAAGTTGGTATGGCGAGAAAACTTGGTCAAGAATCGACACAAGTACATGGCTCATTCGGAAAATCTCCATGAGGACAGTTGGTAAGGTGAATCTTATTTTCAGTTTCCTTTGAAGGTAGACCATTTTAGGAAAAATATGATTTCTGCAAATTTCATTTGTTTTTCTGCAAGTTTCAAAAAAATTTAGCATGACACAATCAAGGTTAGCAACAGTCGGTCAGCAGATTCAAGGAAGAATTTATCTTTTTATGAGAAGATAAATTTTATGAAATCAGGGAGATTTTAGTGGTTCAAGGTTGGAAGAGTGGAGAATTAGTCTCCTCATCTTCAGTTTCTGTAATTTAGAGAGATTTTGGGGTCCAAAAGATTCCCATTGGGGAGGTGTGATCAGGTGATCATGTCCAAGCTAAAAAATTTCTCAAAAATGGAAGTGCTAAAAAATGGTTGCAATTAGAACGACTGGAAATTTCTCGTCGCTGCGATTCTGGCACTATGAATGATTCTCAAAACCGACATCGTATGTCAATGTTATGAAGGTTTAAAGTATCCAGTAAACTCCATTTTCAGTTGACCAAAGTTGACTTTTCTGAATTTGAAAAAAATAAAAATAAAAAAGAATATTCTAAGGAATATTCTATGAATATTCCCTAGAATATTCCCTAGAATATTCCAAGCAGGAAAATGAAAGGAGGACAAGTGGAATTATATCATTGGAGGTTTGTTTGACCATGTTACAGTGGACCAATAGTAGGCCGCCACGTGGCAGGCCCGGAGGCTGCCACGTGGCCTAGGAACTATAGTTTAAAATTTTTATGGAGGCTTGAGGTTTTGAACACCCGACCTCTCGTGAACAAAGTTATCGCCTAACTGGCCCGCCTATGGGTTGTTTCTTAACTAATCAAGAACAAAGGTCGTATTTAAAGTTTAAATCAAATCAGGTTGGGCGACAAAGGGGGCCAACCCCCATACACCATATGACCATCTCCTTTGTGACCAGGGCACTCAAGAACTGGCGATCCAGTTTCCTAACCATCCACGGTCATTACGGTCAATGTGACCACTTGAAAATAAATGTAGAGAATGAGCGGTTTAACAAACCGCGGTTTTCCCGACAGTTAGGGCAGCGGTCCATGTGACCCCGCCCAGCCTAGCATTAAACTTGAAAATTAACTGTCTGAAAAATTTGGTGCCAGTCCCGCCCTTTGCGGTGGGAATCTCCTAACTGGCAGCGTTAAATAGAGTTCCTCCAGTTTTAGAGGAGGATTTTGGGGGACACTGGGAAAAAAATTGTTTTTTTCCATAACTTTCTCAATTTTCAAGCAAAAAAGATGAAATTTTAGCCAATTTTGGGTTTCTTGAGCATTATGGAGAGTTTGGAATAGTTTTTGGGTTAAACATAGGTGTTTTACAACAACCTTTTCCTCAGGGAAGAGGAAATAGCCATTAGGGCCATCAAGGAGATGGAATTGTATTTGGTTGTACTTCACTGTTTAAGGTGAAACAAAAGCCATTTTTAGCTAATTTCTATCTTTTGAAGTCATATTTATAGATTTTTTTTTCATTTTTGGGCATATTTTTCACTGTGTAACCATTTTGAGAAAATTAATAGAGTAAGGACATGTCATTGGGGAGCCTTGGACCAACAGATGTAGCCCAGGAGAGGTGAACTACCTCAACATTTTGTTGTGTTATGTTATGGTGAATTTTACTTGCTGTGTATTTCTGCTATGATATTTTAAACAGTAAACTTAATTAACAAATCATCACACATAAAACTAAAAAACATTACCAAAACTACTTTATTTAACCTGCCATTCATGGAGAACACTTTGCACGCTAAATTAAATGGAAATGGATACTTTGCATAGCAGTACTAATATTTCCATTTTCAGATCAAGAAGGCTTAGTCCTGATAATGGAAAATCCTATCCATCATAAGATGTCTACCAGCTATCATGTGTCCCTTCAATGCTTCATTATTGAAGCAGTCATCAAAATGCTCCAAGAATAGTCGGGCCCCCAACTCATCACTGCTCCCCAGTGAGTGTGTTGTTGATCTCCATCATGGTGCATATATTGTCTCATGACCATGAATAATGCTAAACTCATAGCCTGACATTGTATCGATTAGGATTATGCTCATCCTATCTTCTGAAACTCTACACTTCAACACCAAGTGTTGTGTGTAGCTCAACACTGAAAAAACAGGATGGATATACATCTCCTCCTTGAGAAATTCAAGGGTCCTCTGCATAGTGATAGTTTGATGCTCCAAATCAACAAGGTGCTTTAACCCTTGGTTATGAAATTTCCCTAATGGAATGAACCCAAAAATATCAAACTGAGGTGTTGAAATAATATGGGATGTAAATGTTTGCAAACCTTTGATAAGCTAATACTTGGGGACAATGTGTAAGGCTACAAGAGTTCCTCCAACCAGTGCAATGGCTTCTCCAACTTTTGGTGATGGTGATGGTTGATCCTCTACTACTGCACTGGCACTGGTACCTGCCTCTTCTTCCTCATGCATCTCCTGAATCATGCATGGGACTCTCAATGTTAAGTGCTCAATACCACTTTTCAAATATGAAAGTGCTCCTTCATCTGATGCAAGTACTTCTACAGCTGGTGGTGGTGGAAGTTCCTTCTCTTTCGGAGTGATAGTACTGACATACTCCCTTTTTTCTATGTGTGCTATCTCATCAATGTTGGGAAATGTCTCTATGGAAAGTACCTCTGGTTTCCTTCTATCAAACTTCTTAATTAGCCTATGAGTGAAGTCTGCATAAGCAACCACTCTTGCATGTTTTATATGGCTGAACCACTAATCCTTTGCTCCACCCTCAAGGTGCAGCACTGCAATCTCAACAACCTCTATTTTTATTACTAGGTGTAGCTAGAAGAAATGATCAAACTCCTTCATCCAATATTTTACTGTGCTTGTGGATGATCCATCGAATGTAGGCAAGAAGAATCTATTCTGTATATGCCTTTTTCTTCTATTGTTGCTGTGGGATCTCTGGTTTTATTTGATTTGGATAAACTGTAGGATATTTATATTCTCCTTGAATTATATTGATCGATTTTTGTACTGTAAAAGATAATTACTCAGAGTCTGGTGCCCTAAGTATCCCCCATCTCCACGCCATTCATCTCCTTCTGCAAGAAAAATGGACATAGAAAATTCTTGTGGAGCTCTTTGCATTGCCAGTTATTTATGCTGCTGACAGGAAGTGTTTGGAACTTCATCATTCTGAAATATTCTTGAGGTTTCTCTTTTCCTTCCCCTTCTCATTTATTTAGTCTCTATGGAGACATCCTGCATAGATCTAAAGAGAAGTGTGGCAAAACTTAATCCTTACTCCATTGAAGACTTCTTCTTTTTTCTGTTTCTTCTTCTTATTATTTTGATGTCATGAAGTGCCCACAAGCTGAGACAAATATCATGCTCTAATACCACTGTAATATTCCAAAATGGAAAAGCCAGGAATATAGAACATTTGCAACATTCCTAATTAAGAAAAATAGGAATATAACAGTAAAGTCTGAAAATTTCTGGAAATGTTTTGCAACTAAAAATTACATTAAGATATTATAATCATGAGTATAAAGTAGCTAAATCATATCATTAAGGATTAACAACAATGTAAGTACAAAATTCTCCAAAAGAAATGCACTGAAGCCGCAAGATGTCTTAAATACACTAAAGAAATATAGCATTAGAAAGTAAAAATGCTGCTATTGGAAATTGCTGCTACTGTGAAGAAGATATATGTGTGAGAGGATACTGGAGTGCTCAGAATGATCTAGGATTTTAACCATGACTTATAATAAAAAAACCCAGAAAAAATCAGAAATTTTTTCGCTAGATTTTAAGTTTGGATTTTCGGCCCTTTTTGGGTTGCCCACTGCACCCCTGCTAACTGACTTACGCACTCCCTGGGGATGAATACTGATATGGAGCTGAAAGGATGATCTATCAGCTAAAGTAACACCCAATAAAATCAATGGATTAAGGGTTGGTACCTTCTCCTGATCTTCAATCTAGAAGATTGAGATCTATCTCTCCTTCCACTACTCAAGTTGCAGCTACACACTGCACAACTGTTGGGATGAACTATGTTATCAACAGGGTTGAAGTTGTAGCATGCTACTAGATTATGGAATATAGCCAAAAAATGATGTAAATGATCTCTCCAATGTGAGGGAAAGACCCCTCACAGAATTCCAAGCTGAAATACTTGGAACTTCCTTCCTCCACTAGATCTACCTAGCTAGATTGCACAATTCTTGAAAGAACGGTTGCTACATGGAGGTATAAAATTTTGGCCTAATGCTGGATATGAAAAAGCTACTCCTAGAAGAATGAGATGGAAGAACAAGATGAAAGATGAACCCTCCAACAGTTTCTCAACTGAAATTCTAAGAACTACCTTCCTCCTCTCAAACCCTAAGATAGGAACGACGTAATTCTTGAAGCTGTATGTGTAGAAGAGAGGGGCTGAATGTGGCACCAATGCTAGATGATGAATTTCTACTCAAAATAACCTTCCCATAGTAGGCACTATAAGTTCCCCACGGGAAAGGGTGGGATTCCCGCTTGAGAACACCCATGTGCTAAACAACATAGCAGACTTAGCTAAATAGTTGGAGTGTGCAAAGAATGTCAAACGATAATACAATATAAAATTATAGACTGGTTTTCTTTGCTGCCCTCATCTTCCTTATATGGTTGCGAGCCTTCCCTAGCCTTGGCCCACCTCATAAGTGAGCTACACATGTGGCCATTAGTCTCCATGAATATTGTGATGTATCTCCATGATCTCCACCACCTCTGCATTTACTTTCCACTCCTACATCATGTGTGCATTCAATGCACCACTTCCTCCATCACTGCATCATTAATGCTCTATGATATTACTTTTATTCCTCCAGTATGTCCATCATCTTCTTCATTATTCTCGATGATCTCCACTCTTCCTCAATTAATAATATGCCACACTACTCTATAATGTTGATCTGCTATCCAATTAACCCATATTCACACAACAAAAGTGGATTTTATTCATTTAATGGGGTCTATGGGTCCCTCCACCCTTTCATTTACTTTCTAAGCAAGAAAAGTAAGAACTCTAATATTCCAATTAACTGATGGAAAATTGGGAATATTAAAGCTTCATACTAGCTAGGAGGATAAATTATTGAAACAAATTTAGCTTCCTTTGTTGTGGATTTTTCCTCCTTCTCTACAGTCTCTTAGAGCAAGATTTTTTTATGTCTGTGCATTTTTACTCTGCGCCCTTGTCCCTGTTTTTTTTTTTTAATAATATTTTCATACATGTATTCCTGCAGAGCATGACAATTATTTTTGTTATGGGCAAGGTAGCCTCCATTGAAACATATGTAGACAATTCTTTCTGTTATGGCCAGGGTAGCCTCCATTGAAACATCTGCAATGTTCTCCATCTGCAAGTTTGTTGCTACCTTAGCTTCTTTCGAACTACTCCTAAAGCATCTACGTACCACTATGTTCTCTATGTGATGGTATTCAACCGACATAAATCAGAGAACAAGGTCATAGGAAAGCATTCAACCCACAAGTGGCAAGAGGGAAAATGACAATGGTTGCATGTAGGGTAGCGAGAACATGGGAGTACATGTGCAATTAGGAAAAATAAAATTAGCAGTGGCAGCATGTGAGGAGAACATTTGACATCATAGGAAATGTCAGTGGCATCCATATAATTCAAAGTCACATAGGAAATGGAAGTCCATATAATTCAATACTTTGGATATCTAAAAATAAGTGAATATCATGTATTCTATGAACTTTGGATATGGTGAAAAACACATGAAAAATGCAATAACAATCTCAAAATAAGTGAATTTTATGTATTCTACTAACTTTGGATATGGTACTTTGGATATGGTGAAAAACACAATGACAACCTCTTAATAAAACTTTGGATATGTTAATACTTTTCCTTTTTTGAAGTAATAAAACTTTGGATAAAATAACTTTGGTGCCTGTAATGTGACTTGAAAGGCGTGGAGTCTCCAATAAGAGGTTCAATTTAAATGTTTGGTTAAATTTTGATGCACAGAAATTGTGACCCCGAAAGATTGGTTAAAATTTTGATAAGTCGGATGGTCAAAGAAAATTAATATGAATTCAATGGAAATTGATCGCTATATTCCCTGCTTTGTCGTAGGCAGGGACTAACAAGTAGGGACTATGAAGCTTTACTTGTTCAATTATAATTAATAGATACCCATGAACTTTGGAAAGTTCAATCAACTTGAACACATGTTGAAGGGTAATAAGAGGTTGTAAAGCCTTTAATCAACTTGAACACATGTTGAAGGGTAATAAGAGGTTGACATGTGAGAGGATGTCGATTTTGGTGTGATTATTCATTTTTTATTTTTTCAATTTATAATAATTTAATAACAAAACAATGTTATAAAGGGAAAGAAAGTGGAAATATATCAATTTCATCACCATTTCTTCTTCTTAATAATATATTAACAAAAATATTAGTAATTTTTTATATTGGCTTTATAATTAAAATAATTAATAATAATTTTAATTTTTTAAATAGATTGTTAGATCCCCAATATGTGGGGCAGGTTTATGGCCATTAAGCATCTAGGGATAAGGATCTGACCACATGCTCTCTGGTATAATTTAATCATAATTTATTCATAACTCCATTGACCACATTCTCTCCAGTATAATTTAGTCATAACTCCATCACACGATTGTGATGATTATTTTTTTTAATCGTGGGCCACTTATCATTCAATAACTTGTATGATATGGGAAATCATTGTTGGTGGTAATGTCTAGTTCATATTAAATCTCTTATGTACGATATTCATTTTGATCTCAAATAGAAGCTCATGGAAAGTAGATGGATTTTACAACACAAACATGGGGACTTATCAACATGCCTGGGTTGATAGAAAGGCATATTATTGGTTTGCATGGTTCTATTATTTCTCATTACTCTTATTACTCCAATCATTCTCTCTAGGTATCTTGTACATTATTATGTCTTTTTTCCTTTTATTATAATCTTCCTATTTTGTTATATATTGAGTTCATTTTTCTATAATATTCTCATTTTACTATGTCCTAGGTTCCTTTTATTATAATATTCTCATTTACTCTCCACAAATTTGAAATATCGTAACCTATGCTCACTCTGGGTGGGAATTACCCTCTAGATCATTACTCTTTATCTGGTTCTAGTAGTTTATTTGAGTTTAAAGAGGAGTAATTGTTTCCTACCTAAAATAATTTCTCTAAGGGAAATTCTCCCCATAATGTTGTACTAAGCTTTTTTCCTCTTTTATTGTACTCTATTCTTAGTGTTTCCTCGTGAGCTAGATACCTTTGTTCTACTTATTCTTAGTAACGTTTAACCTTCATCTTTGGTCCATTTTCAGGTTATACCAATGAACCATAGTTTAAATAATCGCAAAAGCCTCTCCTCATTATCTATCCCTTAGATAGTTTTTTCTCATTGTTTCACATTGTTGAGATATTAATCTCATTGTTTGCTAGGTTTCATCACATTTTATTCTCTTGTCTCCTAGGTGGCATAGACACTTCATTTTTACTTCAGTTTAGTCGAGTTCTACTCTAGCCATTTATTGTTGATGTTTTTAATGTAATCTAATTAGCTATTTTTAATATTGAGAAGAGTAATATCTACTCCACTATTTCTCCCCATAGGTTGCATAAGACTCCAGAGAGAGAAACAGAGACCAAGAACTCAAATAGGTCATATAGTAGAAGGATCGAGAGACCTTTCAATGTATTAAAAAACATGATCATTTTCAGTGAAAGAGGGCACCTACGATCCAAAAGAATTAAAAAGAAATGTGTGCAACGCACCCATGCTCAAAGGAGAAAATGCGTTGATACATTCTACCTTACAAAAGTTTAAAACATGCATTTTAACGCATATTTGGTCTCTCGGGAAATGCATTGCATGTTTGATCTCTTGGTAAATGCTAAGGTTCACACTAAAAGTCAAATGAAAGCTTAAATGTTTCAAAGGCTGCATGTTTTTTTGAATTCAAAGGCTCACAATCGACATTTGCTTAAAGGTACGAGATTAATTATTTTTAAATAAGCTTTCATGGAATTCCTCTGATTATTTTTCATGGCTGCTAATTGTTTTTGATTTGGCTCTACATAACCCTTCAGTAGGGTATCCCAACATTCTTGGTCTTGCAAAAATGTCTTCATTCTTAAAGACCAAAACTCGTAATTTTTTCCAAGCAGAGTCAAGGTATGTATTTGTGGCAAGGCTCTGGAGGAAGTCATTTATTCAAATACAGATGTGTGTGACTTTTTACAATCTTCTTTCCAAACAAAATCTCCTTTAAAAATGCAACGCCCTCTTTTTTCTTTATAACAAATTCAAGTTTTTTTAAACTTTGAGTTTAAAAACCTTAAACTCCTCATTTTTTTTATTATCGGTCTAGCAAATTTTATTTAAATAAAATTATTTAAAGGAATTTAAATAAATTAATACAAAACCCAATTCTTGAATGAAGTAACTTTAACTTGATAAGTTTTTTTTGTTTTACATATGAAACTTTCGAATGGAGTGTGGAGGGATATCTTCAATGGACGGAGGCACTGAAAAATTATTTAAAAGAAATCAAACTCATACCTTAAAACCGACGTCGGTTGTGAGCCTTTGAATTCAAAAACCATGCAGCCTTAGAAATATTTTAGCTTTCATTTGTCATTTAGTGTGAACCTTAGCATTTCCCAAGAGACCAAACATGCAATGCATTTCCCAAGAGACAAAATATGCATTGAAACATGTTTTTCAAATTTTTTAAGGTAGAGTGTATCAGCCCATTTTCTCCTATGAGATGGGTAGTGTTAATCTCTCCAACAATGAAGGAGAATCCTTAGAAGAAATTTTTCTTTCTTTCCATATTTCTGAAGACACTCACAATAAGGACCTTTGGTTGTAGGATAGTGGCTGTAATAATCATATGACAGGTAACAAAAACATTTTTTCTTATATTTATGAGCTTCCATAATATCAAAAATTAATCTTAGAGATCATTCTTGCATTAAAGTGGAGGAAATGGTGGTTTCCCTATTATTACCAAACAAAATCAAAAGTAATACATACCTGATGTTTATTGTGTTCCACATCTAAAGCATAACCTCATTAGTGTAGGTTAATTGATGGAACATGGTCATGATGTAATAGTTCAAGGGAACACATGTTATGTCTATGACAAACCTCCCAATAGAAGACTAATAGTGAAGGTTTAAAAAACCAAGAATATGATGTTTCCATTGACTCTTAGAAGTCAAAATATCTCATAGTCTTTAGTCCACAGTGTCTTAAGAATAGATGAGTCTCAGCTATGGAATTCTAGGTATGTCCACATCCCATTCAAGAGTCTAATTTTTCTTAAGAAACATTCAATGGTCACTGGTCTCCCTACTATGAATGAAAAAAAATGTAATTGTGATATTTGTTTTCTAGTAAAGCATAAAATAAATAGCTTTTTGACATCTTCCTCTAGAGAAAAAATCCTTTAGAGCTAGTCCATACAGATATATGTGGCCCAATGCAGACACAATCCATTGTTGGTAGTATTTATTTTCTGACATTCATTGATGTTATAGCATGAAGATATGGGTGTATTTTCTCAAAAATAAATCAGATAAATTCTCAAGATTCAAAGCATTCAAAGCATAAACAGAGAAACAAAGTAGAAAGCCTTTAAAATTTCTCAAGTCAGATAGAGGAGGAGAATATAGTTCCAATGATGTCAAGTATTTTTTTCAACAATAAGGAATCATCATGCAGAACACGACAAGATATACTCCATAGCATAATGGAGTAGCAGAAAGGAAAAATCAGCCAATCATGAACATGGCCAGATGCATGTTACGTGAGAAGAAGTTGTCAAATAACTATAGGGTTGAAGTAGTTTCAACGGTAGTATATGTTCTCAATATATCTCTGACAAATAGTCTCCAAGATAAAATACCTCAAGAAGCATGGGATGGTAAAAGGGTAAATGTATCTCACTTTAGAATTTTTGGATCGGTATAATTTTCATATCTTTCTGAGAAGATAAGAAAGAAGTTTGATTATAGGAGTGAAATATGTATTTTGATATGCTATAGTTAGCAGTCAAAGGCCTACAAACTTTACAATCCAGTTACCAAGAAGTTTTTTTTAAGAAAAGATGTTAAATTTTTTGAAAATAAATCTTGTTATGATAATGTTGATGAAGCTTCAAATCAGATTTTTTATCCACCACAACAACCAAGATTGAAGGTTCAAGAAGACCCTTACCATTTAGAAAATGGTGCATCTTCAAAAAGTGAATCCACTAGTGATTCAAAATATTCAGAAGATAGTTGGAAAATAAAAAACATTAGAAAAATATATGAGCAGGAGCATGATTTTGACCAGTAGAATATGCTTTCATTTATTTCATCTCAAAAAATCCATTTTGAAGAAGAAGTTAAAAAAAATCATTGGGTTGATGCTATGAACCAATAAATTGTTGTCATAAAGAAGAACCAAACTTGGGAATTAGTTGATCTCCCAAGAGACAAAACCAAAATTGTTGTAAAATGGGTATATAATACCAAGATGAATGAAAAAGGAAAATTTGAGAAACATAAGGCAAGGTTGGTTGCCAAAGGATTCTCACAACATTTTTGTGTATACTATGGTGAAACCTTTGCTCCAGTAGCAAGGTTAGACACTATCAGAACCATTTTATCCACAACATATCAACACAAATGGAAAGTTTATCAGCTTGATGTAAAATCTGCCTTCCTAAATGGTATATTATAGGAATAATTTTATGTAGAGAAACCTCTTGGTTTTGAAGTTCCAGGTCATGAGCATAAGGTATACAAATTAAGGAAAGCCTTGTATGGCTTGAAACAAGATCCAAGATCTTGGTACAATCACATCAACACCTATCTCATCAAAAGTTGTTTTTGCAGAAGCAGCCATGAGCCAACTTTGAATACGAAACTCATGAAGTTAAAATTATTATTGTAGGCCTTTACATAGATGATATTATATATACAGAAAATATGATGTTATAAGAGTTCAAAGTAACAATGCAAATATAGTTTGATATGAAAAATATAGGGGTCATGAAATACCTCTTTAGGCATTGAAATTCATAAATATGCTAATGGATTTTTTGTTGGTCAATAAAAATATGCCATTGAAATCATCCAAAAGTTCAAAATGACCAATTGAAAACCTACTAATACACCAATTTATCAAGGAACCAAGCTAAGAAAAGAAGATGTAGCACCACATGTTAATCCCACACTGTGTAAAAGTCTAGTTGGTAGTTTGTTGTATCTCACTTCAACTATACCTAATATCATGTTTGCAACAAGTTTTGTCTCTGAGTTTATGAAGTCACCTAATATTTCTTATTGGAAGGTTGCAAAAAGGATCTTAAGGTATATTGCAGGGACCATAGACTATGGTTTGTTTTAATACATTCCGAAAATTGTTCACTTTCAGGTTATACACACAACAATTATGCAGGGAGCCTAGATGATTGCAAAAGTACCTCAGGGTATGCTTTTCATCTTGGAAAAAATATGATTTCATGGGCATCTAAGAAACAGTCAACAATTTCAATATCTTCTGTGGAGGCAGAATATGTAGCAGCAAATTTAGCATCTTGTCAAGCAATGTGGTTGAGAATATGATTGAAATATTTATCAAATGTTTAGAAGGAGCCAACTCTTATTTACGGTGATAACAGTTCAGCAATTTCTTTGTCAAAAAATCATGTTTTCCACAAAAAGAGCAAGCACATTTACACATGTTTTCATTTCATTCGTGAAATTGTCAGTGATGGAGACATATTACTTTATTTTTATGGTTCCAAAGATCATCTCGCAGATATTTTCACAAAGCCATTGAGAAAAAATGAATTTAAATTTCAAAGAGAGCAATTAGCCATTGTAAGTGTCTCTACTTGTAACAATTAATATTAGGAGGGGATGTTGAGATATTAATCTCACTTTCTGCTAGATGTCATCACATTTGATTCTCTTATCTACTTGGTGTCATATACAGTTCAGTTTTACTTCAGTTTAGTCAATTTATACTCCATTCATTTATTTTTGATGTTTTTAATGTAATATATTTAGTTATTTTGAGTATTGAGAAGAGCAATCTTTGCTCCACAATTTCTCCCCGTTATTTTTCACACTCCCCCTCTCATTACTCTCTTTCAATATCCCACTAGAATTTTTTATTATCCTTTCAACCTCTTTGTGTCTATTTTTTCGAGAAACTCTCACCCCTACAAGTCCCCTGTCACTTGGTGAATCTCTAATTGTAATGTCACATCAATGAGCTCGAATAAAGTAGCTTAATTTTGGGAATAAGGTGGCTTCTAGATCTAGAAAAGGGTAGAGAGCTCAAATCAAAGGTAGTGGGTCAACATTGTTCAGACTATCTAGGAGGAAATTTCCCAAATTAAACATGAAATTGATGGGGAGAGAGAATTCTTAACAAGATCTACGTTTTTAATGGGGATTATTGATTGGGAACCTGATATTATTCACCCTAGGTGATGCTTTTTTTAATGCATGCACATCATTGATATCGACTAACATCTAAGGCTACTCCTTGGTCAATTTCTTCTTGATTGAAATGAAGCCAAAGAGAAAAAAAAAAAAAATTAGATGATCTTCAACTAACTAAGAAGGATCTACAAAGAAGCCTAGGATGTGTCAAATTTCACTTGGACTAGGATGGTCTCTTAGTACCAATAAAGAGTAAATTATTGTGGATGCCTCATATTAGTTTCACGTTCCAAGTGATGGATTATTATTAGTTATTATTTTTCAGTTACTTAGGTTTTTATTTTCTCTTTTAAGCTAGAATTGAATCGAGGATATCTAGATCTCTAGAATTGAATCTAGGATATCTAGATCTCTAGTACATTCTTTGATAATTTTTTTGAATCATAAAATTCTTTATGTTTGGATGCTACAAAAAATCTAGTTTTGTGGCCGGTTTGATTTCCCTAATGGAATGCAAGGAAAAACATAATATATTTTGTAACTTCCTTAATGTTTGAAATATAAATTCTACTTTACAAATAATAATAATTAGGTCAATAGCCGAGACTCTATTTTGGAATAAAACTTCCACATTTTATCTTAATTATCAATAATTATTAAGTGGATGTCATGGGTTTAACCTCCATACAATATTCTTAGTAGTAGACACAAATCAACATGGAGTTTATCTCAAAAAGTAGTTATGCACTTTTTACCCATTTGATTAAATTGATTAATTAAAATATATATTAAATGAGTTATGGTCTTTTTGGAAATGTGGTATTGATAAGCCATGGTGTTGATCCATGGTATTGTATCAAATTATATTTGCAAATTGAGTATGGTTAAGAATCATGTTACATGCCTTTTTAAATGTATATATATTTGACTCAAATATTAATTATTTTCCATAATTGATAATCATAATTTAAAATAACATTAAAATTTAGTTGATTTTATGATTTCTTAATGTTAGAAAAGTGAGATGTATAATGAATAAATGTTTTGATGTTAAATATGGATCAAAATAATTTTAAATAACATTACAATTTAATTGATTTTTATGTTTTTTTTGTAATGTTATAAAAGTGAGATGTATTATGACTAAATGTTTTGATGGTGAATATGGATTGATCCTTATTAGATTTTACCAACCATTCAATCTATATAGCTTCCCTAATAACTTTTTAATAAGAAATTACAAGCCGAGTAAAGAAATATGTATATTAGAAATTCTAAATTGAAAAGAAAGAAATATGTATTGTGTTGTTGTATGATTCTATATATATGTTGTGTGCAGGTTTATGCACATTAATAAACCTGCACCCAACATATATCAAGAAAATTACATCAACATGATTTCGGACTCTATAAATATACACTCACAAATATGGTATAAAAAAAATTGAAATGAAGGTGGTTATCTCAAATATATTTTATTTTTTTATTATAACAAATTTCGGGTAGTTTTTAAAATTTTAAATTTATATTAGATAGTACCAAAATAACTATTGAAATAGAGAGGTGCATTTTACAATCTATAGTATGAGGGAGGTGTAATTTTTTCATGCTCAACTTAAAGTTGATACATGCCCTTTTTAAAATGAAAATAAAATATTGACTTAAATAAATAATATCAATTATAATCAAAACAAAACAAAAATATACAAATGTGGTTATTTTAAATTTAAAACATTATAAAAAATCAATAATTAAATTATTAGTGTGTTAATGCCTAATATTACAATCCACTTTCGAGGATATGTATAATTCCTTTTGTATCAACATAGAGTTCAGGTGATTTAAAAAAATAATAATAACAAAAAATTATTGTGTAAGAAAAATATGTTATTACTCTACTTTTTAAAAATATTTGAATGTAAAACTTAAATATAATATTTAATTATCTATGTTAACGAATATAATTTTTTTAAATATAAATATGATATGTGATATTTAAAAGTTATTAATAATTTAAAAAATCAATATAAACTATAAATAAAATATTTCAATATTTACAATTAAGTAAAATATTTCAATATAAGATAAAGAGAGTTTTTTTCTAATCAATATAATTTATGTAAAAGATAATTTTTATGTTTTAAACATTTGTTTTATTCTAGCTATTCCAAGTTTTGTCCCTTTTTCATGTGTATTTTTGGATTAATTTTTTATGAAATTGGATAGGAATTTGTCTGGGATTATTAAGGCGTGGAATCCATTATTACATTCGAAAATGAAATTTAAACAATGAAAATAATATCTTCGAAAACATTGATTTCATGATCAACATAGATTTGATACATGATATATACACACATCTTAGTATTTTGATCATATTTTGATCATTTCCTAAATTAGTACATGATATACACATACATCTTGATGTGCTACTCAAAATGAAAAATATATGTAATTATTTACATACTAATTATAAAATTTAATATATAAAAAGAAACAATATAAGTCCATATTAACCTCAAACCTATCAAACATAACAATAATAAAAAATACAAAAATTATATCTTTTAAAATACACATCCCTTTTTAAATTTCAAATTATAGATAGATTTATTTCTAAAAAAATTATAATCTAGACATTGATTTATAGAGACTTAAAATGAATCGACACATTAAATAATAATAAAAAAATAAAAAATTAACATATGCCCCTTTTTAAATTTCATATTATAGAATAGATTTATTTCTCAAAACTTTTGCTACTCTAGACGTTGATATATCGAGAATTGGAATGAATCTACATTAATAACATACATTAAATAATATCAAATCAATATTTTGAATTATTTAATGTAGAATAATCGAAAAATTCATTTTTTTTCTCAAAGATAGTGTTGGGCTATGACAAATCTACTAGTAAGAACCATTGTTTCATAAATTAACTCATTATTTTATAAGTATCAAAAGGAATGCAAATTATGTATAATAGTCTCAATATTTTGCAAAAAAATCCAGTTCATTTTATTAAGTGTAAATGATAAAATTAATGACAACATTAAGGATTTTATGAAAACACACTTACCTGCTAAAAGATTTTCATGGCAATTTCACTATTAGTGAACACCTCACTCAACATTTATTAAACATGGTTTCATTGGTGATAAATTCAATGCACATCAAGTTAGCACTAACAATGGTTAGCTTCATTCAACTATATTTATTCATAAAAGGTTTCATTGGTGACAGACTCAATGCACACCAAGTAAGAACTAACAATTAACAATTGTTGGCTTCATTCAACCATATTTATTCATATAACTTATTGGCTTCATTCAACCATATTTATTCATATAATTTATTGGGGAAATACTATCTCATAGTTATTATATCCATGTTCTTATTCATTCCTAGAGAAATACACTATCATACTTCTTATTGGTTTGGTTTGAGTGTTGGTAAATTTATCATTTAAGTACATATGAGATACTAATTATATAAATTTTTACATGGAATTAGGTGTTGTGTCAATCTTAGGGAATACAACCTTCATTTTTGGGACCAATGGACCAATAAAAAACAAAGCCTTTTTTATGCATATTTGTTTATGTGCATGTTACATAGAGAAAGTAACACATTCCTTGAAGTTCATAACTTCAACTCAAGTGACTTGATTAACTATTTGAAAGATAAATATGTTTGTACAAGACTAGAACTTAATTTTTTCCAAGGGTCGTGTTTTGATAAAGATTTAGATTATAATGAGTTTTTCCACTTTAACAAATCATAATAATATTAAATTTTTAAGATGTTATCCCTTTCAGTAATTTTTAAAAAAATCATATTTAAATTAATAAACAAATAAGCATCACATTTTAAAAAATAAAAAATGATAATAACAACGAACAAATTATTTCAACCAAGCTAAATAATGCTTAGCTCATGGCGTGTGTTGTAGTGCCAAGGTGTTTTATTAAAACACACCTAAAAAAATTTATTGATTCAAAATCCGGTAAACACAAATCGAACCATTTTTTATAAAAAAAATTCACTAAAAATTTTATAATATTAAAAATACTTAAACATTTATAATTTAAATATTTATATTTTCTCAAAATAATTTAATTTAAATTAAAAATATTCCAAATATAATAAAATTTACGAGGTTAACACAAAAATTAAAAGTACCTTAAACCCTATTCATTAGAACTTTGATGTATGAATGAATGATATTTTAACGTGCATAAGACTAAAAATAGTCTATGCGACCACCAACTTCTTTGTTTTTTGCCTTCTGTAATTCAATATTTTTCTTACACAAATTGATGATGAGTTGACCCAACCTTTTAACAGTTCCCACATTGAAAAGACAATGCCATGGAATTGATGCTAACTTAATGCAGTAACTGTCCCTGATGTCTCTGAAAGTGTCACATTCCAAAATGAAACGTTTTTCTGATTCCAGTGCCCCAGAAGTGTAAAAAGTACATACCCTTTCTTCCCAAACTTCTTTAGGTCTCTTCCACTGTCCCATTTCACACCGAATTTGATGTGAGTTAGTTCTTAATTGAGCAATAAGAATTTTTGCTCTACACAGAATGTTAGCTCGAATATATTCTTTTTGTTGGAGATCACAAGTGGGGTTGAATTCCTAAACATAATAATTCTTCTTTCTACCCAACTCTTTTCCCTATATACCCTTACAGAACTTCTCCGGCACAAAATTCTTTAACTCCTTGCTATTTGTGGGACATGCATTCAGGAAAATATTCCATTTTTGCATCCATTTGTTGTTTTGTCTCATCCATGATTTCTTTATTTCACTCATACCATCATTGAAGATAACTTTCGGCCATCTACTCCTCCCATTTGCTCAATTCTTTTTAGATACCTTAAAAGAAGCACCATGGTAACTGCTTTGATGGGAGCTACCCCTGTTTCACTCAACATTATCTCATAGGGAACAAATTTTTTTATTTTGAACTTGCTCATGATCAAGCATTTTTGAATTTTTTCAATTTGTTTCCATTTTGAAATAGGGATGTTGCTAGCCCACAATTCACACCCATATAATAGCACTAGACAAACTAGGAGTCCAAAAATTACTTTGATCATGTTCCAATCCCATAACTCTACCTCTCTGCATCTATTTTGAAGTGCATATAGTGCTTTCCACCCTCCTAAAATTATTTTCTTTCTACAATCCTCCCAATTAAGCTTGTCATTGAAATCGATCGCGAGGTACTTGTATTCATTTACTTCTTCAAGAATGTTGCCTTCAAAGAAGAATTTATGTTGGTTTTACTTCCTTTTATTAGAGAAAATAATTATTTTTGTCTTACTGGTATTTACTTGCATCCCCACTGCTTTACAAAAATGCTCAAGGGCATATAGGTGCATTTGCAATCCATGGGCCGCTTTAGCAACCATCACAAGATCATCGGCATATATAAGAAGCTTTATCACAAACTCCCCCAATCGAACACCATCCCCACCTTGCAAATTTAGCCACTCTTCCAGTTTTCAATATATAAACAAAAAAGGGTAGGGGATAAAAGGAAACCTTGCTTGACTCTAATTTCACATCTCAAAATTTCTGAAATGCCTACTGAAGTTCTAATTTTGACTTTCACCTCTTCATAAAGTATATAGATAGTAGCTCTATATTGTAAAGGAATTTCGAGTTCTTTCATTCTACACCACAACTTTTCTCTAAGGACCATGTCAAATGCCTTTCTGAAGTCAACAAAGTAGAAACATACTTCTTCTTTACTCCCCAAAACCTTTTCAATAATGTGTCTCAGCGTGATACCATGATCTACTGTAGAATTATTTGACCTAAAACCTTCTTTCCCTTTTCCCCTCTTTTCTTTTACCTTTGCCCACTTACTGATTCTATTTTTTACCATGTCACTTAAGAGATTTGCAAACAAAGGATTGATCATAATGGTTGTGTATTTGGAAGGATTATTAATGTCTCCACTTTTAAAAATGCGAATTTCTAGACTAGTTGTCCAATCCCTTGGCAATCCTTGTTGAATGACGTTGTTGAATATTTCCATGATTTGGGGTGCCAAAATGTTCATTCCCCACTTTAGATATTCTTCTTGAAGTTCAACCAAGTCCTTTGCCTTCCATGTTTGAAGTTCAACCAAGTCCTTTACCATAATTCTTTTGATGGAAACACACAGAACCATAAATTTACCTTCGTTAATCTTTTGGAATCTGCAAGTGACCTTTCATTGACTTTCACCAGTAATGTAATAAATTCTATTGTCGGAGAGTAAGGATTGACATTTACAACGATGAAACTTTATGGGTTTGTTTTACCCTCTATTATCATGTAGTCAACGATTATGTCTTAAAACATCGTACTTACGATGCTATTTTAAAGTATATCATGAATCAATACCCCCAATATATATTTTTTTAAATAATAACAATATTAATTTTATGAAAGATAAATATCAATATTCTATCATTTTAAAATAACAATATTAGTTTTATAAACAATAAAGTTTAATTTTTTAAAATTAATAAAATTTAAAATGATGATTATATACATACATACATACATACATACATACATACATACATACATACATACATACATACATACATACATACATACATACATACATACATACATACATACATACATACATACATATATATATATATATATATATATATATATATATATATATATATATAGATGAAATGATTTTTTTATCTCTTCGGAGACATCCAATAAAATTGGAACGATACAGAGAAATTAGTTGACACACAAATCGAGAAATGGTCCAAATTTTAATCAACAACGGGATAACGAGAGAACAGGAGAGAACACTTAGGGTTTGGGGAATGCTAGGGTTCATACATCACTGAAACCTAACAGGGGGGTCCCAAGGTAGGTGAATTGGATCAAAGCTGCCTCTGAGAGATTGTATGGCAGCTTCTTCAGGGGGGGAGAGATCCCCTCCTACCAAAATGTTAAAGCAGGGGAGAAGTGCAACAAACATACAGGGCCCCAAGGGGGGTCTAACCCTAGTAGGCCCGATACTAGGAGCAGAATGGCAAGCTAAAACAAGAGGGAAATGTATGCCATGAGCACTGAAAAAACCCAAATTTGTTATCGCTGCAAATATACTGGATGAATACCAGAGTTATATGAAAGATCATGAATTAATGTGCAAATTCATAGGCATTTGGCCAATAGAGAAAGATCTACTTAAATGGATACAGGAAAAATGGCAACCCAAGATTCATATACACTTGAAATTTGACCCCAGAGGGTTCTTTATAGTCATATTTACCAATCTTCTTGACAAATAAAGGATCTTTGAAGGAAGTCTTTACTTCTATTACAATGCAAGGTTATTTTTGCAGTAATGGAAAGAATGCTACAACCCTGATCAAGAACATTTTGGGGCTGCACCGATTTGGTTTCGGCTATTTGCGCTTTCGATGGAATTTTGGGACCCTAAAATTTTGGAAGGCATCGGTAACTCTCTTGGTAGTTTTGCCAAAATTGTTGAAACAACTCGTCGAGGTAGGTATACTTATTTTTCTTGCATATTTGTGTATACGAATATATCTAAACCACTTCCAGAATCAATAGAACTTGAATATGAGGGCAAATTTTGGCACCAGCTTCTTTATTATGAACATATTCCATTATGTTGTCACAGATGCCATGAATATGGCCATATTTACAAAAATTGTCCTCTGAACAATCATGTACATATGCAAGAGAAGAAACTAGAAGAAATTTAAGGGTCACTTGAAAAGACGATGGTTTGAAGATTGTTGCAAGTAAAAATAAGAATAATAAGTTGCATGTAAGCCAAAACAATAACTCAAAATAGAAAAGCACGCAAATTAGATATGAAATATTGTAGGAAATGGGACAAAACTTGAAGTAGGGAGAAAAAAGTAATGAATAAGGACAAGGAATGGTACCTCAAAAATCCCAGAAGGATAAAAGGAAGGAACCACAGGAATCAAATGAAAAAAAAGATTACAGGAAACACGTGGAACAGTCACGAAAGGAGATAGAGATGAAAAAGGAAGATTTAAGTACAGAGGAAGTAGTCTTAAAATGACTCCTAAACGAATGGAGGAATATTGATAATCGCTTCATCCTGGATGATCAAAAGAAGTTGTATAAGGAAAAATTTTAACAATATTTGACATCTCAATCTCACAAAAAAATAGTCTCCTCGAAAAAGACCCCACTCAAGACCACAGCACCCAAGTTAAAGGATGAAAAAAGAAGGACTGTAAGAAACTACAAGAATTGATTCATATGGTGGGAGAAATGTTAGTTAACTCAGGAAAGGTAATACTGTTAACAATGGTATTCCAAAAACTCCACAAATTTCATCAATGAAAGTGATCTCCTGGAATATAAGAGGCTTAAATAGCAAAAGAAAACAAAGATGCCTAAAATACGGATTAAGAATAGAGAAGCCACAAGTGATGCTGATAGTGGAAGGTTTCAAGTCAAAAATTAGAAGACATTCTTAAATTATCCAAACCTCATTATGAAGTAATGGCGATATATTCGCATGGAAGCATTGGAGGAATAACTATTCTATGGAATCCCGCGGAGATTATGGCAGAGGATTGGATTGGGTTGCCGCGGATACTTACAGGACTATTCAGGAAAATTGGAACGAAAGAAAAAATCCTAATTTCCTCTGTCTATGGGCCTCATAATCCAGGATAAGGAGAGGAAATCCTTAATATTATAAGAATGCTTAGTAATATGCATACTGAGAAGTACTGGATGCTGGGAGGAGATTTTAATATGATCATGTGTTATGAAACCAACTCCAAAAATAGAAGCAAAGAGAGATAAACGCCTTAGAAATCAGCCACTTCGAGGGGGTAACCTCCAATACATTACATAAATGAGAAATTCTTGGATGATACAAATGACCAAAGCCTCCTTCTATATATAGGAGTCCATGGGGCTACAATATAATCCTGGCCGACCTAACAATAATAATGTAAGGGCACAATAATAACAATATTGGGGTTACAGGGGTACAAAAATAACAATAAGGGGGCTATACTAATAACAATAAGGACTAAACTAGTAATATAGGGACCTAACATGCCCCTCTCCTTCAAAAAAGTGTTTTCCTTAATGCTTGAGTAGCTCTGGGTGCTTCTGTATAAAATTCTCACCCTCCCATGTAGAATCTTCAGTGGGTAAGTTCTTCCACTTGGTGAGATACTCTCAAATTGATCAATTTCGTAGCTGTCGAGTTCTTGTTTTCGTGACTGCTTCAGGTTCCAATATGTTTTTTCCTTCCTCATCAAGTTTTGGAAATATTTTTTGATCTGAAATATTTTCTCCTATAACCTTATTTAATCATGAAACATGGAAAACTGGATGCACTCGCAAAGAAGCTATAAGCTCCAATTTGTATGCCATAGTACCAATCTTTTGCAACACCTTGTAAGGACCATAGTACTTTGGAGATAATTTATTATCCTTCTTATCTTGCTTGAGGGACATTTATTTGTATGGTTGTAGCCATAAAAATACCCAGTCTCCTACATCAAAACTTGTCTCGTTGCGATAATGATCTTTCTATTGTTTCATTCGATTTTGTGCCAAATTTAGGTTATCCTTTAAGAGTTGGAGAAATTTTGTTGATGCTCAATGTGATCTTCCACTGCTTGAACCTTATAATTTTCTCTTAAATATGTTGTGATGGGAGGTGGATGATATCCATAAAGTGCCATAAATGGGGTCATTTTTGCTGCAGTATGGAAGGAAGTGTTATACCACCATTCAGCGAGAGGTAACCACTTGACCCATTGTGTTTGTTTATCAGATACAAAACAACAAACATATCCTTCCAAACATTTATTCACTATCTCAGTTTGACCATCGGATTGAGGATGATAATATGATCTATGAGCTAATTGAGTACCCAAACAAGAAAATAACTCCGTCCAAATATTCCAGTAAAAATGGGATCTCTGTTGCTCACAATAATCTTTGGGTTTCCATGTAGCTTTTGAATTATGTACATAAATGTATTAGCAACTATACTTTCTTTAAATGGATGAGATAATGCATAAATAAAAGTATGGGTACTCCTTGAATCAATCAACACTATTACCTTTTTCTTCTTGATATGTCCTTCTATCTTGAGAGTTTGAGGAGTGGTAATTCCTACCAATGCATTACACGATATGATTGGAATCATTTCTTCCTCTTCTAGGGCTGGTTCCTGGTGTATATCCTCTTCTTTTGAAGATTCTTGTTCATTTTCTTCTTCATCTTCACAATTTATGTAAAATAATTTCTTCTCAACACACTTATGACCTTTAGTGTATTTTCTATCATAGCTGTAGCAAATCCCTTTTGCTCATTTTTCTTCCAATTGTTGTGGTTTCAACCTGTAGGTTGTGGGAGTCTAGGAGTAGCAACACTTCAATCTTTATATATGTGAGTGGTAGGCTTCCTTGTCACCATAATTTTACATTCATTTTTTCTTTCCAGCCTGAATGCCTTTTCCAATGAATCAGGTTCCAAAATGCGAACTTCATATTGGATGTTATCCTTTAAAGTCCCTATGAAGACATCAATCATGTGTTCCTCTAAAATATCAGTTACCCTTATATTAAATTTTTGGAAATCCTCAATGTGCTCCACCACTGAACCCTTTTGTTTGATATTTATCATTTGGTTAAAGAAGGTGTTGCTTTTTGTATCCTCATAATGTGCTATCATTTCCTCTGTTAAAATTGACCAAGTGATAATTTTTTTTACGAGAGCAAAGCCATCGATACCATACAAATGTATTTTTTTCTAAACGTAAAGTTGCAATGCATACCTTTTGTGTGCTTTTCACATTATTGAGGTCAAAATATTTCTCCATCTGTAGTATCCATGTTACGGGATCCTTGCCATCAAACTTCCTCATATCCATCTTTGGAATATGGTGGTTCTTCCATCCAACATTAGAGTTTATGAAATCATGTTTAACATATATTTTTTTCTCATCATGAATTTCCTCTACTATCTTTTCACCATTAGGAAACATTTCTTGTATCAACTTTGCCAAACCTTTGATGTCTACTTTTAGATCATTCTTCATGCTTTCCATTTTTTCATCGATCTTAGCTTCCATGTCATCCATGTTAGCTTCCATTCCAACTTCCAAGCCATCCATCTTAGCTTCCAAACCATTCATATAGGCTTCCATGCCTTTCTTCAAACCATCCATCCTAGTTTCCACTCCTTTCTTCAAAACTTCCATTTCATTTTTTGTTTCTCTTTGCGATAGGTGCACTTGCTCTTGTAATTTTGATATCTCATGTTGCATTTCTTCGTCTTCATGAGTCATAGTAGAGCCTTCTGAAGGCTTAATGGGTGTTGAATTATTTTTAGGGGGAATTTTAGAACCCAATACTAATATATGTTCTTCAATATTCCCTTAGAATAAATTCAAACTAAAATTTTCAAACAAGACTTATGTAATTCGAAAAAAATACACACATTTTTCTTTATTTTGAGGAGCTCAATATTGAAACTGAATTATCTCTATTATTTTGGATCTTCAATATTTGAAATTGGGCCCTGTAGTAGCCCTCTGATTCTTCTTTCAAATTCCAAATTTTTAACCTGATTTGGATTCTTCAAGGAAAAGTTATGCCAAATCTCCCACAATGACCTAATTATGGACTGGTTCAATAGAGCAACCTTGTATGGCGTGCCATATTTCATTGTTTCCTCCTCTGGCTTTGAAATTGTTACAAAATAAACTACAGTCTGTGTACTTACGGCTACTCTTTACAGAATTTCAATCCAATGCTCAGAGAGAGATTTATGACAATTTTCCCATGGTCACCTCTTTGAGATGAAATTCGGGAGCTTGAAAAATCCCTAACTTCCACAGACCCTATCTCGGAAAATATTGTGAATCAAGCTCTGGAAATTTTCCACAACGTTCCTTAGGATTGCAGCTTTACTCTATGAAAATTTCAGCTTCTGAACCCTCGTATAAAAAACGTTATAGCACAAATTTCACGATGATCTGTTTAGGTTAAATTCAGGAGCCTGCAAAAATCCCTAACTTGCATAGATCATATCTCCGAAAATATTTCGAACCAAGATCTAAAATTTTTCCACGACGTTCCTCAGGATCCCTTCTTCACTTTATAAAAATTTTAGCTTCTGAACCTTCATAGAAACAAATTTATAGCAAAAATTCCACAATGATATTTTTGGAGCAGCAAAACCCTGGAATCCAAAGCTCTGATACCAAATGTTATGAAACCAGCTCCAAAAATAGAATAAAAGAGAGATCAACGCCTTATAAATCGGCCACTTCAAGGAGGAAACCTCCAACACATTACATAAATGAGAAATTCTTGGATGATACAAATTACCAAAACCTCCTTCTATATATAGGAGTCCATGGGGCCACAATATAATCCTAACTGACCTAAAAATAATAATGTGAGCGCACAATAATAACAATATTTGGGTTATATGGGTACAAAAATAACAATAATGGGGCTACACTAATAACAATAAGGGACTAAACTAGTAATATAGGGACCTAACATCATGATTTTGACAGAGAAAAAAGGAGGTATAAGGATAGAGGAGCTGAAAATGGAATTCTTTAGAGATCTGATCACAGATTTAAGACTAGTAAATATCCCCACAGTGAATGGTAAGTACACATAGAATAATAGAATAGGGGTTTCTCACTAGGTGGCCTCAATATTGGACAGATTCCTAGCCTCATAAGCTCTTTTGAGCACTCATGTTTTTTATGAAGCTGATATCCTCCTCACCTTGGGGTCGGATCATTGGGTGATAAGTATGGAAATTGACATGAAGGAATGTTATAAAAAAATGACCATTTTGATTTGAGGCCTTTTAGCTAAGGGACCTTAACTTCCTTGAAAATAAAGGGTGGTGGGAAGCAAGTCAAGTACAAGGCCGAAACAATATGCACTCTTTTCAACTTCGGCTAAAAAATTTAAAACATAAGATTAAAAAATGGAATAAAACTGAGTTTGGAAACATTCAAATGGACAAGGAAAGGTTGCAGGGAGAAATGAAGCGAGTGCAGCAAAAAATGATTTCAAATGGAAGGACAGAGAATCTAGTCCTATAAGAAGGAAACCTTCTAAGAAAACTAGAAGAACGCAAGAAGCAAGAGGAAATCTTATGGAAGAAAAAATCTCATGTTCAATGGCTAAAAGAAGGGGATAAAAATATAGATTTCTTCCATAAGGCTATGATTCAGAGAAGAGAACATAACCGGATCCTTTCCCTAAAGGATCTAGCAGGAAATAGAGTACTCCAACATAATGAGATGGAAAAATTGTTAGTCAATCATTTCAGTCACATCCTAAGAGAACTTGATCATAATAGATCATAATCTATTGAGCGGATCACTTGAAACATACCTCCAATAGTTAGCAGGGAAGAGAACTTGGCCCTCCTCAAATAAATAACAATAGAAGATGTTGAAGAGGTTGTTAAAAATCTTGAAAAAAAAAATCCCCTGGCCCAGATGGATTTACAGTGGATTTATACTAGGCTGCTTGGTCCTTTATGGGAAAATACATATGGGAATTAGTAGAGAATTCTCATCATTTACGACGGATCTACCCAGCCCTCAACTCCACCCTTATTTCTTTAATCCCTAAGTAGGAAAAATTTGCTGTTCCAGTAGGGTTTAGGCCCATTGCCTTATGTATTGTCATTTACAATATTTTATCTACTATCATGGTAAACCGGTTGAAACCTATCCTCCCGGCCCTAATTTCACCTGAACAGATAGGCTTTGTTAAAGGCAGACAAATCTTAGATGGTATAGCTACAACACAGGAAGCAATACACTCTCTTCACACCCTTAAAGCAAAAGGTATTTTGATTAAACTCGATTTATCTAAAGCACATGATCATCTTAGCTAGAATTATCTCAAATATATTCTCCGAGCTTTTGGCTTTGATGTCAGATGGATTCACTAGATAATGTCCTTTATCTCCTCCCCTAAATTTTCCATCTTGCTCAATTGTGTTCCTTCCAATCCTTTCAATGTTACCCGGGGACTTTGAAAAAGATACCCTCTCTCCCCTTTTCTCTTTATCATTGCAGCTAAAGGCCTTGGTCTTCATATTAAAAAAAATATTAATGGAGATCAGTTGAAGGATATGAACCTTTGGGGGACAGGTCTAACCTTTTCCCACCAGCAATTTGTTGACGACATTATGTTTTTTTTTCAAGATATTTTGAAAGAATCTAAGGCCATCTTATCTGTTCTCAAAGACTTTATGGAAGCCGATGGAATTTTCATTAAAAATGACAAATCGAATGTCTATTTTTTTAATACAAATCTAATTTCCCAACGCTTTCTATCTCGAACTATGGGATTCAACATAGGATCCCTACCCATGAAGTATCTAGGAATTCCCCTCAGTCTTAATTAGGCTTCGGGTTTTGGGATGGAAACTTATCCTTCATTATATACAAGCCCGACTCCAAAATTGGGCTTTCAGGGTACTTAATGCTCCCAGTGAGGTTGTCCTATTGAGATCATTCCTAAAATCCATTCCTATTTATCAGTTGTTAGGACTAGCAATGCCTAGAACTAGTTGTACTAATATAGTCAAGATATTCAAAAAAATTATGCGGCAAGATTCTCAACAAGCATGTAAGTGGGCCCTTCTTTCATGGGATAAGATTAACAAAATAAAGATAATAGGTAGATTGGGGTTAAGAGATCCATATGTGTTGAACCATGTGATGGGAGCTAAAATTTGGTGGAGATGGCTTCAAGGGGGTGGGCATCTATGGAAAATAATTTGGGAAAGGAAATATGATATGCCTCACACTACTGCAAGAAAAATAAAGGTACAAAAAACTTGGAAAGGATCCAACATTTGGAAGTTGGCAGCCTTAAACAGAGATCTCATTCGAGAGCACATTTTATGGGAAATCAGAGAGACAATATTGCCCTTTTTTGGGAATATTCCTGGTAGCAACGGGAAAAACCCTTCAGTCAATTATACCTAGGAGAAATATTTATATTCACTAGTCAGCCCAATACAATGTTTGTAGCAAATTTATGGAGTGGGGAGACTGAGATGCAATGGAGGCAATGGAAATCAAAGGACCACTGGCAGAATGCCCCAGAAACTTTCCAATGGAATAATTACGAAAAAGAACTGAAATCCAGAAAAATGATTACAGCAAATAGAGAAGATATAATGAGATGGGGATACCGTACTAAAGGAATGTTCACTATACAAGAGGGATATTACATAAAATCAACTAATTTACATAGTATAATAGTTCCTCCCTGGAAAAAAATCTGGATGGAAAAACATTGGTCAAAAATTGAACATTTTCTATGGCTTGTTAGTCACAGTAAAATCCTTACCAGGGATCAGTCGCAGAATAAAGGGACACGTGGTCCATCATTATGCATAATTTGTTAGAAGCACTAAGAAATTATTGAATACCTCTGGTCTGGTCGATACTCTCTGGCTGAAAATTTCCACCCTCTTCCAACAAACTAGCAGGGACAATATGATCATTAAACATACCATTGAAACTTGGAGAAAAGGAGGATACACTAGCATAGACCTTAATAAAGCATGGAGGCTATATATGGGGCTTATTTTATGGGCCATATGGAAATAAATAAACCGTAGAATCTTCAGAGATGAGTATAGGCAGAAAGAATAAATATAGCAATTGATCCTCAATAATATCATAGAGACCACCTAGCTAAGAAATGGAATGAATAAGACTAGAAAAAAAATGAGACTAAGGCTCAAATTATAGCTATTCTTAACATAAAATATAAAATTCTGGCCCAGTCATTATGGAAACAAAAATAACCTAGGAGAAACCCACAGGAAAAATTTCAGGTTCCTCAGTAAGCGTTTCCAAAGCTTCACTATGATGGGGCCTCTAAAGGAAACCCGGGTCGGGCAGGAGTAGGTGGAATATTCTGATATTCACAGGGTTCTATTCATAGAATATGCACGATGCACCTGGCGTTTTCTATGAACAACGAAGCGGAACTTATGGCATTCAAACAAGGGTTGTTGATAGCAGTAAGAGAATGGTACCATAGAATCATAGTGGAAGGGGATTCTTCTATGGCGACAGCGGTTCTGTGATAGGTCCCTATATTACTAATCTAGTCCCATATTATGTTAGTGTAGCCCCCCTTATTGTTATTTTTGTACCCCTGTAACCCCCATATTGTTATTATTATCCCTTACATTATTATTGCTAGGTCGGCTAGGATTATATTGTGACCCATGGACTCCTATATATAGAAAGGAGGTTTTTCATTTGTATCATCCAAGAATTATTCATTTATGTAATGTAAAGGAGGTTTCCCCCTCGAAGTGGCTTATTTCTAAGGCATTGATCTCTCTTTTATTCTATTTTTGGAGCTAGTTTCATAACATTTGGAATCAGAGCTTTGGATTCTAGGGTTTCATTGCTCCAAACAGGTCGTCGTGTAATTTTATCTATAACATTTTTTATATGAAGTTTTAGAAGCTAAAATTTTTACAAAGAGAAGCTGAAATCCTGAGGAATGTCATGTAAAAATTTCAGATCTTGGTTCGCAATATTTTTTGAGATATGATTTGTGGAAGTTAGGGTTTTTTCAAGCTCCCGAATTTAATCTCAAAGAGGTGACCGTGGGAAAATTTTCATAACTCTCTCTATGAACATTGGATTGGAATTATGTATAAAGTGGCCCCAAGTACACAGACTGAAATTTCCTGTGTATCAATTTCAAAGCTGAAGGAGGAAATAGTGACACGAGGCACTCCATACAAATTAGTTATACTGAACCAACCCATAATTAGGACATTGTGGGAGATTGGGCATAACTTTGCTTTGAAGAATCAAATTCAAGTTATACCTGTGGAATTATAAAGAGGATTTAGAGGGCTATTATAGCATCTAATTTTAGATATTTAAGATCTAAAATCATAGAGATAATTTAGTTTCAATATTGAGCTCCTCAAAAGCAAGAAAAATATGTGTATTTGTTTTTTAAAATTGTATAACGTTTGTTTGAAAAACCAGTTTGAAGTGATTCCAAGGGAATATTAAAGCATTTTTATTAGTATTGGGTTCTATAATGCCTCCCAAAAATAATTCCACACCCATTAAGCCCTCAGAAATATATTCTCTGATGCATGAAGAGGAATAATTGCAGTATGAGGTATCAAAATTACGATACCAAGTGCAACAAATTTCGATCTTACAAAGAGCAATCGAAAATGACATAGATGGTTTAAAAGAAAAAATGAAGGCTACGTTGAATGGCTTGAAGGATCAAATGAAAGATAATATGGATAATGAAGTAGTGGAAGATCACATCAAGCATCAACAACAATTTCTCCAATTCTCAAAGGATAACTTAACTTTTGTGTAGAATCAAATCAAACAATAAGAAGATAAACATCACTGTGAAATAAGTTCTGAAGCAGTCACAAAAACAAGAACTCGACAATTAAGAAATCAATCAATTTAAAAGTATCCCAGCGAGTGGAAAAACTTTCCCGTTGAAGATTCCACATGGGAGGATGAGAATTTTATACAGAAGCATCAATTAATAATCAAGCATTGAGGACAACACTTTTTTGAAGGAGAGGGCATGTTAGGTCCCTATATTACTAGTCTAGTCACTTATTACATTAATGTAGCCCCCCTTATTGTTATTGTTGTACCCCTGTAACCCCCATATTGTTATTATTGTTCCCTTACATTATTATTTTTAGGTCGGCTAGGATTATATTGTGACCCCATGGACTCTTATATATAGAAAGGAGGTTTTGTCATTTGTATCATCTAAGAATCATTCATTTATGTAATGTAAAGGAGGTTTCCCCCTTGAAGTGGCTTATGTATAAGGCGTTGATCTCTCTTTTCTTCTATTTTTGGAGTTGGTTTTATAACATCCTAGAGAAGATGAAACAAGGGATATGATGGGAGAAAATTAACCAAATCTGGAGAACGACATGCCTAGTCCATGAAATCAATACCAACTTCTCTGACATAGGCTACCTCATTCCATCACATGTGCTCAGAGCAGGGAATGAAGCAGTCAAATACCTAAAAAACTAGGGGTGCACTCATGCGGGACATAATTTGGACATTAACTAGGAAGATATGCCTCGAGAAGGGGAACTATATCCTCTATAGCTAATTTTCGATAGAGACATTGATATTTCTTGGGATCCCTAATCGGGGTGCCATGGGGGAAATGGGAGGCATGAGGTGGCAAGCGACGGTGTGTACCACATGACCACTTGAGGACTGTTGAGTATGTGTTATATTCTTTCCACGACTAGTCATGCGCAGGGGGGTCACAGGGGGGCCGAAAGTCCCCCTGTACGTTGCACCGAGTGTAGTAGGGGGGTCATAGGGGGGCGACAGTCCCCATATACATTACGCTGGGCACAGTAGGGGGGTAACAGGGGGGGCGACATCCCTCCCTATTCAGGGTCCGGGACAGCACCCTAGGAAAAAATAAAATTGGACCCTATTTTTCGATGGGCGGACCCGCCCATGGTTTTTTGCATGGTTTTGCACATGGTTTTGGGGCATGATGGTTTTCTGCCCCTTGTATTTTGTAGATATGGTCAAGGGAACTACGGTTATGTTATAATCCAGGGTTAATATATTGGGGTTTATGTATGCTTCAACATGTATATATATGTGTTGTAACACTAAAAGTATAATGAAAAATCAAGCTGGTCATCTTGATTTGGGATCCAGGGGAAAATCTCTATGTATATCTGTTGTATGTTTTATGCTCTCGCTATTGTTTATTTTCTGTTTTTAATATTGGTTTGCAGATGAATTTTGTATAGGGTTAAAACCTACATTTGGTATTGGAGCAATTTTGGCTTCAAGGGGATGCCTTTGCTGCTGAGGGGTTTTTTCGCTCGGGCTTGTGATAGACCCTGTTCAGTGGGAGATCTGCGGGATCGATTCTTGCAGTGAAAGAAGATGGTGAGAAGTGGAAAGATAGAGATTGAGAAATTTAATGGTCATAGTTTTTAGTTGTGGAAGCTCAAGATGGAGGATCTGCTGATGGATAAAGACTAGCGGATCGCGGTAGATACAAGTACTAAACCAACGACAATATCAGTTGAAGACTGGAAAAAGTTGGATCGGAAGGTGAAGAGAACAATACAGTTGTGTGTTTCGGATTCGGTATTGTTGAATGTATCTAGGGAAGCTACGATGAAGAATTTGTGGGAAAAACTTAGGACTTTGTACCAATCTAAGTCTCTGGTGAATCAATTGTTTTGCGGAAAAAGTTGTATATCCTGAGGATAAAGGATGGAGACTCGGTGACAGAGAATCTGAACGCCTTCAATACTGTGGTAAGTCAGTTATCATCTGTTGATATTAAAATCTCAGATGAAGATACGTGCATCAATTTTTTGTTTTCTCTACCAGACTCGTGGGATAGTCTGGTTATTACAATAGGTAGCAATACAAATACCTTGAATTTTGATGACATTGTCTTAGCCTTTCTATTGGAGGAAATGAGACGAAGAAATATGGAGGGTCAGAAGGGAGATGCCTTATTTGTACAAGGAAGGTCCCAGAACAGAAACAAGAATAAGGTTTTGAGTGCGAGATATAAATCTCCTGGAAAGTTTGTAAATTTGTGCTGTAAATACAAAAAGGAAGGGCACTACAAAAAGGACTGCAGATCTAAAGCTCATGAGAAAGGAAAGGGATCTGATGATGCTCCTTATGCAGAGGCAAAAACCACCTCAGATGAAGGTGAGGATGTGTATTTGGCTTCTTCTTCAAATACACATGTAGATTATGAGTCATGGTTGATTGACTCAGGTGCATCGTTTCACTTCACTCCCCATAGGGAGTGGTTCTACAAGTATGAGAAATATGATGGCAGTGATGTCTTCTTAGGTGATGATAAGAAGGCCACAATCGTCAGACGTGGAAAATTAAAGCTAAAGCTGCAAGGTGGAAGGATTAGAACACTTCTTGGTGTTCTACACATTCCTGCATTGGCCAAAAATATGATTTTTGTAAGCAAGATGGATGATGCAGGTGTAAAAATAGTGTTCGAGAAAGATACATATAAGATGGTTCGGGGGGAACTGGTATTAATGCAGGGAGTTTGTATTGGAACTCTATACAAGCTTCAGGGAAACATTGTTATTGATGGTTGCAACAGTTTTTTGGTTCCCGAAAGTGGACCGAAAAGCCTAGCAGTCTCTAGAGAAAAGACCATGCTATGGCATCGGAGGCTTGGACATATTGGAGAGAAGGGCCTTCATATACTGCATGGAAATGGTACGGTAGAAGGCACGTCTAATAGCTCTCTAGATTTTGATTTCTGTGAAAATTTTGTAAATGGGAAGCGGAATCGGGTGAATTTTCCTTCTAGTGCTAAGAGGGTGAACAAGATATTAGAGCTTGTGCACAGTGATGTGTTTGGACCTGTGTCAGTTCCATCACTAGGTAAATATGTGTACTATGTTTCATTCATAGATTACTTCTCAAGGAATACATGGATATATTTCTTAAGGAAGAAATCTAAAGTCTTTGACAGATTTAAAGAATTTAAGGCTCTGGTGGAAAACTAGACAGAGAAGAAGATAAACGTTCTGAGGACAGATAATGGTGGGGAGTTCTGTAAGAAGAAATTTAAAGAGTTCTATAATAAGTGTGGTATAGCACGGAAGAATACTACTCCATACACACCTCAGCAAAATGGAGTTGTAGAAAGAATGAATAGAATGTTGATGGAAAAGGCAAGAAGCATGCTCAATGGTACCGGGTTAGGATACGAATTCTAGGCAAAGGCAGTGGAGACTACATGTTACCTAGTTAACAGATCACCTTCATCACTGTTGGAGGATAAGACTCCACATGAGGTATGGACTGGTAAGAAACCCTCTCTTTCACATGTGTGGGTATTTGTATGTGATGCATATGTACATGTTCCAAAGGAGAAAAGGAGCACGTTGGATAATAAATCTGAAAGGTGCATCTTTATTGGGTATAAATCTTTATTGGGTATAAGGATGGTTTAAAGGGTTACAAGATTTGGAACCCAGAAATAAGCAAGGTTGTGTACAACTGAGATGTGGCGTTTAGAGAGGTGAAATATTTTGTTAAACATGAAGTCCTACAAAAGGAACCTGTGAAGATAGAGTTTCATGAATCAGACTCTACAATAGAAGAAGACTCAGAAGAGGAAGAGCCACAAACTCCAGCTGTGAGAACATCGGTTTGGGAAGGAAGACAGTTAGAAAGGTATAGCCCATATGCTTTCTGTTCAAATTTTTCTTTAACTATAAGTGATGATGATCCCAGAACCGTCAGGGAGGCGGTAGATTCAGAGGATGAAAAACTCTGGAAGGAGGCCATGGTTGATGAAATAGCATCCTTGCATAAAAATGAGGCATGGGATCTGGTGGAGTTTTCGGATGGAAGGAATCCCATCGGGAGAAAATGGGTGTTTAAGAAGAAGATGAATGTAGAAGGCAAGGTGGAGAAATACAAAGCTCGGTTGGTAGAAAATGGTTATTTCCAGGTGTCGGGAATTTATTTTGGTGATATTTTTTCTCCTGTTGCCAAAGTTATTTCTATTAGATTACTTTTATCTGTTGTTGCTACATTTGATTTTGAGGTAGAAAAGATGTATGTGAAGACATAATCTCTTCATGGGGATCTGGAAGAGGAGATCTACATGAAACAACCTAAAGGCTTTATGGTGAAAGGGAAGAAAGAACTAGTATGCAAGTTAAAGAAGTCTCTTTATGGGTTCAAACAATCACCAAATATGTGGTATCAGAAATTTGATACATATACACGGGGACTTGGCTTCAGCTGAAGCAAGGAGGATCACTATGTTTATTTTAAATTAATTGGTGACCATGTTATTTATTTGGTCTTGTGTGTTAATGATATGTTGTTGATTGGAAATGACAAACAAATTATCCAAGATTTAAAGACCCAACTGTTCTCCAAAATCGACATGAAGGATCTTGGTGCTGCAAACTATATTTTGGGCATGGAAATTAAGAGATATCAGGCAAAGAGGAAGCTCTGGTTAAAATAGAGGAAGTATGTCAAGACACTATTGCAAAGGTTCAATATGCAGGATAGTAAACCGGTGAATTTTTCGATTCATATAGGTGTAAAGTTGTATGTTGAACAATGTCCCAAGACACAATAAGAAGAGGAGGATATGTCTCGTGTTCCATATGCAAGTGCAGTGGGTAGCCTGATGTATGCAATGGTCTATACTAGACTAGACATTGCACAAGTAGTGGGAGTATTGAGCAGGTTTATGTCAAACCCACGTAAGGAGCATTGGACAACAATGAAGCGGGTTTTCAGATATTTGCGTGGCATTAGTGATTATTTCTTGTGCTACTAGGGAAGACTAGGACTGGAAAGAGTGTTGGAAATTTGTGGTTTTTTTGATGCAAACTGGGATGGAGATCTGGACCAAAGAAGATCTACTAGTGGGTATGTGTTTAGCCTATTTGGAGGTGAAGTCAGTTGGATGATTAAAAGACATTCTGTAGTGGCTCTTTCGACTACAGAGGTAGAATACATGGCAGCCACTCATGCAAGCAAGGAAGCAATTTGGTTGCATAGATTGTGTTCAAGTATGGGGTTGGTGCAGCTAGCTATAAGGATAGAATATGATAGCAAAAGTGTAATTTTCTTGGCTAAGAACCCTGCTTATCATTCAAAGACACAGAAAATTGATGTTCAATATCACTTTGTGAGATATATGGTTGAGGCTAAAAGGGTGTTGCTGTTAAAGGTGGACTCTTTGAAGAATGTTGTAGATGCATTGACGAAGTCTATGAGCACTCAGAAGTTCTCTTTGTGTAGAGAAACAATGGGTGTTGCAGAGCTGGGCTAATGACTAAGCTCTCTGTGGCCCCCTCTGGAAAGAAAACAATATGTGGGAGAATTTTGGGTATGTGTTATATTATTTCCACGACTACTCATGTGCGATGGGGTCACAGAGGGGGCAATATCCCCCCTTGTACATTGTGTTGGGTGCAACAGGAAGGTAACAGGGGGGTGGCATCCCTTCCTGTTCAGGGTCCGAAGCAGTGCCCCAGGAAAAAAAATTGGACCCTATTTTCGGTTGGTAGACCCACCCATGGTTTTTTGCATGGGTTTTCACATGGTTTTTGGGCATGATGGTTTTCGTCCACTGGTGTTTTGTAGATCCAGTCAAGAGAACTACGGTTATGTTGTAATCTGAGGTTAATGGATTGGGGTTTATGTATGCTTCGGCATGTATATATATGTGTTGTAACAATAAAAGGAATATAATGAAAAATCAAGATGGACATCCCGATTTGGGATCCAGGGGAAAATCTCTGTGTATATCGATTTTATGTTTTATGCTCTCGCTATTGTTTATTTTCTATTTTTAAGATTTGTTTGCAAATAATTTCTATATAGGGTTAAAACCTACAAGGACAGTTGTTGGCAGGGGTTCAGAGGGGCGGTACTACCACTCACACAATATAATGACGGGCATGGAATATGTTGGAGGCCAACTAACCATGCCAGAGTTGTATGGGAAACATCGACGACACGTAAAGGGGGTTATGAAGGTAGGTGAGGGGAAAGGTGGTATTGTTTTCTGGCATAATTCGGAGGAAGGAGGAGCAGACGTTGTCGTGTGGGAGAAAGTCAGAGAACTATGATTACACCCCCTCATAGGGTATGTGCTTCATCTCTTCACTATGTATGTTCGGTCAGCCAAACAATATATCCAGTTTGTTACAACGCATATCTTCGAAGAGATGTTTCCTTTCTCGTCTAGGTTCTATAATTTGAATTACATTATTAATTGTTCTATTTGGGATGAGGGCTATATAAAATTTTTGGGTTTGCATGTCCTGTTGGAAAGTCAATTGTTCAGAAGATACAAACTCTGTTCAAATTTTTCTTGTTTAGTTCTCTGCATGGCTTCAACACAGGTGGATTTTGGTTATTTTTCTTTATAGGCCCTCTGTATCATGCATTTTGTTTTCGAGCCCAATTATATCTTGCATTTTTTTTTCGAACCTCTCTTCCCCATGCATTTTTCTTTCGAATCTCCCTTACCCATGCATTCGACTTTCAAGTCCCCCTGAACCATGAATTCTGCTATCGATCCCCTTTGCACCATGCATTCCATCCCTCATCGTTTATGCAATTCTAGTGATTCATCGTCCCAGACTTACGAATTATAGTGCATGGCTTTGAATGACTACCCTACCAACTATGCTCGATGCAAATGGAAATTTGGAATTGTTCTCTATCAATAATTTTTTCATATGGGAAATTTCCTGCTAGGTATGTGTGTTGATTATAGTGTCTCCATGGGAGTCCTTTTTGTCTTAACCAGGTTTAGGCCAGTATTTAGAGGTTTTATTTATGTTTATAGAAGTTTTATTTTAACAGGCCTCTAGTTTATTGTGTTGAAGTTCTATCCCTACCTTGTCAAAGTTCTGGTTCGATGGGGTTTTTACTGTTGGTGGGTCTATAACCTCTAGGTGCTGAGGAATTTCAATATTTATATTGGAATTCTCTAGCCCAGGAAGGTTAAAATGCAGAAGTTGAAGAGTATGTGTCTCTCCATGCATTTCCATTCCTATCAAACTAATATTTGTCATATTACCACCCTTCTTTATAATTTTCTACTAAGAAGGAGGAATGTTGATGTATATTGATATCCTACTTGCCAGGATGTCATTCTCAGCAGTCCGGGTCCTTTTCACTACTGATTCTATAAAATATTTATTGACTTGATGCTGCAATATATAGGTATCTCTAATTTCTATACAAGTGTTACTCTATCACTGGGTACGGACTTCCATCAACACTGTCATTTTATTCAATGGTCGGTACTACTGCATGCAATTATGGTCAAAGTATAGACAAAAAAATAGGAGGCCAAAGACAAAGGGAAACATAATAAAAGCAAGCCTACAATGTGCCCTAGCAAGAGAGGGAGAAATTCAGGCAAGGAGGTAATGTAAAGCCTCTTTGATGCCTACTCTATAAGAATTACACCGCAAGTCCAAGCACTTATCTCTGGATGGGAGCGACACTGCAATACCAAGGAGAAAGAAGAAATACAGGAGGAAGCAATGGAAATCTTAAAGGACCCTGGTAACACAAGAAGAATATTGTCCCTATTTCGTCTTTCTCCTTGGTATTGAGGAAGCAATGGAAATATTAAAGGACCCTGGTACCACAAGAATCATATTATCCCTATTCCACCAGTCTATCCATACCTACTGGATGCTTAAATGTGTTCTGGCCAAGGCAATCATGAGAATCAAAGAAATTTGTTAGGTCCCCATATTACTAGTGTAGCCCCTTATTTTTATTAGTGTAGCCACCTTCTTGTTATTTTTGTGCCCCTGTAACCCCCATATTGTTATTATTGTTCCCTTACATTTTTATTGTTAGGTCGGCTAGGATTATATTGTGATCCCATGGACCCCTATATATAGAAGGAGGTTTTTTTCATTTGTATCATCCAACAATTGTTCATTTATGTAATGTATTGGAGGTTTCTCCCTCAAAGTGGATGATTTATAAGGCATTGATCTTTCTTCTCTTCTATTTTTGGAGTTGTTTTCATAACATTTGGTATCAGATCTTTGGATTTTAGGGTTTCGCTGCTCCAAACAGGTCATCATGGAATTTTTTCTATAACATTTTTTATACGAAGGTTTAGAAGCTAAAATTTTTAGAGCGTGAAGTTGAAATATTGAGGAACTTCGTGGAAAAATTCCAGATCTTGGTTTGCAATAATTTCGGAGATATGATATGTGGAAGTTAGGGCTTTTTCTAGGCTCTTGACTTGAACCTAAATAGGTCACGGTGGAATTTTCGCAATAACCCTTTTTCTATGAGGGTTTAGAAGATGAAATGTTTACCGAGAAAATTAAAAATCCTGAGGAAAATCATGGAAACATTTTAGAGATTTATTCAAAATATTTTTGGAAATATGATCTGTGGAAGTTAGTGTTTTTTTAGGCTTCTGAATTTCATCTCAAAGATGTGACCCTGGGAAAATCATCATAACTCTCACTTTGAGCATAGAATTGGAATTCTGTAAAAGGTGGCCACAAGTAAATGGAATTTGTTTTTCTTTATCTCAATTTCGAAGCTGAAGGAGGAAACAGTGACACGTGGCATGCCGTACAAGTTTTCTCTACTGAACCAGTCCATAATTAGGTCGTTGTGGGATATTGGGCATAACTTTTCCCTAAAGAATCCAAATCAGGTGAGACCTGTGGAAATTGAAAGATGATTTAGAGGGATACTACAGGGCCATATTTTATATATTGAAGATAAAAAATCACAAAGATAATTTAGTTTCAATATCAATCTCCTCGAAATCAATAAAAAGGTGTGTATTTTTTTTCGAATTACATAAGTCTTGTGTGAAAAATTAGTTTGAATTGATTCCAAGGACATATTGTAGAATATACATCAGTATTCGGTTATAAAATTCCTTCTAAAATAATAGAAGACCCATTAAGCCTTTATAAGGCTCTACTATGAATCATGAAGATGAAGAATTGCAACATCACATATCAAAATTACAAGAGCAAGTGAACCAAATTTCACTCTCGCAAAGAGCAAAAAAAAATGAAATGGAAGCTTTGAAGAAAGGTGTGGAAGCTAAGATGGATGGCATGGAAGCTAATATGGATGACATGAAAGAAAACATGGAAAACATGAAGAATGATCTAAATGCACTCATGGAAGGTTTGACAAAGCTGATACAAGAAATGTTTCCTAAAGCCGAAAATATAGTAGAGAAAACTAATGATGAGAACAAAATAAATGTTAATCCTAATTTCATAAAATCTAATGTTGGATGGAAGAACCACCATATTTCAAATATGGATATGAGGAATTTTTATGGCAAGGATCCCATAACATGGATACTACAGATGGAGAAATATTTTGATCTCAATAATGTGCAAAACAAAAAAAAGGTACACATTGCAACTTTACATTTAGAACAAAATACATTTTTATGGTATCGATGGCTTTGCTCCCGTAAAAAAATTTTCACGTGGTAAATTTTTATGGAGGAAATGATAGAACATTATGAGGATACAAAGAGAAACACCTTCTTTAGCCAATTGATAAATCTCAAACAAAACGGCTCAGTGGTGGAGCACATAGAGGACTTCCAAAAATTGAATATAAGGGTAACTGATATTCCAGAGGAACACAGGATTGATGTCTTCATAGGGACTTTAAAGGATAAAATCCAACATGAATTTCTTGTTTGGGAACTTGATTCATTAGAGAAGGAATTTAGGTTGGGAAGAAAAATTGAATGTAAAATTATGGCGATGAGGAAGCCTACCACTCACATTTGTTGTGACGAGGAAGCCTACCACTCGCAAGTTTGTTAAGAATTATGGGAGAATAGCAACACCTCTAACAACATTATTGAAGAAAGATGCATTTTCATAGACTCCTGAAGAAACTAAGGCCTTTTAACATCTTAAAGAGGTAATGTGCATAGCACTGGTCTTAACTACACCAGACTTCACAAAAACCTTTATCGTGGAATGTGATGCCTCAGGAAATGGAATTGGTGGTGTGTTAATGCAAGAAGGATGACCCATTGCTTTTGAAAGTTATCTAATCAAAGGAAAGTATTTATGAAAAGCTATTTATGAGAACGAAATGTTAGCAATACTACATGCACTAAAGAAATGGCGACCTTACCTAATGGGAAGGAACTTCAAAGTAAAAATTGATCATGATAGTCTTAAACACTTTTTGGAACAAAGACTATCTTCAAAAGAGCAACAAAAATGGGTCACAAAGATGTTGGGTTATGACTTTGAAATAATATACAAAAAAGGGAAGCTAAATGTTGTTTCAGATGCACTCTCAAGAAAGGATGAATAGGTGGAAGCATTTCTTTGTGAAATTTATATCATACAACTAGATTGGATAACCAAAGCAAGAGATGAATGGAAGAAGGACGAACAAGTGTGGACACTGATTCAAAAGTTGAAGCAAGATCCTAGTACATATGATACATTTAGTTGGAAAAATGATTCCTTATGGTATAAATATCGCTTATATATTTGTAATAATTCCTAACTAAAACAAAATATTCTATTGGAATTGCACACTTCTCCTTTAGGAGGACAGTCAGGATTTTTTAAAAATTACCATAGGGTGAAGAAAGAATTTTTTGGGATGGCCTTAAATTTGATATTCAAACGTTTTTGGCAGAATGTTTTCTTTTCTAAAAAAATAAAGTTGAGACAATTAAGACCTCGGGTCTTCTACAGCCTTTATCCATTCCAAGTCAATGTTGGGAGGAGATTCCAATGGATTTTATTACAGGTTTACCTAGGTTAGAAGGAAAGAGTGTCATCATGGTGGTATATAATAGACTTACCAAATATGCACACTTTTGTGCATTATCTCATCCATTTAAAGCAAGTATAGTTGCTATGGCATTTATGGAAACAATTCAAAAGCTACATGGAAACCCAAAGATTATGGCAAGCGACAGAGATCCCATTTTTACTAGAAATTTTTGGATGGAATTATTTTCTTGTTTGGGTACTCAACTAGCTCATAGCTCATCTTATCATCCTCAATATAATGGTCAAACTGAGATAGTGAACAAATTTTTGGAAGGATATCTTCGTTGTTTTGTATCTGATAAACAAACACAATGGGTCAAGTGGTTACCTCTAGCGAAATGGTGGTATAACACTTCCTTCCATACTACAGCAAAAATGACCCCATTTATGGCACTTTATGGATATCATCTACCATCCATCACATCATCTTTAAGAGAAAATTCTAAGGTGCAAGTAGTGGAAGATCACATCGAGCATCAAGAGCAAGTTCTCCAACTCTTAAAGGATAACCTCAATTTGGCACAAAATCGAATGAAACAATAGGCATATCAACATCGCAGTGAGAGAATTTTTGTTGTAGGAGACTGGGTATCTTTACGGCTACAACCATACAAAAAAATGTCCCTCAAGCAAGCTAAGAAGGATAATAAATTATCGCCAAAATAATATAGTCATTACAAGGTGTTGCAAAAGATTGGTACTATGGCATACAAATTGGAGCTTCCTTCTTCTTCGCGAGTTCATCTAGCTTTCCATGTTTCATGCTTAAAGAAGGTTATAGGTGACAAAATTCCAGTTCAAACACTATTTCCAGAACTTTGTGAGGAAGGAAAAATCATATTGGAACCTGAAACAGTGTCGAAAACAAGAACTTGATAGCTACGAAATCGATCAATTTCAGAGTATCTCATCAAGTGGAAGAACTTAACCACTGAAGATTCTACATGGGAGGAAGAGAATTTTATATAGAAGCATCCAGAGCTACTCAAGCATTGAGGACAACACTTTTTTGAAGGACAGGGGCATGTTAGGTCCCCATATTGTTATTATTGTTCCCTTACATTATTATTGTTAGGTCGGCTAGGATTATATTTTGATCCCATGGACCCCTATATATAGAAGGAGATTTTTCATTTGTATCATCCAAGAATTGTTCATTTATGTAATGTATTGGAGGTTTCCCCCTCGAAGTGGTTGATTTCTATGGCGTTGATCTCTCTTCTCTTCTATTTTTGGAGCTGGTTTCGTAACAAAATTGGAGTAGACCCAAAATCCACCTCCACTTTACATGAGATAAGGAGAGATATCCAAGAAATTCATGTGGCACAGCATCATGGTAATGTTTGTCTAGGCTACATAGATCGCCAACTACAAACCATGCACCAAATGGACATGCTCGGTTCTAGTGTAAAGGACCCAACACCAATTGATTCATCAGATGATTGCCATTGTTTTTTCTCTAGTTTTTTCCCATGCATACTGCGAATAGCATTTACTATTTGAATTTAGTGTATGTAAGAGATAGTAAACTGGACATAGCTTATAGTAGAAGGTTTAAACTTTTTCAGTACTGGTTGGCTTATAACTCTTTAAGGTGGCCAACAGACCTGGTTTCTTGTGGGTAGGTTGAGGCCATCAAGTTTTGATTAGATGTAACTTGTTGTTCTTTTTTATTAATAGAAAATAGAAAGGATCTTCTAAACTTACAAACAAAAAAAATAAACGGTTTTTTTTTCAAGGCATTTTTCCCAATTAATTTTAACCAAATCTAACAAAGATTTTTGGAAACTTGAATTTACTCTAAAAACTTTGAGTGTTTTAGGGGGTTTTCAAAGTGTTGGATCCATTTATGCATTCCAAAATATATTTGAAATAACAAAAAAATCACAATTTTACTTGAAATTGTATCATCAAATTCTAGTAGAAATGGCATTTTGCCTATAAGTTAAACTTGATTCTATAAATAAATGAATGAAGATGATTTCTTATTATATTTTTAACTCTATATAAAATGTATTATGGATATAATTTTAATATACATTTATTGAAATTTAAAGAAATTTACATGGAAAATATAATTTAAAAAAAATTGTTTTTTTAATTATTTTATTGTTTCACTATATGTTTGTGATGATAACTGAAACTTCCACCCAATTTAAATCAAAGTACATTGTTTCTTCATACGAAAAAAAAACGAATTGACATAGTAAAATTTCTATTAAAAAATATACATCCCTGCGTGTTTTCCAAAAATATATATATTTTAAGATATAGAGTTTGTAAATCAATCATATAAATATTTTAAAACAAGATTTATATTGATTATATTTAACTAATTAAACATGTACTTTCAATATTATATACATGTGTTTTGTCATTTAAAAAAAATTATTTAAAAGTTAATAAATATTTTTAGAAATAAATTCAACTTAAATTTATTTATATATTTAAAAAGATATAATTTAAATAATAAAATATTAAAACCTTATTACTAATTATATATATAGTTAATTATATATATATATATATATATATATATATATATATCGTTATTCATATCCTAGACAAATTTTATGGGTTCATTTTGGAGAAGAAGCTTAGCTTTTGGCTTTAAAGCTAAGGAAAAAGAGCTAAAGGACAAGTTGGTTTTAGGAGACATCACTCGATTATTGACTATCTGGTCACTCTTAGAATCATTGCGAAGGAATGTCGCAATAGTAAATCCGATCTCTTTTGTTGCTTTGTGGACTTTATAAAATATTTCGACATTGTTACTCAGGATAAACTTTGGGAGAGACTTAAAGAGATCATGGTCCCTCCTGAGCTTAGGATTTTTGTGATCCGTCTCTATGAGACCATCACTGCCAAGCTTAAGACCAATGAGGGGTGGTCTAAAGACATTAATAGCAATATTGGAGTTAAGCAAAGGTGTCCCCTATCCCCTACCCTTTTTTGCATATACATCGATAAGCTAGAGGAGTGATTGGAATCTGCTAAGTGCAAGGCCACCAAGCTTGATAGTGTTCTCATTACTCTTCTCATCTATGCCGATGATATCGTTCTTCTTGCAAAAATCCATGATGACCTTGACAAGAGGCTCCAGATTCTTCATGACTACTACTCCAACATGGGTATGACAGTTAATACCGACAAGACTAAAGCCATGATCATTAAATCCAAAAATATCAGCCATGGTAGTTTCATGTATAATAACCAGTGGTTAGAGCAGGTTTCTTCTTATAATTTTGTTCATTGACTTCCCTCATCGTCTCAACTAGAATTATAGCATTGAGAAAAGGATTATTGGGGGTTGGAAAGCTTATTATGAGCTTGAAAACAATTGTAAGTCAGTCGATATATACATTTAGAGTAAAAATATGTTCCTCTTTGAGACCCTTATCACCCATGTTGTCTTACACAGATGTGAATTTTGGGGTTGTAGTATATCCAAAGAGTCTTGGAGGAAGATTGAGATGATTCAAAAGAAATTCATAACCTATAGCCTTAATATCAAGGAAAATACTCCCTATCCTATCCTCTTGATCGAATCTGGTTTGTCCCCCATTGAAAATACAACTATGTTTAGATATTAGTTGTATAAGAAGAAGCTCAGCAACATGGAATCGAAAAGGCTCCCTAAAATTGCTTCTAACTGTAGTCAAAACCCTCACCTTCACCTCAAGCGCAGGTAGCATGAGGATACCCAGTCCTGGCTCAACCATTGGTGAATTAAGGTGGAGCTTAGTATGGGAAGCAAAGACAATATCAAAAATACTATTACCTCCCATTTTAAGGACAATTTGTGGGAGGATCAAGAGCTGGAGGGTAAAAGGAAGCTAAGATACTATAATGAAGTGATCAACCCCACCCTTGATAATTAGAATTATCTCTCTGTGTTGTCCAGCAATAAGAAAAAAATGATCATTGCTAAGATAAGAACTAATTACCATGAACTTCGAAGTGAGACCAGACAGTGGTCTATTCCCAAGTCCCTTTGGAATGATAAAATCTGTCATATTTGTGATTCTAAGTAGGTGGAATATGAAAAGTACTTCCTTTTAGACTGCCCTACTCTTACTCACATTCGCTCTCAATTCCCTACCATCTGCCACACTTCCAGTCTTCTTGACCTATTAATCCAGCCCACCTATAGCGATCTTGAATCACTTATTTCCCTTCTCTTTGACCATAGAAACAAGATTTTGAAGAATCAAACTTAGATTATTTCTTCTTTCTTAAGTTCTGATAGACTGCATTGGTCTTAGCGAACAGTAACCAACACCATCAAAACACACACACATAAAATTTTAATTATGTTATCTTAATTTAATTTATTAATATTATCCATTTGATATCCATTTATTTAAGTGTATATATCATTTAATACATTGGTAATTGAACGTTAACTACGTAGATATGAGTGGCTTCTGAGAATAAATTAGATGAGTTTCACGAAAAATGTCCAGGAAAAATGAATACTACAGTTAAAAAAACATATAAAATAAGGTTTTTGCAATTAAAGGGGCCGCATTTTCAGTTAAGTCTTATAAAAAGTACCCAATGCATCCTTTAATGTATTGAATCAATTTCTTTTAAATAAAATTAATTAGTTATAATGATTAGCTTATTATAATTTTCAAAAATCTTGTTTTTTTAATAATTGGTATATAAAATTGTTAATTTAAAAAAAATAGTCTAATTAATTTTTAAAAGCCATTTTTATTATACTAATTAATTTTGAAAATTTTAATACTTTTTATTTTAATTTAAATTATCATCATTCCATTTATAATACATAGTGAAATATGAAATATGATATGTAGGGAAGTATTTAATAATAATAAACATGTAACAATTAATAAAATAGTAATTGGTTGTTTTTATAGTTGAATAAATTAAAGGAAAAACAAAAGAAAAATACTAAAGATACCATTTTTAGAGAAGTGATGATGTAAGTCATATTTGTATTCATGTATTTACAATTAATGTTAAAAATTGTATATCGTATTCTTATATTACTAAAAGTAGGCATGTATATTTTCTTTATGGAAATATAGTTCTGTATATGTTTATTCAACAACAACAACAACAACAAAAAAAAAAATTAATACAAGACTTTGATTAATATTGTAATCCCTTTTGTTTACAAACTATTTTTTACTGATATTTGTTGTGATAATTATTTTATTTTTTATATATTTTAGGTACAAATAAAAGATGAGAATGTTTGGTATCTTTTTTTTTTAATTAATTCAATATAAATATTATGTTTGTTAATTAAGTGGAGCCTTGAGCAGTTGAGACAGGGCAGGGTTGCTTTTTCTTCCTCAATTCTCAGGAGAGAAAGAGGGTCTGATAACAGACAAATACAACAATCTACTGAAGGTAGGACGCTGCCTAAGAGAACTCCTGATCTAGATAGGAAGAGCCAGTGGGGTAATCTATATTCAACACCAAAGGCTGGATCGGAGTCTAGTTGCCAAGGTGGAACCGTGTTGAAAGTTGTGAGAACTGTTCAAGAGTCACAACTCAGTGGGGAGAAGTGGACGGGTGCGTCCTTCTCATGGTGGGAGGTTTGGCCAGGCTCAGTAAGGTCAATAATATTTTAATACAGCAACAAAAATAGATAAGTATAAACTAGTATATGATGCAGATTCATGTTGAATATTGTACAATAGAAATGGAATAGGGTACACAGTTTTCACTATTCTAATTAAACTATTAATAGCATGAAACAAGGAACATAGTTATCGATCAAATAAGTAATTGAACTGGTACCTACTTTTTTTAGTTAGCAAGAAAAACACTTGATTTTGAAAAGTGGTGATGCAGAATCACCCTTTTTTTTGGAGCATGTTTTTTGCACTTTAATTTTTTTTGTATTTTTAATTTTTTTTATGTGATGTTTTTTATGTTGATTTTAGATAGTGGTGGTGTATCTTCACCCACTTTTTAGAGGATTGATTTTGATGCTATACATTTTATAATGTCTTCTTCTTCCCTGAAAAAATCAATTTCTTTTTAAATAAAAAATTGTAATGAAATATTTATTTTCTCACATAGATAAACAATTTGAAAAAGGGTCAATATTATAAAGTTTATCTTTTCTATATGTTTATGTATTGTTAATTAATATTTCAATGCACATCAAATAATTTTCGCTAAAAAAACAATATTTTAAACCATATGACAAAAAAAATACACATTTTCAATATAAATATAATGAAAAAAATACACATTTAAAGACTTTTTATTTAAAGAAATATGTAAATAAAGTATTTTTTTAGGAAAATCTTAACAAAAAAAATAAGAAAATAGCATTTTTATTGAATTTTATGTTAAAAAATAATAGTAATCACAGGTTTTTTTGCAAAAACTAAGGATTCTTCTCATAAAATATCAAAGTATAAACATTACAAGTAAAACTAATTAATAGATCTCAAAACTGAGCTTTATTTGCAAGTATAATTTAAATATCATCAAGAATATCAACTAATCCATGTTCAACATCTTCTATAACATCATTAATGTCTTCTTCCGCAATTTTTTTTGCTTCACTTTGGTCATTTTCATCTTCTAATGGATCTTTCATGTCTGCAAATCTTACAAAGTGTCATTTTCCAATCATTCCATATAATGGTGGTTGAGGTTCGTTTGCTTTTTTTGCCACACGTGATTCACTAAAATCCCCTTTCCTCAAACCAACTTCTTGCTTTGCATCTGGAAGGAATTGAAGAGTGTTAATTCTGTGTTGAATAAATTTGCATTGCACTGGGTCTTTCTCAATGGAAATGTAATTTATTCCTTTTTGTAGGCAATATGGTAGTGTTGTACCTAATCATCAAGCATAAAATAAATAAATAAGGAAATTAGTATAAACACATAAAAAGTAAAAAATAAAATATTTAAATTCAAATTCATATAATAAAACTTACCTAAACCTGAGAATAAATCCAAAACCCAATATCCTTCATTTGAACATAGATCTATAAGATATTTAATCAATGTTTTCGATTTTTTATAAATCTTAACTTTATGTCCTTTTGCATCTTTATCCTCATATGTTAGTTTTTTTACAACTGTATCATGAACCAATACTTGATTATGACTCTTCCCATCTACTCGATTCATAAGAATACGCTTATAGATATCCTCTTTTGTCCAACATTCAACATTGATGAACTCACAATCATTTATAATAGGTTGATCTTCAGGAGAAACAATATTTGACTTATGTTGGTAACATAACATAGTAAAAGTTCAATTAAATTTTACATAAATAAAAAATTTAACGATAATTGAACATACAATTTCCAAGTCTTACCATGTAAGTTGCATCCTTGATTTTTTTTTCCCTTGAAGCTTGTTAATAACATTGCAAAATGTGTGTCTAAATGAAATGTCACAAATCTCCAAAGTGGTGATGTTGTCACTTCTTGAAAACACGTAACCACTTTACTAAAAGCTTGATAAGTATATGGTTCACTATCATATTCAATGTCTAGGAAATTGAAACCATGAGGAATATCTGCAATAACTAGGGCATATTCCCTTTTAGGTATTAGTTTTGCAATGTCTTTATAGTCACCTTGTTTTATTTTATATTGGACACTGTCGAGCCCATTCCAAATAAAATTATTAAGAGTAGGATCAAGTTCAACATTCATAAAATGCTTCTTTCTCATCTTTTCCAACTTAATTTTTTCAATAAATATTTTGAAAGTATCTGGTACTCTGTTTCCATCCTTCTTAGACATATTTAATGACATAAAAATATATATGTATATGTAATAAAATAAAAATAGTTTAAATATGAATAAAATGAACGTATAAATCAACATACCTTATTGAATGCAATATAAAAATATTTATGTTTTGTTGTAGAACTTGATTCTGGGTAGTGGCGCACAACATCATCCCAACTATCTTCATTCAATATGTTAACCATATGTTATTGTATTTTCATAAAAATATTCTGATTGAATAAATAAAGTTAAAAATGTTAATATAGTGACATGTATAACAAATTCTACCAACAACATTATGTTTTATCTAAAAGAAAATTATAATTAAAGGTAAATAAGAAATAATTCAATAAACTTATTTTTGAAATTTTGCGCACATTTTATCCATTGATAATTCACCCAACTTCACACGAGATAGTACTGATTTGACTAGTTTCTCATCCTTCACTCCTTGCATTGTTCTCCAAGGTGTGATAGTCATATCCTCTGGAAGTTGCTTCATTTTAGGACCTGTCTTACTGTTGGTTCATATTACGGGTTTACTCTTTTTAACCTTCTGATTTTTTATGGAAATATTCTCCCATCGCTCAAAAATCTCATCAATAAAATCCCATATCTGCCGAGATCTAAATGCCAACTGAAAAATGTTATCCATGCTTCTGAATATATTTGAATGCATTTTTCCATATTTTTCTTTGATTTTTCATCAATTTGACAACATGTTTCCATTAAAAATTCCTTATAAAATGTTAGACTAACTTGTGCCTTATCCCCAACACATTTTTCTATGAATTCATTATGAATAAATCCGACCGTTTGGATGAAATTCATTTTCATTATGTACTCATTATCTGCATTATGATCCCATGCCAATAAATTTGATTCTTTTTATGTTAAACCAATGTAAATGATGCATTTCATTGTTTGAAAAAGATAGTTATTGGGATATTCCTTAATCAAATGCCTTTTAACCACTACCGAACGGTTCCCTCCAATTACATAATATTTATAATCAAAACATTTTGTCTTGTCAAATGCCTACTTTTTGGGAACTTGACGTAGATCAACAAGAACCACATAATCCACCACATGAATATATGGATTAAACCTATATAATTTTTTCAAATTATATACATGTAGGTGATTGGCCTTTCTAATTTGATATTGAGATTTTCCTTCATATGGGCTATAAAATTGGTTGACATTAAGCTCAAATGTTTGGCCACCATAAATTAATTTATTCTTCCTTAACTTATATCGAATGGCGTTTTGTTTTGTTTTAATAATTCCATCCTCTAACTCAGCACCTGGTGTTATGATTTCTCTACTTCCTTTAGAGCTTTCAGTTTTTTCTTCATTGTTGCTCATGACTTTTACAGGTTGACCAAGATTTTATTTCCTCTTCTTATTGGTTAACATATCAGTTTTTTTTATAAAGAATCTCTTCATCATCAGGTAAAAGAGAGACATCTTTGGCCATTTTCTTTTTGGTGTCTGGTTTGTTTTCTCCATTTTCATAATAGTTCTAATCTCCTCCACACTAATTCTATAATAATTTTGAGTTTCATGTTCCACATCTTCAAAAGAAACATGTTTAGGTTTACGAGATTGACCCACCTTAGTGACTCTTGGTTGATCCCTTCTTTGTACTATTGCAATGTCACGGGCTATTAATATTTTCTTCATTCTCCTTTCCTCTGCTTTGTCTATGTGGAAAGTGTTGATCACGGTCATAACATTTGGCTCCATATAATAAATACCTTCAAACATATTTGAAATATCCACAAGAAAATCCTATGAAACAAAATAAAACATGTCAATGATCAATCATTTATAAAAAATTGAATGATCCTTACAATAATGCATGGAATAAATATAAATAAGCATACTTACAATGTTATTTGCAATGTTGCTTGAGATTTTTACAGATAACTTTGTAGATATTTCATTTGTGTCATACTTTACCTTTGATAGATGATATCTAACCTTGTCATGTTTATTAGCCTCTCCTAATATATTTTCAAATTATTCATTCCACTCTTCATTTGTGGTGCTCGCATAATCCTAGGAGAGGCATTTGTATCATTTAACATATTCTTGTTGAAATCCATGGGTTCTTCTGATAGTGAATTTTTTCTTTCTACAACATCAACAACTTCGTCACACAACAATTCTATTCATATTGATGAATATAATAGGATTTTGTTCACCATGAATAGAGAGTCAAAATTTCACTTGGTCTTAATCCTAAGGATGATGAAAACATAAGTGATGAGGTGCAGCAAAAAAATAAATTGTAAATCGAGATTCAGTTATTCCACTTACTCTTAATCCTAAGGATTATGAAAGCACTAGTGATGAAGGGTATGATGAACAAATTCCAGAGTCAAATTTTTCACTTTGACTTAATATTAAGGATTATGAGGGCACCATTGATGAAGGGGGGGATGAAGAATATCCACTTCATCCTAATCCTAAGGATTACGAGAGCACAACAGATGAAGAGGGGAATGAAGAATTTGAAAAGTAAAAATATCCACTTCGGCCTACTCCTAAAGAGTATGCCAGCACCACTGATGAAGAGGGGAATGAAGAATTTGTAGTGTCAAAATATTCACTCCATCCTAATCTTAAGGATTATGCAAGCATCACTGAAGAAGAGGGGGGTGAAAAAATTCCAAAGTCATAATATCCACTTCGTCCTAATCCTTAGGATTATGCCAACACCACTGATGAAGAGGAGAATGAAAAATTTCCAAAGTCAAAATATCCACTTCATCCTAATCCTAAGGATTATGCTAGCACCACTGATGAACAGGGGAATGAAGAATTTGTAGTGTCAAAATATCCACTCCGTTCTAATCCTAAGGATTATGCGAGCACCATTGATGAAGAGGGGGATGAAAAAATTCTAGTCAAAATATCCACTTCATCCTAATCCTAAGGATTATGCCAGCACCACTAATGAAGAGGGGAATAAAAAATTCCAGTCAAAATATCCACTTCATCCTAATCCTAAGGATTATGCCAGCACCACTGATGAAGAGGGGAATGAAAAATATTTAGAGTCAAAATATCCACTTCGTCCTAATCCTAAGGATTATGCTAGCACCAATGATGAAGAGGGGAATGAAGAATTTGTAGCATCAAAATATCCACTTCGTCCTAATCCTAAGGATTGTGCCAGTGCCACTGATGAAGAGGGGGATTAATTTACAGAGTCAAAATTTTCACTTCATCCTAATCCTAACGATTATAAGAGCACCACTGATGAAGGGGGGGATGAGGAATTTCCAATAAATATAGATTCAAGTCATCCACTTATTCCTAATCCTAAGGATTATGAGAGAACCAATGAGGAAGGGGAGGGGAGGGATGAAGAAATTCTAGTGAATATAGATTCAAAGCTTCCACTTAGGCCTAATCCCAAGGATTACGAGAGCACCACTGAGGAAGGGGAGGATGAAGAGTTTCTTGCAAATGATAATTTTAGAGGCACATATCTAAATAATTCATTTCTATAAGTGATAATTTCAAAGACACTCATGGTGATGAAGAATTGAATCCTCACAGGGAAGAATTTGAAAGCATGGATCAAGATGGTGAATAATTTCGTCTAAGTCGGGGTTACAAAAGTGCATATGATTCTTGTGAAATGTTTTCTTCAAGTGAGGATGGTAATGAATATTTTCCAGCAATGATGTTGATGAATTTCTTAACTCTTTTGAGAATGATGATAGTGGGGATAATATTCCTCCCAATGGTGATGAAACTGCTTCTACAAAGGACAATGGAATGATGAAGCCGTTGCAAGAAAATATTGTAACTAGGAGTAGGAGTAGACCTTTTCATATCAATCCAAAACATTCCAGTTATACAAGGGTGAGGACAACATATCTCACAAAAAGAATTTTTTCCGTTCATTTGATTTCAAGTGAATGTCGTCGAAGGGATTTCTTGAAACATATGGATTTCAACTTTTCTTTGGAGAAAAGGAAAAGATATTTTTCAATGAATAAAGGCATGCAAAATTCATATTTAGTGGGCTGCATGAAAAATACACTAGCAGGTTATGATTTTCATATTGGGAATGTATTGCTCTGCAAAAAGGCTTTCAAAATATTGCATTCAATTGGTAATTGTCGTTTTTCAAGAATTCAAGAAAAACTAGAAAAGGATCTCACATATTATTCAAAAGTACGTTATAAATGGGAGGTTGGGACGTTAGCAAATACCGCTATGTCATCGATGAAAAACTTATTTTCAAAGCATGGAGAGTGTATGCCAAATAAATACACAATAAATATTCCAGATAATTTCTCGAGACGAGAAATATTTATCTTATACAAATATTATGCAAAATTTGTTGAAGGAGTTGGTAATTTTATTACATATTCATATTTTACAAGGGTATGGAAAAACGAATTCAACATTTTTCGTATCCCTAAGAAGACAAGGATGGGTTTTGCAGCACATGTGCTTCTCTTAGAGAAAAAAGAGATAAATGTCAAGGGGCAGAAAGAAGTATGCGTTCAAAACATTATTTTTAAAATTGAATAGTTATCAACTATGAAAATATATTTATTCATATCTTTCTTTTATTTTATGCACAAATTTCATTGTCAAATAAATTCAAGAGCATCGCAATCAGCAAACAAGTGAAAGGAAAATTTTGTATAAACATCGAAAGAAGTGTTATGATAATCAAAATAAATATTTGGGTTTGATAATTGATGGTATGAGATAAAATGTCACTATCTAAATTGTATTCTATTAATCAAATAGAGTTACATATATACATGAGGAATTGTCTCAAGATAGGGAAGCTATCTTGGACACACAATAAGTTGGTTGAGAGAATATCTCAACCTCACACCAAACTAGGAGCTTAGGTTTAGCTAACTCCTATTGAATAGGAACAGACTCTATACATAGATAGTCACAACTGAAGACAAGTAGGAATTACATATTCCAACACACCCCCTTAATGACTACTTGTCTCGAGATCACTTCACAAAATATAGTTGTGGTTAAACATAACAAAAAGGATATGTCGACGTCCACATAAAGGAGCAACCATCCACTAGAATGCATGGGTATCAATCGCTGCAACTGCTGGTCTCGTAGGATGTCCTTTACATACATGGTTATGTCAACCATTATCACTACATACATGTATCTGTATCTACAGATCCCCCTCCAATGTAGGTTTTATCGGATGACCCGTAACCATGTCAAAAAATATGTTTGAATGGATTAATATAAATCCCACTGGTAAGCTCTATGAAATAGAGTCTGAACCAAAAGAGTCTGGCTTCTGCAAAACACTATTCCTTCATTGGCGACCTTGCACCAGATTTCTTCATCAGCGACCTTGCATCGGATTTCTTCATCGGCGAAATTTCACCGGATCTCTTCATCAGTGAGTGAACACTGGCACGGACCTGTTTCCAGTCCACTTCATTGTTACACGTGGTTTCTAGCTGACCACAAACTGAAACTGCAAAATGTTTTTTGGCTGACCACGAACCTGTAGTTACAAAGTGGTTTTGAGATTACCACAAACTTTACGGGGATACACATGCCTTACAAGGCTTACACAACTCCAACTCTTGGAGTTATCAGGTACATACTTTACAAAGACCACTATAAAAAGCATCCTAGACTTGCTTACAATTTAAAATGTGTGACTCATAATACAACATGCTATTGAATCTATTCCAAGAAACTCATAAAAAACTCACACAAACTCGATTAATGTCCATCGTAATAATTGTTGCTGCTCCTTTTCTCCATCTTTTGAAATTTTCTTCCACTACATCAATCACTTTCTTCTAAAAACATATCCAAGCTTAGAATATTCATCTTGAATATTTCCATCTTCAATTAGTTGCTGCTAGAGTGATCAGTTCTAACAAATAGCATTTACATGATAAGTTGATCAGGCTCAACATGCTTCGAAAAAAAAACAAAAAATAATTCAAGAAAACAATTCAATTCACCAAGCATTATGGAAGTAGAACATGATAAACCACAGCGCTCCATAGCAAGATCTTCAAATTGCAAGACCTCCAAGCAGCTTGTAGTGCAAAGATCTAGCTTGAGAAATTGCACCAAACCCTGTGTTGCTCACCTTCTCGGCGTAAAGCTCAATTGTTCACCTTCTCGTTGTTTTTTAATAGGAAATTGCACGATCCTTCGTGCAGACAAGTTTTTCCACCACTGTCAATGTTGGAGGCATTATTTTCAAGGGAGGATCAATTCGAGGAATAAGAGGATTCGCTACAACATGGTCCAAGCTAAATTCTTCATTGGGAAAAAATAATTTTCATGCTGGAATGCATGTTTCTTTATCAGAGAAGTATGAGTTTTCTAGCTTGATCTCTGACTGTGTAGGAACACTACCAATGAAAAACGGGTACATAAGCACTTGAGAAAGCAATTTTACTGGTTCTAAGAAATATCCATCCTGAACTGCCTTCCGAGTTACATGGTCTACAATACCTTCACATAGTTTTTGAAATGGACTGAACTATTTATTTGATCTTGAATGGTAGGAAGCGTGGTTAATCGCCTACAAGTGCCGAAATATTTTTCAGGGCAGTGCCATATGCGAATCTTGTGGTCCTGGTGACTATTAAAAATGTAGTCTAGGGAAATCAGCAGAGCCTTCATGGAACCACTCCCAAATTTGAAGCAACCGTATTCACCAAAACTGTGTTGTTTCCATACACAATTTTTTCCGCTCTGTGAACCAGTATAAAGCAAGCCATTTCCAGACAAGGCAAGTGTGTATACGTGGCCCTCTTGTCTCACCATTGTAGTGATGCATCCATCTGATATTTTTTTCAGCAAAGGCACCACGATGGAGTAGTGTAGAGGAGATATCAATGTCCACGGGGAAGGACACCCAGAGGGGTAATACCCCTGGCAGCCAGACACAACACCTTCGGGTTGTGAGCTGTTACTATCTATGCTATCACTACCATCGGGTTCACCAAAACCCAACAGTGAATACTACCTGAAGCTGCACTGGTCACATTGTTCTGAGATGCTCCTCGCAATAAAATTTCAGGTAATTCTCTCTATATGAAACGAACACACAGCAAGAGTATTCAGTCACACTCCCTCGAGTCTCACATCCCTACTCGATGGAAAAACCTACACACATTTTTTTTTTCCCTCAACCCAGGAGGGGCCAAGGCCACGCCCAGGCTCAAATGGGCTCCGATACCAAGATAAAATGTCACTATCTAAACTATATTCTATTAATCAAATAGAGTTACATATATACATGAGGAATTATATCAAGATAGGGAAGCTATCTTCGACGCACAATAAGTTGGTTGAGAGAATATCTCAACCTCACACCAAACTAGGAACTTAGGTTTAGCTAACTGTATGGACCAAAAGAAAACACTTCTACCACATTTTTTCTACACACCAAAAAAATTACAGGAGGAAAATTTCATTCAATTTCACTTGGTTGGTTGTATGGTCTTTAATGAGAAGATGTTTCGAAGGGTTTTCTTCACAGCTCCAAATATTCATAATGATGCAAATATGACCATACCTATAATACATGATGTCTTTATTCATTGGTGTGGTATTATTCTTGAAGTTCTATATGTTCAATTAGACAACACAAGCTGTGAAAACAAAAATAAAGTTCTTTTTGGGTATCTAAACATGCTCGTTGAATTGGGATTTTTTAAAAATATAAAGGTTGGTTTCCTTCTTGTTGGGCATACTCATAATCATATTGATCAAATTTTCAGTCTTTTTCCAGTAACATTGAGGAGGAAAGGTGTTAGGAGCATGCCATCATTAATTAAATGTATTAAGAAATCCTACATTCTAGAGCCTGTTTTTCATGTGTTGGAAGAAACTACTAGCATGCGAAGGCTTATTTTGGGATCGCATGGTGAGGAGAAATGCATTGAAAAACTTAACGGCATTAGCTTCCAGCATCAATTTTGTATCAAAAAATTTGATGGGATAACACTTATATGGGGCAAGAAGTATTCAATTGTTGCAGAATGGGGGCCATCATCAAGTTTAGAATTTTTGAAGTTCATTCCAAAGAATCCAATATTTTCATCAAAGATATTTTTATTACAATCATTTTTTGAACTCCATAATGCACGAAGGCATAAGAGAGACATAAATTATTCTGAATTTCTGTAGGAAATTAAAATATGTATTAGAGATACATATGATTACTTTGATGTTGCTAATTCAGTTTGGTGGTAGTCTTTTTCAGTAATCAAAGTGATATGATTTCAAGATCAATAAATGAGGATACACTTTTGAAGACTCCATTTTTTTTTCCACAAAATATGCCAAATGAACATGAGGAAACATACATTGTTGAAAAACAAAAATATCAATCTATTATTAATTCTCCACAGGTAGAGAAAAGAGAAATATATATTGGTTCTAGAATATCACGTGCACAACGTGAAGCCATCGAAGACCTTTACAGGGGTTCTGTGTAGGATGTTAAGGAGGGTTGCATGATAGCAGTGTCAGCATATGAAGATCCACTTGGCTATCCATTTTGGATTGCCAAGGTTATAAAGGTCATTAATGAAAATGAATATATTACAGTATTTTAGGTACATTGGTATGCCACAAGTACCCACCCTTTCAATGGTGTGTACAAGCCAAATATGGTAGTTGAAAAAAAAATTGGTAGAAAGAGAAAAAAAAGGGCACAAATGTAAATCGTTGCAGCACAGATGTATTAAAATTGAAGGATGTTGACATAATTTTGTATGACTTCAATTTGAAAAAGAGAGGAACTCTTTAGTTGAAGACCATAAATATTTTGAAGAAATTGCTACCAGAACAAATACTACTGAGATGGGACTCTATTGAATGTAGTCATAGATCTACAAGACTTTTGAACTTTGAAATGGTAGGTATGCATGTTGACTCAGATGGATCACTAGTTGGTGAAAGAGAAGAATATGGATCATCTTCATCCGCATCGAGTCATTCATCTGAAGATGTAGGTTTTGAAGGTGTTCCAGAACCTATGGTTGATTTTGAATAACTGTCTAAGACATTTTTATGTAATTGATGTTTACATGGTAACTTGAAATAAATATTTTGACTTCCATATGATTTTTCATGAAGTTCTGAGGAATTTCTATGTTTTTTTTATTATATGTTTTAATTATGAATAATTAATCTCTTTAGAATATCCTTAGCGCAACAATGAATTACAAAAATAATTTATGTTATATTTAATATACCAATGTTGATATTTTGATTAAAAAGTAAAAATGAAAATATAAATTAATGTTGAATTTTTAGATTATGCAGTGATATTGCCATAATATTATGTATTGTTACCATTTGGTATAAGATACTTTTAAAAAATTTTAAAATTATATGCCTCATTGAAAGGGAACACTTTGTTTTAATGGTTGATTTTTAGTTTTTGGTTGCATTTAGATTTAAACTTGTCTTAGGCTAAGATTTGAAAAGAGATATATTTTTATCCTTTAAAATTAAAATTACTCTTGGAATAATAAATATTTCATTTACTTGTTCATTTTTAAAAATTGTTTAAGCCATATTATTTCTCCATAATTTCATGGTTCAAGTATGTTGAAAACTTAAGATTTAAAAACTTGATATTTACAACTTGTCATTAAGGTTTTTATGTGCTAAGAAATTTTAACTTTAATGTTATGGTTGAAAACAATTACAATTTTAGGGTTGTTTAGAGTCAAGATATTTTATCTTTGAAAAAATGGATGAAAATTGTTCGAAATGATAAGGCCTTCAAACATAATTTTTTTATCTTTACCATCATGTATCAAAAATTTTCAAATTTTACGATTTTTCTATGTCCTAAAATGTTTTCTTTAATTCTATTATTACAATGTGTCAAAAGTGTGACACAATTTTTTTTTTGTTATTCCAACATCAACTTGTTTTGTTTTGAGGGTGTTTTTTCAATCCTTTTTTCAAGAAACTATTTCGTTTTTAGCATAATTTTATAAAATGTTGAAATTTGACGTTGAGAAAAAACCAAATGCATTTTGGAATACACACTTTTTATTTTTGGGGTGTTTTTTCATGTTTTTTGAGTCTTTTTGGGCTAGAGTTCCTATTTTGAGGTAATAGTTCCCGCCTGATCGGTAACTATGTTAAGGAGATTCCTCTTAGTAAGATTAATATAGAGTCTTCCGTCAAGGAAAATTCACAAATATTGTTCCTGTGCTAGCTGTTAGAAACTGACATGGAAAACCTTATGAGAACAAATGCAAATAGTAGTAAACCAAGACCTTATTCTTGTTTTGTAAGGTAATTTTTAACTACCAAGGGTTTTGACCAGCCAAGCCGAGGCCCAGCTGGTCTATACCTTCAGGGTTTCGATCCATACATTATGTTGGGTGTGGAGCCTAATTATCTTGTTTATTTTGTATCACAGTGTTGGACCCCTATACCTTAATGGGGCGGCAATGCTACCTGTAATTAAACATTGCTTGGGGGGTCTGGGGGGCGTTTGCAACTTTATGGATCCCCCCCTAGCAGGTGGTTTTAGGGACATCGCCCCCGAAGCTAAAAACAAATGTAAAATTTCCGTGTAAAAGTATAGTAATTTATAGTCATCTGGGTCGTTCATTAGGCGAATGATTTGACGGTAGAAGTTATGTTTAGTTTATGGTTTTTTTCCCTAGAAGGCAAACCCCTCTCCGATCAAAATAGAAAACGTTGTCCCTCCATTGACGCCTCCATCACAGCCGCCTCTAGTGTATTGGAAAACATGAGATATTTGTCACAGTTGTGTTACAATGGGCAGGGTGAATCCACCCGATCAAAATGTTAAAATTTTTGAAGGCAGAGGAAATTATTTTCCTCAACACACGGAATTCACACAAATTTGCACAAATTACTTTAACCAAGACAACACAGTTACAGAAGTTTACACGAAGTTGCAGAATTCACTTAATCCAGACCATACAGTTGCGGAAATCAAATTATGAAGGTCTTCCTCTTAATACAAAGTGGCAGAGATTAAAATCGCAACTATAGAGGAGAAAATAAAAAATCAAATAATTTCACTCACAGTGAAACAAAGTAAAATAGAGTGGTTCGGTAAAAATGATTTGTGAAACTTCAAGAAATATATCACAAACAACCAAACTTTATATTATAACTTTAAAAAAAAAACATACACATTCATATGGAGGTTGCGGCTCATTCACTAGTAAAAATATTGTTCTTACTGAGATTTACATTCACAAGGGGTTACAGAGTAACACACAATAAAACCTATAACTGTTTTTTTTTCACGCACCCACCAAAATTCGCTCCATGATTTTCTCCCCTTGTCTTTCCAGACTTACATTTGCCACACTACATTCAACCTTACTTACATGTAAAAAATAAAACACATATATATATCTAAGACATTTAATTAATGACAAACAAATTTAACACACATGATGAGCGAACATGACTTTCTGAATTTTACAGAGTTTGTGTAAAGTAAACAACACTTGTGGATTAAACGTTTACCCATACTCATTTACTAAACATGAGTTAAATTTATATTTGAATTTTAATTATTTAATCTATTGCGGAATGGTTAAAAAGTACTCTGCTCAGAACTTGTCCTTCTCTGCAAACTCAATCTTCAACCTGAAAAACATTTACTGAGGTATGGTTGCTTGCCAGTGTATTTGACGCGGTGGTTGAGATTAATTCTCCAACACTCCCTCTTAATCACAATTGCCACCATTGACCATTCCCAAACAATCTCTAAGATAAAAAGAAAATTCACGTGGCAATGGTTTTATGAAGATGTCTACAAATTGTTCTTCTGACCTACAATGCTGCAACACACTATCACCATTGTTAACTAATTCTCTTATGAAATGATATTTAGCATCAATGTGATTTGTCCTGTTGTGAAAAATATAAGTATTTGATAGTGAAATTGCTGAATTGTTATCACAAAAAATAGTGGTTGCTCCATATTTTTCATGACATAAATCCTGCAACATCCTTCTCATCCAAACTTCTTGACACACTGCTACTATTGCAGCAACATATTCAACTTCTACTGTTGACAATGATACTATTGTCTGCTTCTTGGAAGCCCATGAAATGGCTCCCAAACCCAACTGAAAAACGTATCCTGACAGGATCTTTTTGTCATCAACACTTCCTGCCCAATCATTGTCATTGTAACAAACCAACCTAAAATCATCTCTTACTGAGTACAAAACGCTATACTCCTTTGTCCCATTGACATATTTTAAAATTATTTTCGCTGCTTGCCAATGTGTCTCCTTGGGTGTCTCCATGAACCTCCACACCAAACTCACTTCATACATTATATTAGGCCTATTTTTGGTCAAATACATTAGGATACCTACCGTACTTTTGTATAATGTCGGATTAACATTGTTGCTGCAATCTTCCTTGCTCAACTTCAACCCCATGACAATTGGAGTTGGTGTTGTCTTTTTTTTCTGCATATTGAACCTCTCTAGAATGTATGCGACATACTTTGCTTGAGAGATAAAAAATCCATTTTCTGTTTGCTTCACTTCAATGCCCAAAAAATATCTTAACAATTGCAAGTCGGTCATTTCAAACTCACTTTTCATGACTTCTTTGAAATAAGCGATGAGGAAATCATCACTCCCTTTAAAAATCAAATCATCTACATATAAAACAAAGATAATAAGCTTAGCATCATTTTCTTTGATGTGGAGAGTAGTTTCACCATCACATTTGTCAAACCCATTGTCCATCAAGTAAGAATATATCCCGCCATACCATGCGCGTCGTGCTTGCTTCATCCTATAGAGAGCTTTCCGCAACTTACATACCGTGTCTTATTTTCCTTCTACCTCATGGCCAAGAGGTTGTGCAATGTACACTTCCTCTTCTAGCACTCCATTCAATAAATCTGATTTTACATCAATTTGATACACTTTCCATTTGTGTTGTGTGGCAATTGACAACATAGTACTCATTGCCTCAATCCTTGTGATTGGCACGAATGTTTCTGAATAGTATCTTCCATGCTGTTTCTTGTATCTTTTGATGAATATCATTGCTTTATTCCTTTCAATATTTCCTTCAATGTTTCTCTTGGTATTATCGACCCACTTCACTCTAATGAATTATTTTCCTTGCAGAAGGTCCACTAAATCCCATGTGTTGTTCTTTTCTATTGATCCTATCTCTTCATTCATTATTGCAACCCATTTCTCTTCTTTGAATGCATCTTCAAAGTGTATTGGGTCATCTACATGAAAAAATAATGCAAATAAACAATTTAGACCAGCACTATTATCAACTTCATCTTGCTCATAAATTTCATTTAAATTTCTAAATTTTGGTCTTCTTATGCTTGTGGAAGATGGGCTTGGTGTTGCACTTGAAGTAGATGGAGTTGCGGATATTTGTGGTGTTCTTGGAGAAGGACTTTCTTGGTTGCACAACACTACCCTATTATTTGTTAGCAATATCATATGTTGACTATTTCGTTTAGCTTGTATAGGTGGAGGAGGAGTCACCGTTGAGGATTTATTTACTGCACTCACTTCCCCTTTTTCTTCATGTGACATACATGTCTTCACATTGACTGTCTTCTCTAAACTTCCATCCCATGCTTCCTCTTCTATGAATTGAACATTTCTGCTGATTATTACCTTCTTAATTGATGGATTGTAGAGCTTGTATGTATTGGATTCATCACCGTATCCAAAAAATATACATTTCTCCCCCTTGTTGTCCAACTTCTTCCTCAACTCATCTGGGACATGTGCATATGCTACACATCCAAACACTCTTGTGTGAGTGACATATTTATTTCTTCCACACCATGCCTCTTCAGAAAAAATATTCATAACACTTTTTGTTGGACACCTATTAATAATATATGATGCACAAGTTACAGATTCAGCCCAATAATCATTTGGAATATGCTTTTCATTCAACATACTCCTTTCCATTTCCATAATGGTCCTATTCTTCCTTTCCATGACGTCATTTTCCTGAGGTGTATACCTTGTTGTAAACTACTTGTGAATTCCACGCTCCCTGAAAAAATGTAGGAAGTCAATTGAGATATATTCGCCACCTCTGTTAGCCATTAACACTTTGATGTAGTGTCCACTTTTCTTCTCAACAAGAAATTTGTAGTGGCGAAAGCAGTCAAACACTTCACTTTTATGTTTTAGGAAATAGACCCATGTCTTCCTTGTGTAGTCATCTATGAATGTCAAAATATATTGGCTACCACCAAATGATGTTGTTTTTATCGGTCCATGTAAATCTGAGTGGAAAATCTTGAAAGGTTCCTTTTCCCTTATTGACTTTCCTAGTGGAAATGATTCTCTATGTTGTTTGCCCAAGATGCATCCTTCACATCGGCTATTTAGTTTTTCTATGAGTACAAATCCCTTCACCATGCATTTTCTATGCAACAAATTCAAAACTTCGAAGTTGAAATGACCAAATTTCAAATGCCATAACCAATTTTCATCTTTAATTTCTGCTTGAAAGTTTTCTTGTGTGACGACACTATATTTTTTTCATTTTTTTCTGAATTCATTGATAGTTGTGCTTGAGCACCCTCTTCCTTCAAATATGATCTTAGATTGAGAGGAAACATTCTATAGTTTTTCATGTGAAATTTTGCAATCAGCTGTCTACTTGGAGGCTTATCTAAAATTGTACATACATCATTTTTGAAAAAGACATTGTAGCCATTTTGCATGAGTTGCTCAATGATTATGAGGTTATGCTTCAAAACAGGGACAAAGTAAACATTTGACATGAACTTATGCTCTCCTTCAGAATGTCCACTCTTCCTTTTCCCATGACAAAATCTTTGCTATCAGTCCCTAATGTTACTTCAGATTTTACACTTTTATCTAGATTGGAAAACATTTATATGTTTCCAGTCAGTGGTTGCATTAGGGGAATTTTGAGGTCTAAAATGGGCCTCCTAATAAAAATGTACAACAAAAATAAACTTTATAAGAACCAATAGGATTCGAGATGATGATGTCAACCATGGGGGATGATTCACCATTTTTGGAGTAAAAAAATAAAAATATTAAAAAATAATAAAATAATAAAACTACTTTTTCAACTTATATCCCTAAGGTTTTACTCAAATTTAAATTAGGATTACTTTTTGGATGTAAAATGTAATTCCTCATCCAAGGAGTACCCATGTTGCATACTTTCGATGGACCCTACTACATGAAAAATGAGAAATACATGAAAAATGTGTTTGGAATCACGTTTTTCATGTATTTATCATTTTTCATGTAGGAATGTCCATAAAAAGTATGCAACATGGGTAATCCTTGGATGATAAATCGAATCATGCATCCAACAAGTGTTTCTGCTCGAAATTTGAGTAAACCCATAGGGAGATAAGTTGAAAATACAAGTTGAAAAAGTAGTTTTTCCTTTTTTCCCTCTAAGGTTTGATGATGTAATCAAATATTATTTTATTATTTCCACTATTATTTTATAATTTCCCTAGGAGGCCCATTTTAGACCTCAAAATTCCCCTAATTCTACACCGTGAATCCAAGAACCACACATCCCCTTCTTTTTCTTGTGCTACATTACAAGCTAAAAACATGATATCATGGTTTTGATTTTCCTTTATGAAATTTTCACTTGGTTTTCTCCTTATGTCATATTTATTCTTGATACATTCATTTGTGTAATGACCATACTTCTTACAATAATGACATTGAACTTATGATTTATCATACCTCTAACCTTGTGCTTGATTTTGGTTCCGGCCTTGACTTGGATTTTGGTTGCTGCCCCTTCCACTATAGCTTGAAGGGCTTCTTCTTCCACCTCTGTGTGGGCTTCTTCCTCTTCCTTAATATTTTGATCTTCCTCAACCTCTACCTTGACCAAATCAAACTTTTGACTTGAATGCACGCTCCAATGATGAGTTTGTTCCTCTGTTCAATTTGTGTTCATGAGACATTAGTGATGCATGAAGCTCATGCACTAAAAACTGTGAGAGATCATTTGTCTCTTCTATGGCCACAACTATGGCATCAAATCTTGTTGGTAGACTTCTGATAATTTTCTCAACTTTTCTTCTTTCCTCAAGTGTCTCAACATTTGGGTAACCAACCCAATTACATGTGTAAAAAAATGAGTCTACACTCTCAGACTCTTTCATACAAATTATTTCAAAATCTCTTCTCAACATTTGTAGTTTTGATGTCTTCACCTTTTCCATCCCTTGGTAGGATGTCTGCAAGGTATCCCATGCTTGCTTAGATTTTTTTGATGCTACAATCATTGGGAAGATACTTTCATGCACTACTTGAAAAATATATAAGAGGGCTTTGAAGTCCTTCTTCCTATTGTCTCTCAAGAAATCTCTTTCTACTTGTGTCAAAACATTGTATGCTGCTGCATCTACTGGTTCTTAGAAACCATTCTCCACCAATTCCCAAATATCTTGAGAAGAAAACATAGGCCTCATTATTATAGCCCAATATTCATAATTATTGCCATTAAACCGAGGTATTTGTGGATTAGTCAAGCTTGTGCTTGTTGCTACCATTTTCACTATGTAAAAAAACTTTCTTACTATGTAAAATTTTTCTAAAAATATTCTCACTGTGTCAAAAAATTCTCACTGCCGGATAATGCGCTCCACAAAATTTTAGAACTCATTTTAACTCCTCAGTAAAAGTAGTTCCTTTTACTAATATTTTAAATCTGCTCTAATACCATGTTAAAATTTTTGAAGACAAAATAAATTCTTTTCCTCAACACATGAAGTTCACACAGAGTTGCGGAAATGACTTTAACCAAGACAACACAGTTACAAAATTTTACATAGAGTTGTTGAATTTACTTAATCCATACCATACAATTGCAGAAATCAAATTATGAAGGTCTTCCTTTTAATACATAGTGGCTCAGATTAAAATCACAACTATAGAGGAGAAAATAAAATCAAACAATTTCACTCTCTTTTCTTCAACACACAAAGTTCACACAGAGTTGCGGAAATGACTTTAACCAAGACAACACAATTAAGAAAGTTTACACAGAGTTGTTGAATTCACTTAATCCAAACCATACAATTGCATAAATCAAATTATGAAGGTCTTCCTTTTAATACAAAGCGGTGAAGATTAAAATCACAACTATAGAGGAGCAAATAAAATCAAACAATTTCACTCACGGTGAAACAAAGTAAAACAGAGTGGGTGCGGTAAAAATAATTCCGAAATTTCCAAAACTATATTGGAACTAAACAAACTTTATATTATAACTTCAAAAACACAACATACACATTCATATGGAGGTTGCGGCTCATTCACCAGTGAAACCACTGTTCTTACTGAGATTTATGTTCACTAGGTGTTGCTAACTGCCAAAATTGACTCCATGATTTTTTCCACTTGTCTTTCCAGACTTACATCCGCCACACTATATTCAACCTTAATTACATTTAAAAAAAAAACACATATATATCTAAGACATTTAATTCATGACATACAAAATTTAACACACAGCATGGGCAAACATGACTTTAAAAAACAAAGCACATATATATCTAACACATTTAATTCATCACATACAAAATTTAACACGCAGGATGAGCGAACATGACTTTTTGAATTTTACAGAATTTGTGTGAAGTAAATAACAGTTGCAGATTAAACGTTTACCCATAGTCATTTACTACCCATGCATTAAATTTCTATTTGACTTTTAATTATCTAATCCATTGGGAAATAAGTAAAATGTACTCTGCTTAGAACTTGTAATTCTCTCCAAACTCAATCCGCAACCTGCAAAATATTTATTGAGAACCTGCAAAAAATTTATTGAGATATCACTGCTTATGAGTGTATTCAAAGCGGTGGTTGAGATTAATTCTCCTACACAAAATAAACAACATTTATCAGTTATTTAAGGCGGTGATTGAGATTAATTCTCCAACACAAAATAGACAACATTGTCCCTCCGATCTCCCTACTCTGAGATTAATTCTCCAACACAAAATAGACAACATTGTCCCTCCGATCTCCCTACTCTGAGATTAATTCTCCAACACAAAATAGACAACATTGTCCCTCCGATAAAAATAGACAACGTTGTCCCTCTACCAATGCATCCATCACACTCGCCTCTAGTGTATTTGAAAACATGGCATATCAGTGGATTGTGCACTTGGCCAAAACAGGCCAAAATGATGAGTTCAAGAGCGTGTTAATAACGATTGGGGCAGTTATTTGGGAGAGTCTAGAAATATATATTTTCCGATTACATGCCATTATTTGATGGGATTGGATACGTTCTAAGTGATCTTTTTGTTATAAATGTTCTCCTATCAGTAAATAATATTACCATTACATTAAAATAAAATTATCAGTAATTAATCCCACTGCATTAAAATAATATTGTCATTGCATTAAAATAAAATTATCAGTAATTAATCCCACTGCATTAAACTAGAATAAAAGGGAATCATGCTGTGATTTTCTTTGAGTGCTTTCATTTTAATTGGTTCAAATGGCCGTCGATTTCATAGACTAGAGAATCTACACGCTAGAGTCACAATTATGAAAACTTAATAGTCACAACCCTAATTATGACGTTGCATCCCTCAGTTTTCTCAAAATATATCCAATAATAACACTCTTATAATTACGCCGATAGGCGTATCCCCCTATCGGAGGTAGGCTCTTTTGTGATTAGGCTAATTAATCTTTTCGATCTGATGGTCTAGATTGAAAGATGCCGGTATATTCTGGTCATCGCCACTCAATCCATGGATGAAATATACCCCACTAACTTCCTTTCATATCTAAATCACGTGTTTAAACCGTACTTAAATTATTTTTTTACAAATCTTGATTAAAAATTTACTGTGCCATTTGTTGACCGCCGCCTATTTGATTGTTCAAATTCTCCATTAAACGTTTGCCTGCCATCTATAAACATGTTAACCAGTGCGCCCGCCACCTATAATGCATCAATCAAATTCTGGAATAAATGTGCGCCCAGGATGTATAAACGTGGAAATGGATATGGGGAAATGGATATGGGGAATTTAACAGTCGCATGAAGTGGGCGAGTGGGAGGAGAAGCACAATGCTCATGCAATAAGCATTGTCATTCCATTGTAACAGTTTGTGCGGATTCGATAATCCTATGGCGTGGTTTTGCCACTTGGAGGCTGATCTGCCATGGTATGGTGGTGGGCGAGTGGGAGCGCAATGCTCATGCAATAAGCATTGTCGTTTGTCGTTCCATTGTAGTAGGTAAATCAAAGTATTGTGGAGCGCGGGTTACAGAGTATCAGTGTGCAAGCTTTCTATTACAGAGTATCGTGGAGCACGGGTTGCAGAGTATCAGTGTGCAAGCTTTCTGTTACAGAGTATCGTGGAGCGTGGGTTACAGAGTGCAAGCAATTATTACAGGTATCTGTCTGCATAACCAATTTAACCAGATCTTCTGTTGTTTACCCACCTTGGCCCGTGTTCTTAATCAAACTCGTGTCCGTGTATATGTTGTTCACGCCCTCTTTAGAATTGCAATCACATCCACTACTGTTGTTCTTGCTCCCATACTTCAATAGGTCTTTTCCTTTACAAATTTCAAGAAATCCCATTTATCTAATTTAGTGTTAATTTTATTATTATTTCTCGTAGCCTGTTTGGACTCTGTTGCACACACACTGCTCTCACTGCTTGACCTAGGATGAATATTAGTACTGCCCAAACGACATGCCTTTCTCTGAATGTTCATGTCGTTCAAACTAATTACAATTTCATTTCATTTAATACCATCAAAACGAAATAAAATATAAGCCCAGACCATGATTACTAAATGAAGATTGATTTGAATCCAGAGGAATGAATGAATGAAAAACCTCGTTGAGAAAATGAAAAATTATATATATTGAACGTCTGTTGAAACAAACCCTAAATCTACACACCAATAGAATTTGGCAACCTGAGATATACACTTGTGAAGTTCGCAACCTGCAAATAGAATTTCGTTCTCAATTATCCTCACAGCAAGCTAGGTTTGGAATGACCGATCCTTGATACTTAACGCAAATCTGTGTTTTCCCAGCATATTATAATTCACAATCCTGCATGTAGCTTTGGAAAACTACATTATCTGGCATGCATTAGCTCCTGCAAATAGCAAACACAAGAAACATTTTGCATGTAGAACTGATTTTCACATGAGACTATCATTGCTGGATATTCGTTGTAGCCAACTCTTAGTGTCGATGTCAAGAATTTTGAGGATCTAGTGAACTCCATATCAGTTATGAAATAAAACTTCCTTGGACCATTGCTTCGACGAACATTTCAATGCTTCTACAACATACATGAATTAAAGTCATGTTACAAAGTTTCATAATCAGTAAGGTCAATATAGCTCCTCCATGCAAAGTCATTGAGTTGTATTAAAATTTAAGATTGCCATCATATAGTCTCACCACATGGACGACATCAAAAGATCTTCGTATACTACAATTTTATGTTTTCGTACATCAACTTTAGTAAGTGCAGGCCTTGGAACCTATTGCGCAGACCTCCCTTAATGCATGTTCACATTGACAATTTTGATACTTTAATTACATGTTACAGGTTACAGTTTTGATTTCTTGAAATTGTTTTTTTGCAAGGAGTTTTATTTCCGCTCCGATGTCCATACAAATATAAGGTTGCACATGTTAATACAAAGATCCCTAATCTCAGTTTCAATGGGTTCATCCAATGAAGCCTTGACTACCTGTACAATGAGAGCTAAGGCTTTACTAACAATATGAACAAGAACTTAACTCTTAGTAAAAATAAAACGAAACTTAAACACATTGCATGGTTTCGAATAAGAACAAGCAATTAAGTTTCTTGGGATGTGGGACATGGCCGATTGTTGTTTGTACCTGTGGAGAAAGTTATGGTCCGGTGCCTCTGCTGAGCCATAGAAATTCTATATAATTTTTTTGGGGTATATATTAAAAATTAAAAAATGATTCAATGTTATTTCGTTTTCTTTTTAATTATTCGTAACATAATTTTATGAAGTTTCAACGCACAACATAATTTTGTTCATGTATCTTTTACACCAGCTTCAACGTTTTTTTATTACCGAAATAATTTACTTGTATTATTTTAAAATTAAAAATTATCATCTTTTATGAGAATTTCATAAAATTGTTTTTTTAATTTATTAAAAAATAACAATATTTTTAATTTTTTAATAAAAATATTTATTTTATAATTTATTAAAAACTTAAAATTAGCTTGTAAATTTGAAACCTTAATTATACAAAGATCCCTAATCTCAATTTCAATGGGTCCATTCCATGCATTGATTCAATCTATCAGATGGGCGAAACAATGACTGCGATTGCTATGGATGACACTTTGGTAAGTGAAGGCCAAGATTGTCGTATTTTTTTTAGTTTTCTTTCCAGTAGGGAACAAACTCTTATGAAAAAATCTAGCACAAATTTTAGTGAAAGGCTTTGAATTCATCAACTAAATTATGGATCGTTGTACGTTGCTGGCAGAGGAATGAATATATATATATATATATATATATATATATATAAACACCAGCTAATGGAAAAATGTAAAAATTAGTTGCCCTAATTAATTAAGGAATAGTTAATTAGTAAATGACTTTTGTATTCACTCACGCTTATGGAAAAAGGGCATAAGGAAAACAAAAAATTATTTTCGGTAATTAAAGAAAATCTATTTTGTAATTTATAAAAGAATTAAAATTACGTCTGATAACAAGATATACTTTCACAAAAAAAGCTTTCATGACAAAAAGAACTCTTTCAACCTGTTGAAATAGTTGTGTGGCAAAACTCATTTTACTGAAACCTCTTCTCCGAACAAATCTTCCCTGCGAAGTCACCTATATCAAGATGAAGTGTGATTGAATTTGTTGTAGTGTTCGAGTGCCATTAGTAGATAGACTCTGTATATATTTCTTTTTAGAAGAGAGAACGTGGATTTATTAGAGAGACAATTGTGTATAGAATTTCTTGTTAATTCTGAATTTAATATATATATTTCATAATATGTGATATTTTATTAATATAGGTGAATATAATTTGCATAGATCGTGGTTTTCTTGATAACACTCTTTATCTTGCGTTAATTCTTTAACAACTTTGAATGAAACTAATTTCAAACTCATAGTGATAGTAACATATGATTCCCACTCTCCCACCACCATACCATGGCGAATCGGATCAGCCTCCAAGTGGCAAAACCACGCCATAGGATTCTGGAATCCGCACGAACATATCAGAATTTATTTCGCTTTATTCCTATTCATGAAAATAGAACGATGCAAGAGGAACGATTTAAAATGAGAATCCAGTCGAAGAATTTTTAGTTTTCGTTCGAAATTTAGTTTTGTTGGAGACCCTCTTAAATTGAATGGCAGTATTATCTGTTTACTAATAAAATATTGCCCTACAAGTGGGTCCTATTGTCAGTTTTTTTAATATAATTTAAATCTAAAATTTAAAAAAGAACCGAACCTATATATACATATCAGTTTTCTTTTTTTTTCATATTTTTGACAATTTTGATACTTTAATTACATGTTACAGGTTACAGTTTTGATTTCTTGAAATTGTTTTTTTCCTTATGATGTTCTAATTTTTTTTTAGTGTTTTAAATTGGGATAATATAATCTCTGATTGTTTTTAAATCATTTTAGTGCTTTGAATTAAGAAGCACTGGAATTTTTCTATTAATATAAGTTATATGACAAATTTAACATAACATAAGTGATATGACAAATTTTGGTGTAATAGATAAAATATTTATATATATTAGTTTTTCTTTCTAGGTTTTTTAATTTCATTTATTATTTAAATATATTTTTGAATGTAGAAATGAATTCATCTTTTTTATTTTATTTTGAAACATTAATATTGTACAAATTTTATAATTCAAATTTACAATTTACACGAATTATTAAAAATTATTTTATTAAAAATTATTTTACAATTTTTAATAAAACTAATTAAAAAAAATAAAACAAGTAAAAAATTTTAGAAAAAACTCAATCCAACCCTTTACACAATTAATTAAATTGTACAAATTATTTTCTAACTTTCAATAAATTTACTTCATTATAAGATATCTTTCTATTCTAACTGTATAATATTGGAACTACCAATTCTTAAGCTACTCATCTCATAACCTTTCTTTAACCAATAATTTATCAATAGAAAATTGAACTAAATTCCTCTTGCATTAAAATATTTAACTATAATAAAAATATAAAACTATATATATATATATTTATTGAGAATTCAATTTTATTATAATTAAAAGAGTTTAGAATAATTTATTGTAAAAAAGAATTAATGTGCAAAGTTAGATTGGAACATGTGTAACATAGTCGAAACTTTGCTTGGAATTCGAATGTTTGTGCCTCTAAACAAGGTTGGATGCAACTAGTATTCCTTTATTTATGAGACTCTATATGGTTTACCATCAAACCATCTCTAGTAGGAGTTGCAAGAAATTTCTTTAACAATGTCAATGCATTTTAATTATTTACTTCTTTTAGGTAGATTTACTATGGGATAATGTAAATTTTTGGAATTTTATTTTTATTTTTATTGAAATCTTTCATTCCTATAAAAAAAAAAAAAAAAAAAAAAAAAATAGGTAAGCATTGTTAAAGAAAAGTGTAAATGATTAAAATTTGATAATCCACCATGTAAATCCTTGTAATGCTTTCATCTATTTTGAATTAAGTAACCTTCTTAATGCTTTCATCTATTTTGAATTAAGTTCTTGATTTTTATCAAAATGATAGACATTGTTTAGGAAATATTTAAATTATTTGAATTAAATTTATAAACAAAATAAATTGTGGTTAATTTAAAGTTTTTTATTTAAATTGGACCCATAAGAAAATTTAATTAAAATTGAATTTACACTAAAAAAAAAAAATCATTCCTTCTCATGATTTAAAATAAATCTAATTATTGATTTAAAAAAATAAATTGAAATTAAATTAAGAGAAAAAAAATATTTCTTTACCATCTTTTAAAATAAATTTTATTATTAAGTATTAATTAAAACTATTATAAAAAATTTGATAATTTAAAAAATCTAACATATGAATGATAAATTATTATTAAAAACAAATGTAATTATTACTTAAAAAAAATTGATTGGAAATATATTTAGATAAAAATAAATATTTCTTTAGCTTTTTGTAAAATACCTTTAATTATTAATTACCAATTTAAATTATTAAAAAAAAAAATTCGTAATTTAAACAATCGAGAAAAACTTGTTGTTCTTGTGGGTCATATCGTTTTATACATTATGTATATGTGCATGTTACTATATTTGTAGATGGAAAAATTCTTTTCTATAGAAAATTGCTTTCTTTAACCAATAATTTATTAATAGAAAATTGAACTAAATTCCTCTTGCATTAACATATTTAACTATAATAAAAATATAAAACTATATATATATATATATATATATATATATATATATAGAGAGAGAGAGAGAGAGAGAGAGAGAGAGAGAGAATTCAATTTTATTATAATTAAAAGAGTTTAGAATACTTTATTGTAAAAGAGAATTAATGTGCAAAGTTAGATTGGAACATGTGTAACATAGTCGAAACTTTGCTTGGAATTCGAATGTTTGTGCCTCCAAACAAGGTTGGATGCAACTAGTATTCCTTAATTTATGAGACTCTATATGGTTTACCATCAAACCATCTCTAGTAGGAGTTGCAAGAAATTTCTTTAACAATGTCAATGCAGTTTAATTATTTACTTCTTTTAGGTATATTTACTATGGGATAATGTAAATTTTTCGAATTTTTATTTTTATTTTTATTGAAATCTTTCATTTCTATAAAAAAGAAAAAGAAAAATAGGTAAGCATTGTTAAAGAAAAGTGTAAATGATTAAAATTTGATAATCCACCATGTAAATCCTTGTAATGCTTTCATCTATTTTGAATTAAGTAACCTTCTTAATGCTTTCATCTATTTGAATTAAGTTCTTGATTTTTATCAAAATGATAGACATTGTTTAGGAAATATTTAAATTATTTGAATTAAATTTATAAATGAAATAAATTGTGGTTAATTTAAAGTTTTTATTTAAATTGGACCCATAAGAAAATTTAATTAAAATTGAATTTACACTATATTGCTTATTCTATTCACCATTAATTGAAAGTTGTTTTGTTGATATCACGTATGTTTTATTTTATGTTAGGTGATTTCCTTGTTTTATCATGGATCTGGCTATTTGGAGTTGTATTCCATTTGAAATTCTTGAAATTGTCTTCCTTTGGCTCCCTTTATCGGTTGTGATAAAGTTTAGCACTGTTTGTCAACAATGGAAGACTGTTTTGAAAAATCCTTCTTTCTTATTGCGTTGCAAGCATATCTGTACAAATGAATTTGGATTTATGGTTCCTTTCATCAATGATGAAGAAAATTATTTTGCTGCTGAATACCTTAATCAAAATGGGCGCATATCTCGTTTTCATTTGCGATTCATAGATTCAAGATATAAGGTGGAGTCTACTATTGGACCAATGGTGGTTTTATCCTTGCAAACAAAATTTTCCCATTCACGAAACTATTTTGTGATGAATCCATTTACGAAGGCCTTGAAAAACATTGGGCGAGTACGAATTGGAGACTGGGGATTCTTTTCATTATTGGAGAATGTGAGCAGCAAAAAATATGACTGGGTTGTTCTAAAACATATCTATGATAGAATTCAGTCTAAATTTTATGTTTACAGTAGTCTTGATAGGGTTTGGCGAAGGGTTGATCTTCCATTCGGTGGCACTTCACCCCCTCAAAATGGAGTGTTTTATAGAAGTAAATTGTTTTGGCTCTATCTCGACACAGAGTATGAAGATTATCCTCGATATGGGTATACAATCTACTGGTTTGATGCGATAAAAAATGACTGGGGATTTTCATTTGTTCCAATCACTGACATTCGGTGTATGTCATTAGCAGTATGCAAAAATCAGTTGATATGTCTTATCAATGATGGCTCCACTTCTATATGGTCAATTGAAGAAATAGATAATTTTCAATTTGGTCACCCATGTATTGAACGAAGAACTGATATCTTTGAGGATGATTGGGGCTTTAGATGGAAGTTGTTGGAAGAAATGTCTATAGATATAAATATGAAATGTCCTGGTTATCTTCCTTTTCGAACAGTCCAAGGTGTGGTTCTTATGTGCAAATGCAGTGAATTTCCTTTCGTATTATATGACATGATGGCTGGCCTTTGCTTCCCAATAGATATTGATATTTCAACTAATCAACAAATGAATGGATTTTTGTCTCCAACGTTGTAGGATTGCAACGATTTGATCGAGTCTGGAAATGTCTTTGCAATTGCTCCACGTATGGATTCTATAGATGAGATTCCACCATTAGATGTGGACATGGAGTCTTAGGCTATTAGCCATTTTTTATTCTCTCTGTCGTCGTGGAAAATATTTCCTTTTTTTTTTTTTTACTTTGCATACTTTTGGGTATGTATGCTAAGACTATGGATATTTATATGGCTCCATTCTGAGGGGGTGTCTTCTATATGTGTATTAAAATCCATTGCAATTTTCTCGAAAAATATTTTTTTTTTTCTCCCATTAAGTCCTCTTAATTGCATTTGAATGTGTTTGGATGTTATCCATTTCTCTCTTTTTCTATAATTGTAGTTACTGTGACTTATTCTATACATGGTGTTTCCATCAATTCTTTGTCATTGATTCTCGAACAATGTTATATCTTTAGGTTTTTTTGATGGTATATATTTCAAAATATTTAGATATATTTCAAATTCATATAAATCTTTAGAATTTTGTTACATTTATATGGATTTCCCATTACAGTTATAATACGATACAAGAAATTTAATCTTTTTTTGTTTTGGCCATTTGAAAAAAATCCATTTTTCTTTTCAGCCATTTCGGTGGAAAAAAAATGTGTTCCTTTTTCATCCTTTTCTATTAATTTATATTGGATATATTATATTTGTTCCATGTTTACTCTTCTATAACAAATATGTTATTTTTCGTTGTAGACATGTCATCTGAAGGTACAAGCAAACATACAAGAAAAAGGAATAAGTCGCCTGCATCGCGTGACAAGTCTAATGAAAGTCGTCGTTTACGGTATCAACAAAATAAGGACACAATAAATGAGCATAGGAGAGCTAAATATCGTAGAAAAATGACTGAAAAAACTCTTCAAAAGGATTTTATGGTTCCTCCTAGGTATCGTACTATGGATGATATCATGGAAATAACATTTCTGCTTGGTAGTTCGCTGCCAGAATATGCTCCTCGTCAGCATAATTTTGTTTTTCAACGCTCTCCTGAAAATTATCAAAATATTGAGGAAACATCTCGCAATAGGTAGGAACATCATGTTCATAACGTGGATGGAAATGTTCACCCTAACCCTTCTGTCTCTGCAATTTCATCTTGTGAGAAAGGCCAAAGGTTGCAAAATATCCATGGTGGAGGGAATGATGACATTGTATGTGATGCCTTGGATGATAGTTTGATTGGCCATTTGTTTGATAATTTGGATCTAGCTGGTCGAAACATCATCTCTTCCAATCGCCGTTCTGAAAATAATGTTGTCCAACGAACAGAAACAGTCATCCCTGATAGCAGTTCGCGTGGAACAATGGAGGTAATCCAATGATATCTTTAGAGTTGATGTAATAGTGACTGTTTTATTACATTCCTCTATTTACATTTCTTTAGTGATAATGTATTTTATTCTCTTCGAGTAGGATACACCTCATTTTAATAGAGGTCTACAAATTTTCTCCCTGTGTCTTCCATCTCTTTATATGAGATTTGAATATGAAGCACATCATAGCCTTCCACTACATTCTCCTCGAGAATCAAATCGAAAAACTAATGTTAATGTTCAATGTGTTTGATTTCATTTTTCTTTATTTGAATTTTTGGTGCATATTTTGTTTTTCTTCAAACAGGACACAACTCATTTCAATAGAGGCATGCAAGTTAACTTTGTAGATGTTCCATCTACTGATGTTATAATTGAAGAGGAACCATCACATAGCGTTCATCTAGATTGCCAACAAAATGTAAATGTTGAATGCATTTGATATTTTCCTCCTTTTTTTCATTTATTGTTAGTTTTAAAATTAGAAATCTATCTTTTTTCGACATTTGTTTTTATAAAATATGTTAATTCATTTTAACAGGAAAAAACTAACTTGAATGGAGGCATCAAAACTAACTCGCCAAATGTTCAATCTACTGATGTTAGAAGTGAAGAGCAACCATCTCGTACACTTCATCGGCATCGCCAAACAAATGTAAATATTGAATGAATTTATTTAGTTTTTCCATTTTTTCAATTCTAATTATTTGGACATTCAATTTAAAAAAAAAATTATGATAAAGAAACCTTTGCAAACTCTCAGGTTCCAGAAATGCAGACCACAAATTTGGAAACCCCATGTCGTAGATTTGTTCCACATGTTTCAAATTTGGCGAGGGAGTCTCGTGGTGCTGAAAATCAAATAAATCTTAGAAGAAATTATACTCTTCCACATCATTCTCCACATGCTCCAACCAATACAAATCATATTTATTTTGATGAAAATATGATTGCAATGCATAAAATATTTCGAGAAAAGCTAGATACCTCGTCAGTTGTCCAAATGTGCCACATCTGCAAGGAATCATATCCTGGAATCCACGTTTTGAGAGATGTTGAAGGACCTGTTTGTAGACGATGTAAGAGTGAAGGAGGTTCACATCGTTTTTGTGGCTATAACAACATGGTTCCTGGCGAGCAACCTCATATTTTAAGAGTTCTTACTCAACTTGAAGAAATGTTAATAGCACGTGTAAATCCTATTTTGCAAGTGACACATGCTCGAGGTGGCCAAAATAAGTATAGCGGACACACAATTAGCTTTCCCCAAGATATTTCAACAATTGCACAAAGTCTTCCACGTCGTGTTGAAGATCTTGACTTTCTAATTGTGAGGAGACATGCTGCTCAGTCTAAATATTATGAATGTTATGTAAAAAGATCCCGCGTTATGGATGCATTGCGTTTCAAAATTGAACATGATCAATATTATCGAGATGTTGTAATTGACTATGATTCAGTGAATGCTCTGCCCAAAAGAACAACAGATGTCTCCTCCAGGCTTAAATTTGTTGATTCTAACATTGCAGAATCTGAGTTCAGCGCAGGTAGTAATGAAGGGTTTCCTCTTAACCATTTTCCCTCTCATCCTTCGTCTTTTATTTCTCACCTACCCAATGAACGAAGAGAAGTGGAAGAAATTAGAGCATTTCTTGATAATGTTGATTCTTCAGATGTTGATGAAATGGATTGGCCCAGTATTGCAACATCTCCAGTGAATGAATATAATACTAATGGGTTATTAGATATGGCATTCCCCACATTTTTCCCCACTGGTGCTGCTGATTGGTTGCAACCACGCATTTGTACTATTGAACTTCATGAGTATGCATTGAATCTTCTTAGATACTATGATCAGAGGTTTGGAAGCCATCCTCGCTTCCGATATTTCCTGTTGAACATGATAATGAGGCATCGTAGCCAAGCAACTGCTTCAGTTTTTGTGAAGAAAAATTTACATGATAACTCACCGACAACAATTGATGAGTTGCGTTGGCAACTTTCTGATTTACCAAATAATAAGTTGGTTGAGCATCTTATGCGATTTGGGTCTTCTCTAAGAGGTACAAGGGCTTACTGGACTAAATTTCAAGCTGAATTGACTGACATGATTACTCAGTTGGGATGTCCAACTTTGTTCTTTACTTTGAGTGCAGCTGACACAAAGTGGCCAGAGCTGCATAGCCTCATGTCTGCACCGTCGCATTCTCATTCCTTAAATGAGCATCGTATGAAGGTTGAAAATGTTATCCAGTACCCTGATATTGTTGCCACATTTATGCACCATAGATTCAATATATTTCGAGAGGAAGTTATCCAAAAATATATTAAAGCTAAAGACTTCCGGTACAAGTCTATTTTCTTGAATTTATTTTCTATTCATTTTCAATTTCTTATTGATTTTCCATTCATATTTTTCATATTACCTCTGTGTTCATTTTTTCCAGATATGAGTGGCAACATAGAGGTTCAGCACATATCCATGGTTTCCTTTGGTTGCAAGGAGCTCCTGACATGGAAAGACTTGATTGGTCAAATGATTGTGATTTTCAACATGCAAAGAGATTCTTTGACAATTATGTAACTGCATGGAATCCACGTGAAATACATCATCGCAATATAATGGTTCCAAGAAGTCTCAATGATGACCCTTGCCTACTAAATACTGATCAGATTTTCTCTTGCAATCCTCATAATGATTATGAAGAATTGTTGAACCGTGTCCAAAGGCACACAAAGTGTAGTGTAGATTCTTGTTTGCGCAAAAAGGGCACTATTCTCGCTTGTCGGTACAATGCCCCATGGGATCTTTATGAGGAATCAAGATTGTTCATAGATGATCAAGGAAGGAAAAAATATGACCCAGCAAGAAATGATGATAGGCTCAATGTACATAACATTGACCTTCTAACAATGTGGCATGCAAATGTTAATTGCCAACCAGTGCTTTCTCGGCATGCTGTCCTGAAATATATTACTAAGTATGCATCAAAAGCAGAGAGAAGGTCTGAAAGCTATCATGATATGTTAACTAGAATTTCAGATTCTTTTGCCTCTGAGGATCATGCTTTATGTGCTTACAGGAGGTTTCTTGCAGAAACAATCGTTGAACGCGACATTGGAGCACAAGAAACATGTCATATGTTGCTTAAGCTGCCTCTTGTTGTGTGTAGTCGATAATTTGTTTCCTTAAATGTTGGAAGGAAGGTGTTCAGGAAAATTTCAAGGGATGGCTTGCATTGTTCTTTTGAAAATACATTTGTTCAAAATTATCAGAAGAGACCTTCTTTCCTTGACCATCTCTCTTTGATAGAAACAGCAAGATCTTGGACCTATGAGAGCAGCCGTAAAAAAGATCCATGGAGGCCAAGAGATGCTCATGCGGTTGTTCGGGTCTGGCCAAGATTTTATTCTGTTCCTGGTGAGGATTCAGAGGAATTTGAAACGTTTTGCTGGTCAGAATTGCTCTTGTACAAGCCGTTTCATGAAATTTCTACAGAGATTGGGCTTTCAACTGAAATTATTGTTATAAACTAGAGGAATTTCTGATATCGAGCTTGGCATGTTGATCGAAATCCATCAATTGATGAAAATATTGAAGATGGAGAAGATGGTGATTTTGCTAACCAGGAAATGAATCTTGAAGATGATTTTCAAGAGTGGCAACTTTTCTCTCGCTTGGTTCCACCAAATACTGTCAATGTTTCTGATCTTCGCACCCTTGGTCGAAGGGATTTTGATATATCCTTTGACTGGCAAGGTACAACTCTTTCTGATGATGTGGCCGAAGAAGCTATTAATTTTATAAGGAATGTAATATCAAGGGGTGATTTTGGTGACCTTTCAAATAGAACATTTGTCTCTCCAGATTCATTGGTAGAAAAACAACGACTTGCTTTTTAAATCGTTTTAAGGCATTCTGCTAAATATGAGATTCGTGAAGCTCCTCTTATGATTATTCAGGGCACTACAGGCACTGGCAGGTCTTTCCTTATCCATTGTATTTCTGAGGCTCTTTATAATCTGTAAAGTAATGGGAAAAGTCCTTTGCTTCTTCTTGCCCCAACAGGAATAGCTACTTTCAATATACATGCAAAAACAATACACTCTGCTTTGAAAATCCCAATTAGAGATATGAAACCACTACAGGGTCAATCATTGGCACTATTCCAAGAGGAAATGAGACACATTCGATATATATTGATTGCTGAAATGAGCTTTTTAGGATCAAGGTTTTTCATGCAAATAGATGCTCGATTACGAGAAGCATTTATAGATAAAAAGAATTTTCCTTTTGGTGGTAGATCCATGATCCTTGTGGGTGACCTTGGCCAGCTACCTCCTGTGAGAGATAAGCCTTTATATGCAGGTAATACAGCAGGGAAAGTCTTATGGAAAAAATTCAACACTGTTGTCACTCTTGACACAATATTTCGCCAACAAGGGAGCAATGAGAAACAATCTTGTTTTCATCGAGTCCTCAATAACATAAGAAACGCAGAACCTGTTCTTGATGATTGGGAGTTTCTTATGTCACGGGCTGATATCAAGTTGCATCCTAGAGAAAGGGATTTATTTAATGCAGCAGTTCACATGTTTCCAACAAATAATTTGGTCTCCTTCCATAACAGACATATGTTGAAATCATTAAATTCTCCAATTGCACGATGTATTGCTGTGAATTCAAGGCGTTCAGAAATCAGTGGTACCGATGATGATCAACTGGACCGTGAATTTTTGTTGTGCCGTGGCTAGCGTGTTATGTTGACATGTAATTTGTGGGTTGAAGCTGGTTTGGTGAATGATGCAGTTGGGTATGTGAAGGAAATATTTTATATGCCCAACTCTAAGCCACCTGAGCTTCCAATGTTCACAACTGTTATTTTTGATAAGTATGTTGGTGTTCCGTATGATGCAAGCAATCCAAACATTGTACCTATCACACCAGTGGTAAGAGGAAATCGAAAACAAATTCCTTTAAATATGGCATGGGCTCTTACAATTCATAAGTCATAGGGTTTGACTTTAGAGTGAGCATCAATTGATATCGGGAATAGAGAACAGCAAGGCCTGACCTTCACAGCCATATCGAGAGTGAAATCAATAGATGGTTTACGCATTGCACCGCCTTTCTCTTATCAGCGTTATGCCAAGATGAATAATAGTGCGTATGTTACACTTAGGAAGAAAGAAGAGGAGAGATTGAAGTCCATATCGCTATGATATGCAACTATTAATATAATAATAATTCTTTTTCATATATTAATGACATGTCTACATTCATCAAATTCATAGTAGTATTTTGGATTGTTGTTTACATCATCTTTTCTGTTCTTTATTTTTCTTGTTTTTATAATGTCATTTTTTGTTATTTTTCTTACAATGAACCATTCACAGGTAGAAAACTAGTAACACGAGCCAGCCATTTAAAATCAAGATGGAATTCCATATCAATGTCACATGTAGCTAATAGTATTCTGACATATTTATATAATTTTTTATAATTGTTTTTATTATCGTCTCTTTTTTCATTTAGTATAGGAATTCTTCTGATGTATTAATTAAATGAATACATTCATGAGCTGCAATATAGTAATATATGAGAAATTCCATACATCGTTCTTCGTGTTGTTCAATATACCTCCATTTTTTAGTCGCTATTGTTCTTTTATTTATAGTAAACCATTCAGACATATACAGCCAGTTATATTAGCCAATCATTAAATTCAAGATTGAAGTCCATATCCCTATTACATGAAACTAAAAATATTTATCAATGTGGTTTGCTAAATGTGTTGTGGTTTCGTTCAATGAGAAGATGTTTATATTTGTTAATAATATTAGACTGCAATTAATATATACATTGACATTAATTTAAATACAACTATTGAATTACTATCATTATTAATATTTCATTATAAACATTGAGTTTAGAATTTTGTGCTTTCTTGTTGATTATTGTAATATGGGTCATATCACACATTTATTTTTATCACTCTTTTCATGTGTGCAGTATGTATTTCTAATGAGGTTTATAGCATCACGTTTTTAAGATTCATTTTTAAAAAAAAAATATAAAATGGATGTTATATATATATATATATATATATATATATATATATATATCTGCCTACATGTTTCTATCTCTTTCTGTATAAATTTTTATTTTGTCATTTTCCTTTCAAATGCAGGTATGGATAATAACAATGGGATCTATTATAATCAAGCGGTGGCGAATATTTCTAGACTCATTAGTCTTGTTTCTTACATTCAGAACAAGCTAGATAGAAAACATGGGTTCCATCCTACTTTTATTGATGAGCATCTTCGTGTGCTTGATGAAATGAAAATGAATGTGAAATACCTGTTGCATGTGCACATGAGGGAGGCTGGGAGAAAAACAAGAAGGGATTGGTTGGAAAGCGTTAAGTATCGTGATCATTATCCTGTTGATTTGAATTGGTGTTCCTTTTGTGGTCGGTCTGGTTGTGTTCTTGAAGAGGCTATTTGATAAATGACATTTGATGGACTGTTTTGAGTCGATTTTTGTGGTGGGATTTGTTTATGTAAAGACAAAAAAAAACATATGTTAATTTCAGTGATTTTTTTTGGTTTCACT
>CM076581.1:827939848-828038363 GCA_034641835.2 Pinus albicaulis | reverse complement strand
AGGGTCAACCCTACTATAGGAGGAAGGGCCTACAGTAAGAACTTACCATTTTGCAAGAGTTGAGGTAAGGAGGTCCCTCATAAGAGTCAAGGAGGGCGAATGCCGTTCGAAGAGCCGATGAGGGCGAATGCTATTCTACAAGAGCTGAGGGCGAATGTGCACGTGATATCAGACGTTAATGTAGTTTTTAATAAAATCATTTTTATTTAGCGTGCATTTGATTTTTTCATTTCAAATCATTTTTATTTACATTTGATTTTTTCATTTCTAATACAAGTGACAAACAAATTTCTACAAGAGGTTGAAATTTTTAATAGAATAGCCATGAAAGACTAAAAAAAATGGCTTAAAATGCAAGTGGATCTTCAAAATAAATGTAATTGAAGGTTCTCCCCACTAAATTTTTGCAAAAGTGCTTACATTATTTAAGTTATCTAGGATATTTTTTTGTATTAAACAATCTAAATTAAATAATGAAATAGTTGGGTAGTCTTATTGTTTCAAATTAGGACACAATTTTCAAATGGTGATGAAGTTTCATGTGATGATTAACTAACAATATTCTCCTTTCCTATCCTTGAAAAACTATACAAGGTTCCCTGTTGCCACATGAAACCCTAACTCATGTAGCAGCATAGGACCAGTCCTCCATTTTTCCCGTCATAAGGCATTTTGCACGTATTTGACGACTAGAATTTGTGGATTCTTGTTTTCCGTGAGGTGCTAGGAAGGATAGAAGACTTAATTTTTACGTTTGAATTTTTTTCAAAAACGTTCTTACACCCTTTAATTTCCACTTACCAATAATTTTGCAACACTACTCCTCTTCGCAATTGCAAGGTTGTACTCAAAAAGTAAGGAAAGTTACTTTTTTGGCTCACTCAAAATTAAAAATTTAATAAAGGAATTACCACTTATCATTATTGATATTTTAAAATTAGAATCAATTTAGTTTTCCCCTTCCTATTACAGAAATTTCACAAATCCTTTCTTTTACATAAAACACCAAAGAAAGAATAAAGCTCGTTGCCCTGCAAACTTCCAAGGTTGTGATTAGTGAAGCAGTGAAAAAGTACGACTATAGCACTAAAAAATTAGAATTCCAATCTGCCCCAACATGAAGTAGTGTTAATATAGCTGGTGGCTTGGCTTGATGGTCAAACAGTGAATTACACAAGCACAAAATAAAAGCTTTAGGCGTCTAGTTCCTTACACTCGCACTCTCAAGGCATTCAGACTTAGGCCGAGCTCAAGATTGGCTTCGAGGAAACTAGATTGGCTCATTAACCTGCCATATTTTAATTTCATAAGGTATGTTCGAAGTTTGAACTGCTAGGGTAATTTATTATTGTGAAATCATGGTTCTAAATTATCTCTTATTCTGTGAGCAATGTAAGCTATTAATTGTAAGTATTCATTAAAAAAATTCAAACCGATTTTTTTTTTTTCTAAGTAAAATTATCTATTAACAGGCGGGTAAAATTACATCAAGACCGTAGTCAGAAACAGCTGCCCATGAGGCAGAAAATTCAGAAAAAACAGTGTTGTAAACTGTCGATGCCCACGCAGGGGAACATAACCATAGTTTTCTGAAGCATACTTTGACCCGAGAGATACAAAGGAGGGCCAGAAACACAGCAAAACTTCCAAAGCAGAAAAAACCCGAAGGTTTGAGAAACAGAGACATTAAAGAAACCAGACAACAAACCCATTTAATCTTCCCGGGGCTCCTCTTCGATTCTGCACCAGCCGGTGGCGTGCTTGCCCGAAGCAGGTTCGTCAGGAGGTGCTTGGGTGACATGCTCGGCGGAAAGCATTTCCTCATCCACGACTGGATCTGCAGGGCGAGGCGGAGGCGGAGCCTGGAAATTGCGCTCATCGAGATTGAAGGCAGAAAACTGAGTGTCCGGAGCAAAAGCAGTCGCCACAGGAGCCGTAGGAAGCGAGTCATCCCCAGGAACGCTATCTTCAAGGAATACCACCGAAAGTATGGCAGTAATGTGTGGGCGATTGAGACTGCTGTTGAAGGTGAACCGGGCCGTGCCAGTGGTTGGGGTATAGGAAGCAGGAGGCCTGTGCGTGTGAGGACCCCAGAACAAACGATGGCCATGAGAGCTCCCTCGACCAGAACGAGTGCGAGGGTAATGGCTCGAGCCTTCCCCAAAGGATGAAGAGTCAGGAGAAGGACTGGCAGGGGAAGGGTGGCTCCTCGAGCTACCCCGACGGCTCCTCATACGATGACGAATCCTGGGCATGTTGAAAGGAAGCAGAAGCCTGAGAACCTCCCAAACCACAAAGAGAACCCGCGCGAGGTAGCCTTGAAGAGAAAACAAATGCAGCAATTGTTCAACACTCCACCAAGCGCTGAGCAAACCACGAACCTCTCGTCTCATGAAATGCTTCAAGCTCTGGTCGACGCTTTCCTTCCTGTAGACGCTACAATTTTTGACAACAGAATGATACATAATGGGAGCCGAGAGCAGGTGGCTAAAAGCATGTTGCGAGTGAATGCCACCCACAGCGCGCCGAACCACAGCAGGCTCCCAAGCCGTCCTTCTCATGCGAAGCCTATCAGAAAACGTAACTGCCATCATGCTGTGAATCCCTCTCAAGCATGCGGAGGAATGTCTCACAGCAGCCGGAGTCGAGCGAGAACCTGAGTTTGCAGGGCGAGCAGCGTTGGAATGGGGGAATGATAAATGGTGGTTTGCGTTGGGCATTATGCCATTTAACACGTCGTACTCGTATGCGTACATACAGAGCAGTGCTCGCCACCCCATCACATTAATTCGATTTTTGGAACACCCGCATCCTGGAAATTGAAACTTTTTTAGCGATTTTAGCATGAATGATGAAAATTTATATATTAATTGGTTTTTAAGAGTATTTGTATTATGTAGGAGCACTGGAAAGAAAAATTAAGACTTCATTTTCTGTTCTCCTTATTTTATTGGGCTGAACTGGAGAAAATTGAATATGAATAGTGAGTTAATTGTAAGATCAATGGGCCAAGGCCATACATCAACATTGACCACAGTGGGGAAGTATAGGTGACTACTTATTGTACTTCTTCTTTATAAAGAAAAATTGGTAGATAATTGTATTATTTTAAATCTATAACAAATCCAGGCAACAAAATTACAACAAATAGAAAATTATGCAAAAAATTCACCAGGGCACTAATGTGTGGATACCCTATCATTTCTTAGATCCACATAACTTACCAACACCTACTATATTGGTATACACATAATATGGCATTTACCTGAAGTATTTCATATGTATCTAGAAGTAAATAAGTTGTATGACAATTGTTATGGCGGATATAAGATGTGTATTATAGTTTATACTTCAATTTTTCTTAAGTAGCATGCATGTGCGGTTCATATAGTGACTACAATTACCAAATATATTTCAGTGAAGATGTGAAGATTATCTCTCATTAGGTCCTAATTACTTAAAGCATCATTAATTAGCTTTCCAAATGAATAAAATATGTTAACAAATTAGTAAAAACTAGGAAAACAAATCATGCTTTTAAAAAATATGGCACAATGAGTCACACTCTGAGATTTATTTAATTACTCATCAAGTGTCTCTACAACATATATATGATCACCATTACCATAGAAATGGGACATGTGACCATCATTTTGGTTTCGCCAATGACATTCCACATCATGAGCATTGTTTAGGGTTGACTGTGTTGATTTTTTTAAAACAAATCATTTATACATTTTATGGAAATTATAGACACAATTTATAATCACATTACAAGATCATGATGTATGGATATTCCTTATCATTTCTTAGATACTCACAACTTACCAACACCTAATAGATTGATATACACATCATGTGGAATTTACCCCTAGAATGCCACATGTATCCTAAAACAAATTAGTTGTATGGCAATTGTTATGGTGCATATATGATGTGTATTACAGTTTATCTTATAATTTTGTTGAAGTAGCATACAACAATTTACATAGTGATATGAGAACCACTCTCTAGAGTATACATTGATTTTTTACACATGGCTTTTTAGTTGCTTTTTAAGATATATCATTAGTGATGGTCACATGATTATATAATGAACCATTAAGTTGAACTATGAAATTATTCATCACAACACACACACACACATATTGATGAATTAATAATTTTTCTCATATAATTTTTTTAATCTATTTTGAAAAAAAAAATTATATATAATTATTTCTAAGAATAACAAGAGAGAATTCCTTACCATATCTTCTTAAAACATATAATAGCAAGAAAATTAATCTATTGAAATTTCATTTCCAAACATATTCATGGAGTAAAATGAAGATTAAAAGGAGATATTCATGGATTTACCTATAACATCACCTCATAATTAAGAATGTAAATGTACAATATTGATGATACATAGGTTAGGAGAAAAATAATCTATTGAAATTTCATTTCCAAACATATTCATGGAGTAAAATGAGGATTAAAAAGAGATATTTATGAATTTAATTATAACATCACCTCATAAAAGAGTAAATGTACAATATTGATAAATTTTATTTATATATGATAAATAATAAACCTTTATCTCACATGTATCATATAATATTATAAACAAACACATTCTATAATGTGCAATAAAAGTGAAATTACACAATCCACATGGAAATAAGACTTAGTTCAAGCAAAAGAAAATAAAAAATAAACCATAAGTGACATGGATTTTGCAAAGGCATATAAGTGTCGTTTATTGCATATAAGTGTCGTTATACCGACGGCAGCCAAAGCGTCGCTATTGTGATGGCTGCCTCCAAACATCGCAATTGAGACACTTAGACATTGTGTCGCAATTGCAGCGTTTGGAGGCAACCGTTGCAATAGCGACGCTTTGGGGCACAGTGTCGCAATAGCGACGCTTTGCGACACTTTTTCTAAGTGGCGATATTGCGAAACTTTTCTCTAAATGTCGGTATAGCGACGGTTTCGGGCGGGATTTGAACAATTTGAAAAAATTTGGGGAAATTTCCGACATTTGGTCAAAAGTGTCGGAACCAAGTGTCAGAATTTCCACCAAATGTACTAGTGTAGGAGAATTGCAGTCTATGGTGATTCAGAGCTAGTGATCAAACAAATCAAAGGTGAGTACCAAGATAATCACCCAAGGATGAGGCAATATAGGAATGTATCACTTGAAATTTTAAGAATGTTTCCAGAATACACACTTAAGGTAGTGCCTAGATTGAAAAAATTGATGGCTTATTCATTAGCTACTGCCGTGAGTAATTTTAGATCTACAATGTTTTATAATAAAAATTCTGAGATCCATATAAAGCACAGGCCTGCCCTTCTGGATAACTTGAAATTTTGGCAAGGCTTTTGGGATGATAAACAAGTGAACAACTTCTTTCAGAGTGAAGGAGAATTTGAAAATTGTTCTATGGACGAGGTGTATGATAAGGATGACCAGGTTATTGAAGAAGATCAAATTGAAATTCTTCATTTAAAGACAATAACATTTGAAAGGTCTCATACCTTTGGAAGAGTTATTTAATTTGGATGATGTGGCGAGAAAACCAACTTTGGTTCCCACAGAAAAAGGAGTAGAAGATGTGAATATCGGAATAGCCGATCAACCAATGTTCATCAAGCTCTCAATGTCCTTACCATCATAGGTAAAGCCTAAATATATTGATTTGTTTACTGATTTTTCTAACGTATTTTCATGGGATTATTCACACCTAAAGGTGTACAATCAAGATATTATTCAGCACACAATCCCAATCAAGCCAAATCCGAAGCCCTTTAGATAGAAGCTTAGAAGAATAAATCCAAAATTGTTTCCATCCATTTAGAAAGAGGTAAAAAAGATTTATAAGGCAGGCATCATTGTACCATTTATATTTTCAGATTGGATCTCCAATTTGGTTCTAGTGTGGAAGAATACCAATGAGATCCAACTTTGTATAGATTTCAAAAATCTGAACAAAGTGTCGTTGAAAGATAACTACTCACTACCCAAGATGGATTACATACATCAGCGAGTTGTAGGAGCCAGCAGGATGTCATTGTTGGATGGATACTCAGGCTACAATCAGATCCTTGTACATGAAGATGATCAGGATAAGACAACATTCACTACACCTTGGTGTACCTTTAAATATGCCAAAAAGTGATTCAGTTTGAAGAACGCCGGGGTCACTTTCCAGCGTGCCATGGACATAGATTTTGGTAATGAAAAATATGTCTTTCTGGTAGTTTATTTAGATGATCTCACTGTTTATTAGAATTCATATGAAGATAACTTATATCATTTGAGATTTGTATTCCAGCGATGTAGAAAGTTTGGGATTTCCCTAAATCCTAAAAAATTCTTATTTTCTATGGAAGAGGGTAAGTTGTTGGGACACATCATCTCAAAAGATGGAATTCGAATAGATCCCACTAGAGTTGAAGCAATACAAAAAATATATTTCCCTAGAAACAAAAATGAAATTCAAGCCTTCAATGGTAGGTGAATTCTCACACAAGTTCATTCCTCAACCCAGCGTGAACATTTTGTAGGAAATATTATACCGAGAGGGGCTGGGGGGGGGGGTGAATCAAGATTAGGATTTACTCAAATATTTTTACTTTTTCATTCTTTAATAACCCATACGCTACTTTACTGAAGCAGACTCGCGTATATACCCGGATACCCTTTACTGAACTCGCGTATGCACAAAGATATTAATAAACAATCAATTCTTCACTTAGATCCTTTCATGTATTTATTCATCAGATGTTTATATAGTAGTAGACATGTGCATTAATAACAGAATAAAACATCACACAAAAGCATTACATATGAACACCATGATTTTTAGGTGGAAACCCAAGTTGGTAGAAAACCACCGCTGCCGTTGTCTCAGCCTTCAATATTTTATTAGAGAGAAAAAATTCTTACAATCATGTACTGGTGTAGACTTATACCAGTACGCAGGCACCCACCTGCAGAAGGATACAACCTTCTCTTGTTTACCAGCCTCACCTGGAAGGGAGCTTCAACCCCCTGCTCTCGTTTACCAGTCTCACCTGGAAGGGAGCTACTACCCCATGATATTAGCACCAGCCTTCTCGTCGATCGAAAGTTTATTATCGATCAAGGTTTTAACCCTAGATTCACTATAGACCACGTTTCATCAATTTTCAAACTAGATCAAACAGCTTCAACACAACCCTTCACTTATCAATAATCATATCTTGCTCAATGCTTCAAACAGAACAGTGAGACCACTGTAACCAGAATATCAGATATAACCCAGAATTCAGAATAGATATGCAGAAACACATTCAACCTTCAGCAACTATTAGATCAGAAATCATACGCGCTTTTATTTAATCAGACCCGCGTATATACGCGCTTTCCAGAAGACTAACCTGCGTATACTTCAGTGCAATTTCAGAGAAAAACCCTAACTGCGCATACGCACTTTTCCTTCCATAGACCTGCGTATACACACGCTTTTCATGAAACCAACCTGCGTATAGATCTATAAAAGATGAAATTTGCAGTACAGAGCAGATCTATAAACTTACCCAGATTTCTTCAATCTCTTCAACAGGATTGCGCCAGGTATTCTTCACTTCTTTTCAGATCATCCTTGACATTCACCATTTATAGATCTAGAGATCTTGAGCCTTCATCATGTTCATAGGTGCATCATAGATTTAGATCTATCAATTAGGAACAGGGTTCAACCATACAGATATACTTCAGAGTGAAGTATTCATCAAAGCCCAGACACTTGCACGCCCTTTGCACAAATGATTTTCTTCTCCTTATATAGGGTTATCCTTCATCAATACCATGAGTCAAAACCACATAACTTCCGATGGTATTCCTGGACGGGATCAAATGGATAATCTAACACTCAATACAATGGGTCAATACCATGGTAATGCCCCTAGGTATCATAGTTTTTAGAGAGAAAAAGGCATACGCGACTTTGAGCGTGCGTATTCGCGTGTATACGCAACTTTTCCTCATAAAAACTGCGTATATGCTAACCCTGAATGTATACGCGGGTTCCCTTCACAAAAGTAGAGTATATACGCGGGTTGCCTTCACAAAAGTAGCGTATACATTATGACATATTATATTTATCATTTTTCTGGCACTTACTGGAAATTTTTTCTTTGTCACATCTGAACTGATCTGTAGATACATCATTCTTACATCTTTAGCACATAGGTTGCTTATCATAGGCAACTCATCAAGTAGGTTTCCATCAAGGACAACTTCATTAAGCAGATTTCCATTATCTTCATCAAGTGGGTTGCCATCAAGAACAACAGTCTGCATCATATTGCCAAAAATCTCCCCTTTTGGACTTGATGGCAACCATGATGGTGTTTGATCACCATAAGAGATAGATACATTAAGCACAACCATTATTCATGAAAACACCATGTCACTCTCCCCCTTTGACAGCAAAGAAAAAGGGTGGATCAAAATCAACACAAGGTTTTTCTCCTCATGTAGACATAAGAGCTCTGTAGATCTGATGTGCACTGAAGTTACCATGCTCCCCCTGAGTTCATGCTGAATGTTCAAACATATTTTTCAATGAAGTACATGACACTATGACCTTCCTATCACCAAGACTCATACTTACATCAAAGATCCAACCAAGTGGATTTACATATGCGACTCAAATACCCAACCAAGTGGGTTTACACATTTTGACTCAACTACCCATCCAAGTGGGTTTACAAAATTGAACAAGTCCTTACATGATTGAATATTACAATTTACATCATGGGTCTCAACATGACCTTTTCATCAAATTACAAGTATGACTTTTCACAACCAAAAACAAAAAGACCTCAAGAGAGAGATCAAGTTTCAGAACCATCATAATGCCAACAATGCATTATTCTCAGCCAGGCTAATGCTCCCCCTGAAACTGTGCATCCTTTCCATACGACCAAAACTCCTCCTTAGCTTGAGTAACCTGAACACTTTCAACAACCAATCATCAAGGCATCTTCCCCCAATATCAGAGAATGAAACAGAAATATAAGAGCTGAAACATCACCATAGACGCCATACAGCATCAGAGATACCAAACAACACCATAGCTTGTGTTGAAGAATGCTGACCCAGAAACTTTGTCAGCAACCACCCATACGCGGTTCTCTGTGTATGAACTCGCGTATATACGTGACTGTATTTAAAGAAACTCGCGTATCCAATTTAATCTTCTGAATTTAATCAGATCTGATCTTCTGAGAGACAGAGACAACACCCAGCTTTTTTCTGAGATATTCGAACGCTTCCCTGGGCAGAGGTTTGGTAAAAATATTAGCAACTTGTTCTTTGGAGGGAACATACTCCAACTTCACCTTTTGTTCAAGCACTTGTTCACGTAAGAAGTGATACTTGATGGGGATGTGCTTGGTCTTTGAATGCATAATAGGATTCTTTGAGATACTGATGGCACTTGTATTATCACACATAATGGAGATAGGAGAAGTACATTTGATTTGAAAATCTTCCAAGGTTTGCATCATCCAAAGGAGTTGAGTGCAACAAGATGCGGTAGCCACATATTCTGCTTCAGCAGTAGATAAGGCAATAGAACTTTGCTTCTTACTGAACCAAGATACCAACCGGGGCCCCATATAGAATGCACCACCACTAGTGCTTTTCCAATCATCAACATTTCCAGCCCAATCTGCATCCGTGTAAGCATGAAGAGTAAGATCAGCATTCTTTGGATACCATAGTCCAAAGTCTTGAGTTCCTTGTAGATATTTGAATATTCTTTTGACAGCCTGAAGGTGAGACTCTTTTGGATTAGCTTGGAATCGTCCAAAAATCCCAACTGCATGCGTAATGTCTGGTCTAGTCCTAGTGAGATAAAGTAGGCTTCCTATCATTGATCTGTATTCTGGTTGATTCACCGCAGGAGAATCATCATGAGAACTGAGGTTACATCCGATTATCATTGGTGTACTCACAGGTTTGCATTCTTCCATGCTATACTTCTTCAAAATTTTCTTAAGATATTTTGCTTGTGATAATAATATTCCATCTACAGTTTGATGCACTTGCAACCCAAGAAAGAATGTTAGTTCTCCAAGTAAGGAAATTTCAAATTCTTGCTGCATGACAGAAGCAAATTTCTTACTCATAGATTCTTCATTACTCCCAAAAATGATATCATCAACATATACAACCACAATCAATAGTTTATCATTTTCAACCTTTGTGTATAAGTTGCTATCAGCAGACCCCTTTGAAAATCCTTGTTGATGAAGATATTTGTCAAGACGATAATACCATGCCCTTGGAGCTTGTTTGAGACCATATAGGGCCTTTTTAAGTCTACAAACAAGTTTTTAATCATTTCCCAAAATGAATCCTTCTGGTTGTTCTATATAAACTTTTTCTTCTAGATCACCATTGAGAAAAGCAGATTTAACATCCATTTGATAAACTTTGATTTGTTGGAAGCTTGAAAAAGCAAGAAACATTCTTATGGCTTCAAGTCTAGCTACAAGAGCAAAAGTTTCTTCAAAGTCTATACCTTCTTGTTGAGTGTACCCTTTGCAAACCAATCTGGCTTTGTTTCTTATAACATCCCCATTTTCATTTAACTTGTTCTTGAATATCCATTTGGTTCCAATGACATTTTTATCATGTGGTCTTGGTACCAATTCCCAAGTTTGATTCTTTTCAATTTGATCAAGCTCTTCATTCATGGCTTGAATCCAACATTCATATTTTCTAGCTTGATTGACATTTTGGGGTTCAATTGTGGATAGGAATGCCAAATAGCTAGAAGATCCCACAAGAGTCCTTCTTGTTTGTACACCCGATTCCTTGTTTCCCAAAATTTGAGATTCAGGATGATTCTTTTGAACATATCTGGATGGAGCTTTCTCTGATAAATCATCTTCAGGTTCTTCATTGGATCCACTGTCTATATCATTTCCATTTGATGTAGAAGGAAAAAAATCACCATCATCTTCTTCTGTTGCTTGTTTTTCTTCTTTAGGAGCTGTAGGAGACTCATCAATGACAACATCAATACATTCAACAATCTTTCAAAGCCTTTTATTGTAACATTTGTATGCTCTGCTTGTAGATGAGTAACCAAGAAGTATCCCTTCATCTAATCTAGGTTCAAACTTGCCAAGCTTTTCATCATTATTTTTGATAAAGCATTTACTTCCAAAAATTCTAAAATGCTTTACAGAGGGAGAATTACCATACCAAAGTTCATATGGAGTTTTGTCACTATTTACCCAAACATGTGCCTTGTTGAGAATATTTGCTGCTGTATGTGTTGCTTCTCCCCAGAACATGTCAGGAGTTCCAGAATCATCAAGCATAGCTCTAGCCATTAGTTGAATTGTTCTATTCATTCTTTCTTCTACGCCATTTTGTTGTGGAGTGCCTGCTACAGAGAACTGTCTCTTTATGCCATGTTGTTCACAAAATTCAAAGAATTCATTTGATATATATTCTCCTCCTCGATCAGATCTAAGACATTTGATTTTTAGATCCAATTCATTTTCCACCAGTGCTTTGAAGATTTGAAATTTCTCAAATGCTTCATCTTTGTGTTTAAGCAACCCAATCCAACACATTCTAGAGAAATCATCAATAAATAAGATATAGTATTCTTCTCCATGTGGTGACTTTTTCCTCATAGGTCCACAAATGTCAGTATGAACAAGTTCAAGAGGCCTACTTGATGATCCTTCTTTGGCATTAAATTGTACTCTGGTCTGCTTACCAAATTGGCAGGATTTGCATATGATACTTTCTGGTAGAGTAATATTGGGAAGACCACGAACAGCTTGAAGTCTGCTTGCTTTCTTGATTTGAGAGAAGCTTAGAGGCCCCAGCCTTCTATGCCATAGCCAATTTTCTGAAGATTTGCTCTAGTAACATTGATCTTTGTAGTTCTTCAATACATATAGGTTGTTTGGAGTTCTTTTCCCTTTTATAATAGTTCTACCTGTATCCAGATCACGAACCACACATTCTTTTGAATTGAAGACAACTTATGTGCCTTGATCACACATTTGACTTACACTTAACAGGTTATGCCTTAATCCATCCACATACATGACATCATTAGCCTTCACCTTTTCTTTTAGAAATACGGACCCTTTTCCTTTAATTACAGCAGGATTATCATTTCCAAATGTAACTTTATTTTCCTTTTCTAGAGCATTAGATGAAAGAAGTTTTCTTTTGTCACCTGTCATGTGTCTTGAGCACCCACTATCAATGTACCATTGATTTTCTTCACCTTCTGCAAATAACGCTATCCCACAATTTTCAACATGTAATTCCTTCTTTTTCCATACTTTGGAACTTGAAGGAAAATGTTGTTTTGGCTAGACTTTGCTCCTGCATTCAGATTCTTCATGACCAAAGTTATTGCAATAAGCACATTCAACTTCATTTTGAAGAGGAGAAAAGTTGTTATAGGTGTTCCTTTTTGGTTCAATATCCATCCTTTTCTTTCTTGCTTCTCTTGTCATGATGGTTTTATATGCAACACATTGAACAACTTTATGACCAAAATTGTGACATGAGAAACATTGTCCATTGAAGTAGAAATTTTTGTGATCATGAAATCTTCTATTTGAATTTACCTGTTGGTTGTAGCTTCTTTGAAAGACATTCCTGTTAGTGTTCCTTGAATTGTGATGATCATGCTTTACCTGTAAAGATTCTTTATTCCCTTGCTGAGTGGCTGAATGTAGTAAACCAGTTGTAGCTGCTTTTAGATAATTTGGTGCTGAAGCCTGAGAGGATTCTCCGGTATATCCAAGACCTGTCTTAATCAGAGGAGATCGTTGAACCTTGATAATCTCATCTAAGGTTTCAGATCCTTTAGCAAATCTAAGATTCAGAGTCTTTACTTTCTCAAGTTCTTTTCTTAGACTTACTGCTTCACATTCTAATTTTTCATTATGTTTCTTTGCTTCTTCATTCTGCCTTTTCATAGTCTCTATGATTATTTTACTTTCTTCCAAGCATATTTTGAGTTGATTGTTTTGATCAAGAAAATCATTGTCATCTAGAGCATCCATAAAAGCATCCTTATCGTCTCTAGAATTATTTTCAAATGCCATGAGAATTCTAAGATCTTGTTCACATTCTTCCTCACTATCAGATAACCCATCACTGTCTTCATTTGTATAGTAGATTTTCTTAGTGCTAGATCGGTTCTTATTCCTTCTTGCTACTTCTTTCTCTTTAGCAGATGTTTCTTTATAAGGACATTTTGCAGCATAATGACCAACTCTTCCACAATTGAAACATTTGAAAGGAAGCTTACCTTTGAATCTTCCGGTTCCTAGTTGGAGTCTTCTCACAAAGTTTGCCTCATCTTCTTCTGAGATATATCCTGATCCTTCTAGTTTTTGAAATTCTTTCCCTTTTGTAGAAGCTTTAAAAACAACTTCTTTGACTTCAGATGGTCCTCCTCTCCTCATTTCATATGCAGTCAATATGCCATGAAGTTGCACCATAGTAAGATTTTGAAGGTCCTGTTTTTCTTCAAGAGCAGAAACTTTTGACTCAAACTTGGCCGTTAGTGATCTCAAAATTTTCTCAACCAAAGTGGATTCGGTTATTGTTTCTCCTAGATTTCTCATACGGTTTACAACATCATCAACACGTAAAAAGAAACCAGCAATATTCTCATCACTATGCATTTTTAAATTTTCATACTCAATTCTGAGAGATTGAAGTTTTGCACTTTTACCTTTGCATCACCTTCATAGCTTAGGATGATTTTGTCCCATATCTCCTTTGTTGTATTTAGCTGCATGACTTTGACAAATTCTGCTTCAGTTAGACTTCTAGTTATAGCATTGACCGCTTTTGCATTTGATTCATAATTCTTTCTTTCAGTTGGATCTGTTGGTGTAGCAGCTGGATATTGATATCCTTGTTCAACAATGGCCCATATATCTGCTCCCATAGACTGAATATAGGATCTCATCCTTATTTTCCAGAAGATTAAATTTCTTCCGTTGAAGAGCGGAGGTTTGATAGATGTTGTTCCCTCGTGATTGCTCATCCTGCTTGATCTTCCTTCTAGCGGTTAAGCCTTTTCAGAAGGACCCCCTCTGATACCAATTGTTGGAAAAATACTGAGAGGGGGGGGGGGTGAATCAGTATTTAGGATTTACTTAGATATTTTTACTTTAATAACCCATACGCTACTTTACTGAACTAGACTCGCGTATATACGCGGATGCCCTTTACTTAACTCGCGTATGCACAGAGATATTAATAAACAATCAATTCTTCACTTATATCCTTGCATGTATTCATTCATCAGATGTTTATATAGCAGTAGACATGTGCAGTAATAACATAATGAAACATCACACAAAAGCATCACACATGAACACCATGATTTTTAGGTGGAAACCCAAATCGGGAAAAAACCACCGTTGCCGTTGTCTCAGCCTTCAATATTTTATTATAGAGAAAAACTTCTTACAATCATGTATCAAAAGTGCACTTATACGCACGTAGCACCCACCGTGTAAGGCCACAAATTTCTCTCATTTACTGAGCCTCACTCGGAAGGGAGCTTCAAAAATTTCGCTCTCGTTGCATGGGTCACCCTACAAAGAGCTATTATCACTTCGATAATAGCACTAGCCTCTCGTTGATAAAAGATTCTATTATCAAACCGAAGGCGTCAACCCCTCATCCATCAAGTACCACGTTCTATCAATTTTAAAACTAGATCAAAATGCCTTCAACACAACCCTTCACTTAACAATCAAATCTTGCTCATCAAGTCAAAACAGAATAAAGGAGACCACTGTAACTAGAATATCAGATATAACCCAGACTTCAGAATGGATATGCAGAAACACATTCAACCTTCAGCAACCATTAGATCAGAAATCATACGCACTTTTATTTAATCAGACCCGCGTATATACGCGCTTTCTAGAAGACGAACCTGCGTATACTTCAGTGCAATTTCAGAGAAAAACCCTAACTGCGTATATGCGCTTTTTTTCCACAGACCCGCGTATACATGTGCTTTTCATGAAACCAACCTGCGTATAGATCTATAAAAGATGAACTTTGCAGTACAGAGCAGATCTATAAACTTACCCAGATTTCTTCAATCTCTTCAACAGGATTGCGCCAGGTCTTCTTCACTTCTTTTCAGATCATCCTTGACATTCACCATTTCTAGATCTAGAGATCTTGAGCCTTCATCATGTTCATAGGTGCATCATAGATTTAGATCTATCAATTAGGAACAGGGTTCAACCATACAGATATACTTCAGAGTGAAGTATTCATCAAAGCCCAGACACATGCACACCCTTTGCACAAATGATTTTCTTCTCCTTATATAAGGTTATCCTTCATCAATACCATGAGTCAAAACCACATAACTTCTGATGGTATTCCTGGACGGGATCAAATGGATAATCCAACACTCAATACGATGGGTCAATACCATGGTAATGCCCCTAGGTATCATAGTTTTTAGAGCGCAAAAGGCATACGCGACTTTGAGCGTGCGTATTCGCGTGTATACGCAACTTTGCCTCATAAAAACTGCGTATATGCTAACCCTGAATGTATACGCGGGTTCCCTTCACAAAAGTAGAGTATATACGTGGGTTGCCTTCACAAAAGTAGCGTATACATTGTGAAATATTATATTTATCATTTTTCTGGCACTTACTGGAAATGTTTTCTCTGTCACATCTGAGCTGATCTGTAGATACATCATTCTTACATCTTTAGCACATAGGTTGCTTATCATAGGCAACTCATCAAGTACTTAATTAAGAAAACTTCATTGCTGCATTTCCATTATCTTCTATCAAGTGGTTTGCCATCAAGAACAATACCGCATCATATTGCCAACACATTTCGCAGAAAGCAACCAATATGTCGAAGAAGGAATATGATGTTAGATGGTCGTATAATGCTTGTAAACGTTTATTCAATCTTGGCAAAATTTTCTGACCACTACTCCAAGGTTGACAAGTCCTCGATTATTCTTTAGATTTCATCATATTTTCTTTTGTTTCCGAACTTTTTTTGGCAGTTAGCAGTTATGTTACTAAAATATGGGGATGTATCTCCCTATAGCATTTTTCAGTCACACCATAAGAGATGCAGCTCTCCGATAAAACATAATTGAGAAACATGCCTTGGCATTAGTTAAAGCACTCAAAGAATTCTGTGTTCACATTCTGCACTCTCATATTTTAGCAATTGTTCCAAATGTAGTGGTTAAAGAATTACTTATGCAAACAGATCCAGAAGGAAGAAGAGGTAGGTGGATAGCGAAAAAATTTAGAGTATGACCTTGAGATCAATCCGACCAAGCTGATGAAAGGGCAAGGCTTAGCTAAGCTCATGGCTGAGTCTAATTTACATGCACTTGACATCAATCTCATATCAACATTTTTTTATCACGAAGAGAATGTAAGTTTAGTTCAGGTATCAGCTCTCTTTTTATTGTCTCCACGGTATGCTTATATTATTTATGTTTTACAACATTTGAATCCTCCTCCAGACATGAAAAAGAGTAAGGCAAGGTCCTTAAAATTTAAGGCTTAGAAATACTGCATACTTGATAGTGCACTCTACTAGAAGGATCCAGGAGGAGTATTGCTCAATTTTTTTGTGGAAGATGAATCCAGAGAAGTGATGAAAGATTTCCACCAGGGAGATAGTGGAGATCATTTGTACTAGAAGACTACGACCAACAAAGTACTGAGAGCGGGTTACTATTGGCCTACTTTGTTTGCAAATCTATACAAGATGGTTATGGGCTGCCATGAGTTCCAACTTTTCCAAGGTAAACGTAAGCTCCTTCCTTTACCATTACAAACCATTTCAATTTAAGCTCCCTTCCAGCAGTGGGGCCTATATTTTATCGGTGAGATACACTCACCTTCATCTACTCAACATAAATGGATACTTACTACTACATATTATTTCACAAAGTGTATTGAAGGGATCCCAACTAGGAAATACACTGACTTAGTCATTATTCAGTTTCTTGAAGCTAACATTTTGTCCCAGTTTGGTTGTCTTAGAAAGGTAATCATGGAAAACGCTGCAGCTTTCAAATCAAAGAAGATGATAGAATTATGTGATAAATATAACATTAAATTGGGTCATTCTACAACATATTATCCACATGACAATGGATTGGCGGAGTATTCCAACAAGTCTCTAATCAACATAATCAAAAATATGTTGGGGGCTAGCAAAAATAATTCGCACAAGATGCTGATAAATGCACTATGGGTAGATCGAGTAAGAAACAAAATATCCATTGGCATGTCTCCATTTCAGGTAGTTTACAGTATGGATACAGTTTTCCCTACTTCATTGGCCATCCCAGTCATGAAACTTCTACAAGAGGCTGGAAGCGAAGAAAATTATATTCAACGAAGAATAAATCAAATGATTCAATTAGATCAAACAAGGGAAGAAATGTTCCAAAACACTTCCGAGCTTCATGATAAGATCAAGCAGATTTATGATAGGAAAACTAAACAAGATGATGTCAATATTTATGATGTGGTACTCCGCTCGGATGCCAGGAATGAAGACAAAGGTAAGCACGAGAAGTTTGATAACCTATGAAAATTTCCCTTTAGATTTGTAGCTTCTCGTGGAAAAAATGCATATCTTTTAGAAGAAATGGATCGACAAAGTTTATTAGGAGGGCCAGTAAATAGTAGGCTCCTGAAGCACTATCTCTTTTGATTTAAAACTTATGAGAAATTTTTCATCCTCATTGTATATATCAGTTTAGTATTTCTGCAAGTGTGAAGTGGAAAAAGAATTGGAGTTTAGAGCCTGAAGTGAAGCCCATTGAGCTTCGTTGAGTTTCTACTTTTTCAAAGTTAAGCTTGCATTAAGATAAATTTAGATTTTGAGTCTTGTTTCAGTCAAGTCAAGCCGAATTGAGTCATTTTCATTCATTTTTTGTCATTGAATTATCAAAAATTCAGTCCTACCTTTAAGTTTCAGTTATTTTTTACCGCATTTGGCCCAATGGAAGAAAGCACTAATCTGCTCAACTCAGAGATCTGCGATTCTTGATGTTGAGCCTTGCAATAGGTATGTATTTACTCTTGGTTATTGTCCTTCTTCCTCTTCCTTATCCATCTTGTGCCATGATATAATAATATAATGAAAGGATTTTTTATGAAGAATGAATTAAAAAAGATCCTGACATGATTTAACTGTCCAAACTAATTCTCGTTGCTTTTTATGATGAAAATAATAGAAGGAACAACAGGACTTAATCACGGGAAATAAGATGCGTGAAATGCGGTCGAATCGAAGATGAATCAGTAAGGATTAGTGCCAGAATGAATGAACTGTCTGAGGATAGAATTTTGTCGTGGATCCCTCAGGATCTCCTGATCCTGAGGGATCACACTTATCTTTCCTTTTAGCTATAAAGGGACAGGGACAGCTAGTTCTCAAATTAGTGTGTCGTGTATCTTTCATTTTTATGCATAATTCATAATTGTAATTCATAGAACGTAGTTCTGAACAACAATATCAAATTTTGATGTTAACTGACTATGATGACTAATATATAATTTGTGTTGTTGTTCATTCAAGTATTGTGGAGTAGTTAAGTAGTATTCGTTGGTGGCTAAGCACCCTGTCCCTGGTGAATCTCATTTATGTTTCCTGTGTTATAATTTTCTATTTATTGCAAGTGTTTTATGCTTTTCCACTTTGTAGTTGAAGTACTTTTGATAATTCATATTTCTGTTATTTATTTCCATCGAATATGCATTTCCAATTTATTTCCATTGAATACGCATTTCCAATTTTTTTCCTTAAGGAATTAGTTGTTAGTTAAAAGAACTGGTTTGATTATTTAAAGCATAGAAAGTTATTTCCAATACCTTCTTTCTGTTCAATAGTTTAGATCCAACTGAAAGAGCTCGGTTAATGCTTCAGTGCTCTCGGTTTATTATCATTTGAAATAATTGAATTAAGAATGAATTATAGTTTTTTGTTATAATGCTTAGGTGAATCACTTCCTTTAAATATTCAATATTTATGATTGTATCTATATTAAACAATTGGCTTTAGCATTAATCTTTGTATGAATAGCTTGCACATATTGTGTACACACTTGAGATAAAATGACTTACCCTGGTTGATAATTAATGTGAGGCAATTAGGAGTTTTTAAAGACACCTGTTAGCACCCAACGCTTGACACCTCTGTCAGAGCTTCTATCCCCAATAAGGCCAATGTTAGTGTCAGAATATGTATTCTTCTGTCAGTGATCAATATCATTCCTTCATTTTTCATTTTAGGTGTCTCATTCCAAAATTTTTATATCATTCCATTAGGTCATGCTAAAAATTATTTCACTAATGGTAGCCTCCCTCAATAAAACTTCACTCTCCCTCAGAGAATCATATTTTCTAACTCACTTCCATGTCTTCTTAAGCATAATAACACCTATGGAAAGCTCATTTCACCATGTCTTATCTCAGTTAAAATTCAACCATGGAAATCAGGTTTCAAAGTCTCATTAGGTCATTAGGGTTTTGTCTTTCAAGGTCCAAAAATGAATTATTCCATCTCAATAAAGTCATAAAACATAAGAGAGTGATTCAAGGACATTCTATTTCATCTACAGAAGATAATCACTATGTAAATATCACATTTTCTAAGTTGTAATTTTTATTTCATATGATTTTCATATCAAAATGTAATTTTGATATGAAATAAAAAAATGTAATTTATTTTTTATTTCAAATGTAATTTTATGTTTTTCATATGCAATAATTCATTCCCTAGCTGTCAACTCAAGAATTCATGCAAAACTAAAGGAAATAAAAGCCAAACTCCATCAAGTGATCAACCTGCAAAATAAAAAAGTCAGATGTCAAGGAGTATCAATGTGAACGTTTGCAAAGTGAAAAGTAAACATAAGGAAAGTGGGTTTTTCAAATTATAAATCAAATCCACTAGAGTATAAAAGCCATTAAAACTTTAGGAAAAATCTCATTTGTCTCATGCATCCTCAAGCAAACCTTAGCAAAGGAGAAAATTTCAAATTTCAGAGTGTAACTGTGCAAACTGGAGCTGGTCACTCCGTGCTCTCCCGGTCGCTGCACATTTAGCAAGGTCACTGCACAGTCAAAGCAGTCACTATGCATTCAGGAGGGATGCTACGCGTTCAGTAGGTTGCTACACGTTCACCCAAGAAGTGCCAAAAACCTCTTTTATCCTCTCAATCCACCAAATTTATGCTAAATCTCTGCACATTGATTCTTCAAGCTTCATTTACCAGTAAGTAACCTAGTGACCCTCTCTTTGATGTATTTTTATGCTTCAATTTAATCCAAAACCTACTTCTAAAGTAAGAAAACCATACTAATTATTGAAACCTAATTCACAACCGAAAAATAATCCCTAACTTTTATACATTCTCCCTCACATCCCTAAAATCATTCTCTCTTTTCCCTATCCCCATTCCCAAAAAAAACTCATCCTAAAATCCCTAAGTCCTAGGTTTTCATTTACCTAGGCTCCCTTCATATTATAATTTCCTTCATTTCCCAACACCTCCCTTCACCTCATATTCCTTCATTTCATTCCATCATCCCTAGGGTTTTTTACACCAATCATGGATGAAGAGGAGAACAAAATTTCTAGGGAGGAAGAGAGACAGAAGAGAAATCCATATAAGAAGGGAGAGAAAGTCGTCAGACATGAACCGAAAACTACTAGAGAGATCATGGCATCTACTGTCACTATGTCATGCTTTAATCATGTAGGGTATTTCGAATTTTGTGAAAAAATGCAAAGAATCTAGTACCATCCTATGTTGACAAGATTGTTCATTTCTGACTGTTATGAGAAATTATGAATTACGGATAAAACACATTCCCTAAATGTGGTGCTATGCATTTAGAACAACAGATCAAAGACTTTGCAGATACTTTTCCTAATAGTAAATAGACATACAAAAACATTGGGAAAATTACTTGGAGTCCAAGCACTTCCTATTCTCCTTCTTTTTCTCTTTCTGTAACTTCCAATCCAAGCTTGATCACCATAATAGTTCCTGCAAGTATAAACACTAAACAACAAATGGATTGCAATATATAGATGGCTATTCACTTTAATAAGTTAAATCAATGAAACATGAAACATATACATCAAATCAGAATCCATAATATGAAAGATAGAAGCGTATACAGATACATATGTGGGAAAGTAAGCAGTAATCTTTATTAATGGATAGAAGGGGAGTGATCTGAATGGAATGTATTAGTTCTGTTGTGCTAAGCATCCAAACATTAATTAAATTGTGTGCACAAGGTTTACTGAAGTTTTCTGGTGAAACAATTGGTGTTAAATTAGTTAAACATATTTTTATGTGAGGTTAAAGCATGTAAATTAGCTTGTATAACAATGTGCAACAATATATAACAGAGAAATAAACATCACATGTAACAATACTGAACAAATTTGTTGAAGAAGTTCACCTCTCCTAGGCTACATATGTTGGTCTAGCTCCCAATGGCATGTCCCTCATATCTTATTGCTCAAAAATGGTAAGTACATGTAAAAGAAAGCCTCAAATGGATGTTCTCTCTATAAAAGCATTTATAGAATGCTTGAATTAGTCAGGAATGACTATTCATTTGCAGAAAACAGAGAATGCATGCCTAATACACTAAAAACACCCTAGTGGCCTTGGTCGCTCCTTGACCTCTCCCGAAGCAAAAACTACAAAAAAAAACCTATGATGGCTCTAAAACCTATTCCAATGAGTTTATAATGTCGAAATTAGTCTAGGTAGACTCTTATTTCACCAAAATTGGTCGAATATTGACCTACCAATGCATTTTTCCTAATGACAGCTAGAAAAGCTCGACTAAATGTGGAGACTGTCAGTTAACTGCAGTTAAATTAATAGAAAACCCCAAATTTGGGGGGTGCGCTCAAAAAATGGTGGGCAGTCTGCAGTTAACATTAAATATGAATGGGAGTGGTCACATGTAAATCTTTGTCGAAACCGTTAGATTTATCGCCGGACAAAACCTATTTGGATAACCATGAAATTACATGCCGTGGGGAGTGCTGTCCACATGGCCCTTAACCGCCGGACCTAACCATTTAACAAACTTTCGAATGTTCTTTAGCCCATGGTTCGTAGCGCTGGGTCTCATGGAGTGGGGCCTAGCCCCCTTTTGATGCCATTGAAATACATATGAAACTTGAAATATACGTTAAGATCCTTTGGGTTAAGAAACACCCATGGGGTGCGATGGTAAGACGTGCGTACCTGCTGCGAGAGGTCCCACAGTCGATCCCCATGGTCTCGAATTTTTTTTGATAAATCCTTTCACCTTCGGCTTGGGGCCATGTGGTAGCCTCTGAGCTAGCCATGTGCCACCCCCTCATTGGCCAAAAAACTATATAATAAAAATTAATTTCCAAATAATATTTTTTTTTGAAATTTTTTATGCTAAGTCAATCTTAGTCAAAATGTCATTTTTTGGAGTTTACAAGGCTTTTCAAACCTTCATGACTTTTGCATACGATCTCTGTTTTGCGAACCATTCATGGCGCTAGAATCGTAGTGATGAGACCTTTCCAGTCGCTTAGGTTTGGAACACTTCTGAGCACTTTAATTTTTGAGAATTTTTTAGCAATGGACATGATCTCCTGATCACACCTCCCCATTGGGAAGCTTTTGGACCTTAAAATATCTCTGGAATACTGAACATGAAGATGAGGAGACTGTGTCCCCACTCTTACAATCTTAATCCACTGAAATTTCCCTAATTTCATTAATTGGAGCTTTTCATGAAACGACAAATTTTTCCTTGATTCCATTGACCAACCATTGCTCTTTTTGACATTGTCATGCTGCATATTTTCTGAACTTACAGTACAAAAACCTAAATTTGTAGTAAAAATCATGTTTCTACATTGGTCTATATTCAAAAGAAACTTGATATTACTCTCAACTTGCATCCTGTCCTTATGGCAATTTTTTGTTGAATTTTCTTTAAACTTGTGTCAATTCCTGACCAAGTTTCTTCGCCATTGTACCATGCCTTCTGAAACCAACAAAGATCATTTTTGAATCTTGTTCCTTCTTTTTCAAGTTGCTTTTCCCTCTCTTGCACCTTTGCAACTTCTTGCACTGACACTTTGTTTTCAGCACCGTTCGACACCAAAGTCGACTGCTGCAACTACTTGTCATCTTCTTTCAAAGACAACCTGCTTTCAAACAAAAAAAAACCATTATATACGTCAGTATTTACATGAAAAGAATTATGTAAAACTTCTCTTTGTTTAATCATCATCAATGTCAAATTTTGACTTGCATTGACGAGCCTCTTCATCTACCCTGTATTAACTAAAGAAGAGTCTAGTTTTTTATGATGAGCTCTCACAATATACTCCTTGCCATATTCGAATAAATGGTATTTTTTTTCATGGTGATGGAAGATAGATTTCCTGTCATAAAATTAAGGAATACCCAACACCATACCTATTATATCAAGCGGAACGACATCTAATTCAACTGTGTTAATGAAATGTGCAGTCATTGCAAAGCGCAGTATGCACTTCTTTCAAACCTGTAAATTTGCATCCTTACAAATCCAGCCATGTGGATATGGTTTTAGATGTGGAATGGTCTCAAGATTAAGTTTCTTGAACAATTTTTCAGAGATTAAATTTTCTTGTGACCCACTATTAAACAATGTGTCAACCTTGGTATGTTTGGAAATGACCCTCACATAAAATAATTCAATTCTCTTTTCTTCACTTGGAGCTTCTATGTTATAGTTAGAAATACTAGAACTAGGTTTTGTTTCAATCTCTTATTTCCCATTCAAATTATTAAGTCCCATAGCTATGATTTTTGTTTCATTTCCTGAATCTGACCCTAGGTCTTGTTCAGCTATTGCAACTGTCTTGCCTTTTTCCTTGGCTTTAAAATTTTCTGGTTTCAACTCTAGATGAAGTTTCCAATGATGGTCCTCATCATGGCTTGTTTTAGAATAGTGTTTGCAGGAGAATTTTCCCTTCTCTTTTATAGCATTTTCATTTCTCTTTTTCTTCCATTTTCCTTTAAACTCACTTTCCTCATTCCCATCTAAATTTTGTTTTCCCCTTGCCTCTAAATGTGTGGCTTGAACACAAATCTCATCTAGGCTTGTAGGGTTAAACATGAGGATTATATGTCTTAGGTAGGTATGTAAGCCTCCTATATACTTGAGCAAAGTGTCTTGGCTATGCAAATCTACTCCTAGTAAAAGAGCTCTTCTTCTAAATTCTTGAGTATACACTTGTACATTTTTTCCTTTCAATTGTTTAAAATTCTACGAGTCCATTATGGCTTTCTGCATGTGAGCTAATGGATAAAACTGTTGTTTTATTGCAGAAATGAAATGACTCCATGATAAAATAATCTTACCATATTTCTTGAGCTCCTCCTTTGTCTTGGCTTCCCACCAAACAAGTGCTGCACCTTCCATTCTCAATGAAGCTAGCTAGATTTTGGTGTCGTCATCATGAAAATTTTGAATTCTCAAATAGACCTCTAATTGCCTAATCTAATTATCTAGATTTTTTTCATTAATTTCACCATCAAACATGACAATTAAAACTTAACATCAAGTTTTAGAAAATGATTTTTACCAGCGTTCTTTGACTTATGTGTCTGGTGTACTGAAGATGAAGTAGATGATGATGAGGGTGAGGATGGTGAAATTATACAATCTCCATTTCCTCCATTACCCTTCTTGGATTTATCTTCATCATTATGTTCTCCTGACGATCCCTGACCTTCCTTGTGAAGTTTGGATCCTTCTCCTTCTAGTCTTTCATTCCTTTCTTGATAAATGAATCTCACCATTTCAGTCATGTCAAGGGATGCTTTCCTGAACACTCGTTCTTCCTCTTTGGGATCTACCACTTCATGGATTCGTTCCTCCCTTGAAGTCAGGCTTATGGCTTCTTCTGCTTCTCTTTGAGGTGAAATTGAAGGTGGAGATAATGGAACTCTTGCCCTCCTTTCTTGAGGATTACTTTGAAATTTCACAAATTTACCTTCTCCTCTCTTAAGCTTCAGCCTAGTAAGCATTAAAAATATTGCAAAATATTAAAAAAATCCTTTGTAGAACGATTAAATAAAGAAAATACTCTAGCTTAACTCAAGCTATGATACCAAATTGATCTGATTGGAATGTATTATTTTTTCTATGTTATGTATCCAAATAGTAATTAAATTGTGCACATAAGGTTCATTGAAGTTTCCAGGTGAAACAAATGATTTTAACTTAGTTAAACATATTTTTATGTGTGGTTAAAGCTTGTAAATTAGCTTGTATAACACTTTCAAAAAATATATAATAGAGAAATAAATATCATATGTAATAATACTTAGCAAATTTTTTGAAGCAGTTCACCCCTCCTGGGCTACATTTGTTGGTCCAGCGCCCAATGGCATGTCCCTCATATATTATTTCTAAAAAATGGTAAGTAAATGTAAAATAAAGCCTCAAATTACTGTTCTCTCTATAAAAATAGCTTCATAATTCTTGAATTATTTAGGAATGACTATTCATTTGCAAAAAACAGAGAATGGATGCCCAATACACTGAAAACACCCTAGTGGTCCTGGTGGCTCCTTGACCTATCCTGAAGCAAAACCTACAGAATATAACCTTTTATTGATCTAAAACCTATTCCAATGAGTTCATAATGTCAAAATTAGTCTAGGTAGACTCTTGTTTCACCAAAATTGGTCAAATATTGACCTCCCAATGCATTTTTCCCAATGACAGCTAGAAAAGCTCCACTAAATGTGGAGACTGTCAGTTAACTGCAGTTAAATTAAAAGAAAACCCCAAATTTTGGGGGGTGCGCTCCAAAAATAGCGGGTGGTTTGTAGTTAACATTAAATATGAATGGGAGTGGTCACATATAAATCTCCGCCAAAACCGTTGAATTGACCGTCGAATAAAACCCATTGAGATAACCATGAAATTAAATGCCGCAGGGAGTGATGGCCACATGGCCCTTAATCGCCGAAACCAACCATTTAACAAACCATCAAATGTTATTTATTACATGGTTCATAGTGCTAGGTCTCGTGGAGTGGGGGCTAGCCCCCTTTTGTCGCCATTGAAATACATATGAAACTTCAAATATACGTTAAGATCCTTTGGGTTAAAAAACACCCATGGGGTGTGACGGTAAGACATGCACACCCACTATGGGAGGTCCCGTGGTCGATCCCCATGGTCTCAATTTTTTTTGATAAAATCTTTCACCTTCGGCCTGGGGCGACATGGTAGCCTCCGGGCTGGCCACGTGGCACCCCTTCACTGGTCATAAAACTATATAATAAAAAACAATTTCCAAATAATATTTTTTTTGAAATTTTTTATGCTAAGTCAAAATTAGTCAAAATGTCATTTTTTGGATTTTACTGGGATTTTAAAACCTTCATAACTTCTGCATATGACCTTTTTTTTTCGAACCATTCATGATGCCAAAATTGCAGTGACGAGATCTTCCTAGCGCTTAGGTTCCGAACACTTCTGAGCACTTTCATTTTTGAGAATTTTTGAGCAATGGACATGATCTCCTGATCACACCTCCCCATTGAGAAGATTTTGGACCCAAAAAGATATCTGGACTACTGAACATGAAGATGAGGATATTGTGTCCCCACTCTCACAATCTTAATCCACTGAAATTTCCGTAATTTCATTAATTGGAGCTTTTGATGAAATGACAAATTTTTCCTTGATCCCATTGACCAACCATTGCTCTTTTTGACATTGTCATGCTGTACATTTTCTGAACTTGCAGTATAAAAACATAAATTTGTAGTAAACATCATGCTTCTACATTGGTCTATATTCAAATGAAACTTGATATTACTCTCACCTTGCATCCTGTCCTTATGGAGATTTTTTACTGAATTTTCTTTGAACTTGTGTCGATTCCTGACCAAGTTTCTTCGCCATTGTACCATGCCTTTCTGAAACCAGCAATGATCATTTTTTAATCTTGTGCCTTCTTTGTCAAGTTTCTTTTCCCTCTCTTGTACCTTTGCAACTTCTTGCACTGTCACTTGTTTTCAGCACAGTAAGACACCAAAGTCAATTGCTACAACTGCTTGTTATCTTCTTTCACAGACAACCTGCTTTCAAACTAAAACAACTCATTATATACATCAGTATTTACATGAAAATGATTGTGTAAAACTTATCTTTGTTTAATGATCATCAATGTGATTTTTTGACTTGCATTGACGAGCCTCTTCATCTGCCTTGCATTAACTAAAGAAGAGTCTAGTTTTTTGTGATGAGCTCTCACAATGTACTCCGTGCCATCTTTGAATAAATGATATTTTTTCTCATGGCGATGGAAGATATCTTTCCTATTATACAAGTAAGGACTACCCAACACCATGTTTGTTATATCAAGCGGAACAACTTCTAATTCAATCGTGTTAATGAAATGTGCAGTTATTGCAAAGCGCAACATGCACTTCTTTGAAACTTGTAAATTTGCATCCTTACAAATCCAACCAAGTGGATATGGTTTCAAATGTGGAATGGTATCAAGATTAAGTTTCTTGACCAAGTCTTTAGAGTTTAAATTTTCTTGTGACCCACTGTCAAACAATGTGTCAACCTTGGTATGTTTGGAAATGACCCTCACATGAAACAGTTCAGTTCTCTTTTATTCACTTGGAGCTTCTATGTTACAGTTAGAAATACTCAAATTGGGTTTTGTTTCAATCTCTTCTTTCCCCTTCAAGTTCTTTAGTCCCACAGCTATGATTTTTGTTTCATCTCCTGAATCTGACCCTAGGTCTTGTTCAACTATTGCAACTGTCTTGCCTTTTTCCTTAGCTTTCTCTTTGGCTTTAAAAATTTTTGGTCTCAACTCTGGATGAAGTTTCCAAAAATGGTCCTCATCATGGCTTGTTTTAGAACATTGTTTGCAAAAGAATTTTCCCTTCTCTTTTCTAGCATTTTCATTTCTGTTTTTCTTCCATTTTCCTTCAAACTCACTTTCCTCATTCCCATCTAAGTTTTTTTGCCCCTTGCCTCTAAATGTGTGGCTTGAACACAAACCTCATCTAGGCTTGTAGGGTTAAACATGAGGATTGTATGTCTTAGATAGGCATGTGAGCCTCCTATATACTTGAGCAAAGTGTCTTGGCTATGCAAGTCTACTCCTAGTAAAAGAGTTATTCTTCTAAATTCTTGAGTATACACTTGTAAATTTTGTCCTTTCAATTGTTTAAAATTTTGCGAGTCCATTATGGATTTCTACATGTGATCTAATGGATAAAACCATTGTTTTATTGCAGAATGAAATGAGTCCATGATAAAATAATCTTACCATATTTCTCGATCTCCTCCTTTGTCTTGGCTTCCCACCAAACAAATGTTGCACCTTCCATTCTCAATGAAGCTAGTTGGATTTTGGTGTCATCATCATGAAAATTTTGAATTCTCAAATAAACCTCTAATTTCCTAATCTAATTATCTATATTTTTTGCATTAACTTCACCATCAAACATGACAATTCAAACTTAACATCAAGTTTTAGAAAAGGATTTTTACCAGCGTTCTTTGACTTGTGTGTCTGGTGTACTGAAGATGAAGTAGACGATGATGATGAGGGTGAGGATGGTGAAATTCCACTATCTCCATTTCCTCCATTACCTTTCTTGGATTTATCTTCATCATTATGGTCTCGTGATGATCCCTGACCTTCCTTGTGAAGTTTGGATCCTTCTCCTTCTAGTCTTTCATTCCTTTCTTGATAGAGGACTCTCACCATTTCAGTCATGTAAAGGAATGATTTCCTGAACACTCATTCTCCCTCTTTGGGATGTACCTCTTCACGGATTCATTCCGCCCTTGAAGTCATGCTTATGGCTTCTTCTTCCTCTCTTTGACGTTAAATTGAAGGTGGAGATATTGGCACTATTTCCCTCCTTGTCTAAGGATTAATTTTAATTTTCACAAATTTACCTTCTCCTCTCTTAAGCTTCAGCCTAGTAAGCATTAAAACTCTTGCAAACTGTTAAACAAATCCTTTGCACAAATATTAAATAGAGAAAACACTCTAGCTTAACTCAAGCTCTGATACCACCTTGGTATGAATGGAATGTATTAGTTTTGTTGTGTTAAGTATCCAAACAGTAATTAAATTATGTACATAAGGTTCACTGAAGTTTGCAGGTGAAACAAATGGTTTTAAATTAGTTAAAAATATTTTTATGTGAGGTTAAAGGATTTAAATTAGCTTTTATAACACTATGCATCAGTATATAACAGATAAATAAACATCACATGTAACAATACTCAGAAAATTTGTTGAAGCAGTTCACCCCTCTTGGGCTACATTTGCTGGTCCGGCTCCCAATGGCATCTCCCTCATATACTATTGCTTAAAAATGGTAAGTACATGTAAAATAAAGCCTCAAATGGTTGTGCTCTCTATAAAAATAGCTTCATAATGCTTGAATTATTTAGGAATGACTATTCGTTTGTAGAAAATAGAGAATGGATGCCCAATACACTGAAAACACCCTAGTGGCCCTGGTGGCTCCTTGACCTCTCCTGAAGCAAACCCTGCACAAGATGACCTATGATGGCTCTAAAACTATTCCAATGAGTTTATAATGTCAAAATTAGTCGAGGTAGACTCTTGTTTCATGAAAATTGGTCGAATATTGACCTCCCAATGCATTTCCCCCAATGACAGCTAGAAACGCTCCACTAAATGTGGAGACTGTTAGTTAATTGTAGCTAAATTAATAGAAAACCCAAAATTTGGGGGGCGTGCTCCAAAAATAGCAGGCAGTCTACAGTTAGCATTAAATATGAGTAGGAGTGGTCACATATAAATCTCTGCCGAAACCGTTGGATTGACCGCCGGAAAAAACCCATTTGGATAACCATGAAATTAAATGTTGTGGGGAGTGCTGGCCACATTTCCCTTAACTACCAAAACCAACCATTTAAAAAACCATCAAATGTTCTTTATTCCATGGTTCATAGCGCTGGGTCTCATGGAGTGGGGGATGGCCCTCTTTCGCTGCCATTGAAATACATATGAAACTTCAAATATACGTTAAGATCCTTTGGGTTAAGAAACACCTGTGGGGTGCGACAGTAAGACATGTGCACCTGCTGTGGGAAGTCCTGCGGTCAATCCCCATGGTCTCAATTTTTTTTTGATAAACCCTTTCACCTTCGGCTTGGGGCCATGTGGTAGCCTTTGGGCTGTCCACGTGGCCCCCCCTCATTGGACATAAAACTATATAATAAAAATTAATTTCCAAATAATATTTATTTTTGAAAATTTTTATGCGAAGTTAAACTTAGTCAAAATGTCAATTTTTGGAGTTTACTGGGCTTTTCAAACCTTCATAAATTTTTCATATGACCTCTGTTTTTGTGAACCGTTCACGGAAAAATAATTGCAGCGACAAAACCTTTCCAGTCGCTCAGGTTTAGAACACTTCTGAGCACTTTCATTTTTGAGCATTTTTGAGCAATGTACACGATCTCCTGATCAGGGAGGTACAACCAGTGATTCATTTGATGTCACCAACTCCAACATCATCCCAGCCTCATCAAAATGAACATATCTCCAGCAACATATCACTCAAATCAAACCCTCAATTGAGATTCCAGCAAAATTTCTCTACCAAATTTCTTCCTTCTCAAGCACTAGGATCTGTGCTCAATTTATATATGAGCTAAAGGTAGTTTCAAAATAAAAGAATTTATAATAATAGGCAAGACATGTTTCCCAGATCAGAGGTTTTGAATGGACACATGGATTCGAAGTTTGACACATATTCACTCTTCTAGAAGGCACTAGCCATGTGGAGATTTCAGAACAATGAGAATTTCGCTCCCAATTGACCAACACACTCTTGAGTTTCAAGAAGTTCTTTGTAGAGCACCCTTGAATGGAGGTGACTGCATATGAAAATTAGTTATTCCCTTGAGAGACTACGTTGGTGAGCTCATAGGCGATATAACATGTACTTCAAATCTTGGAAACCTTGCAATGGAAGTCATGGATGATTTTTTCTTGTTATTTGTCTTAGGGAATGTAGCAATTGAAATGATAGGGGATGATAGACCATGTTAAATCATTCTCGGGATGATGTCTAGTTTAACCAGGTCATTGGGAATGGTGCCCAAATTTACCTATAACAAATTCCCCCCTAAAGCATGAAGTCAAAATAATAATAACAATATTTTTTGAATGAGATGCTTTACACTATGATGGGATGGAGCTAAAGCGGAGTGGTGACTTGCATCAATCTTACAATACATTACATCATGATATATCCTCTTGATCATGAATTTCTAAGGGAAGGAATTCCCATGCTCAGCACATAAACTATCTAATAACATGTACATAGTTTAGAAATTCGTCTATATTGGAATGTTTCCCAATATAAACATGCCTACAGATATAAGCCCATGTTCGGATGAAAATCTGTATGTAAGGTAACCATACAGATGATGTGTATAAAAATCCTGAAATCGCAGCTTGGATGGTTGAAACTAGATATAGAGTCTTCTTATCTCATTCACTCAATTGTTCGGGTACAAGTCTAGCCATGCGAATATATGATTTGTAGTTGAACATGGTAAGAAATCGTTTGATCACCAGCCAATGATGTGAGATGTTAAAAAACATGAGAGAACCATTTTCAATGGCCCTCAAGTTACTTTAGTACATTTTATAAGGCGTGAATAGATGATTTGATGTCGAATGCCAAACAAAATATTTCGGTCAAAATTCTGGAAGCAAGGATCTTGTCGATGCTGTAACAAGCCTCATGGTACTAGAATATGAATGTTTCTAAGTTAACTTTCTGGATGATGATTTGACTTTGATAGGAAGCTAATTTATTGCGAAACAAGAGTTACTAATTTCAGAGACAAATTATGACTTGATATAGTAATGTTTAGGAATGTCTGTCATGAGAATGAAGGTTTATGAGTATTTCAAAAGGATGAGTATTCACAGGATGAATTCTCTTGAACATATCGACAACACTGAGATGAGTTGGTAGCATTCACCCAAAACCAAAGTGAAGGTATGATGAACCATAGGTATGAATGAACCGTCAAGAATATTTCCCAACCCAAATAGTCATAGTGATGGAGTGAGTTGTCATGTTCAAGAGCGACCTGCTACCGTAAAAATTTCTTTTCACTTTCCTAAATTTTCCTAGGTCATTTGTCGACCAATACCTCTTTATTTTTTAACAAGCTTGAGGAGGATAACATATGCTTGATCTATAATTCAACCCTTTGGGCGAATAATGTATCGCTATTTAATAATTTAACGAGTCTAGAGATGAAAAAAACTTGATTCTTGCCATGATCGATAAGCCTATCACTATTTTATGTTTTAATGAGCCTAACGATAGTGAAAACCTGGTCCTTTTCATATTTATAGAGTTTGAAAAATAGAGCGAAAGAAAAATCCATATGTACTTTTTCATAAAGTTATCACTTAGATCCGAAAAAGTGTAAAATAATATTTGAGAGAACCTCCTAGCCATGTTCGACTAAGGCATTCCTTTTTTTAAATAATCTATCTCAGTCCAAAAAAGGGTTAAACTTATACTGAGTAGATATAAATTCATTTACTTTTACAAGCTTGAAAAGACAAGTGCTCGACAAACTTTTCACATTATCGGAGTCTGAAAAGAGCTAAAATAAGACTCCAGGGTTCCTTTTTCATTGTTATAGAAGCTCAAAAAGGAGATAAAAGTGCGCTTCAAGTCCTTTTCCATTTTTAACAAAGCTCGAAAAATAAGGATAAAAGTATGCTTTGTGGTCAAATCATTCTTGAAATAAATCTGCACGACTAATCTATTCATCAGTTGTAAAACCTGTTCAGAAATACATCAAATGGATTAAAAATACCCGTTTCATGATAAAAATAGAATAAAACCATAGTCACAATAATAAATATGATTTCCAAATAATCAAATGACTAATTAAAAGAGTTTTACTATTCATTTTTACCATTTGCATTTTGGAGCTCTGAACCTGTTTTTTCCCTTGAACTTCAGCCATTGATTGTGATTGATTTTGTGGATGGTTTTCATCGCTGTTTGATCCAGGTTGGTGCCATGAAACCTCTCTTTCTTTCAATATTCAATTCATTTCATTTCATTGCAATTTTTTAGGGATTTAGGCCCCTTAGGGTAAATTATTTTTCCAAAGAGGGCAACGCACCCTTGAGCATCGAAACGTGCATTGTGGAGCACCTAAATTGAAGCCTAGGTGCATATGCAATGCCTTGTCCCTTGTTAAAGCCTGCGTTGGGCACAATTCACATTTTTTATTCTTTCAATGTACCCAAAATTTGCCTAATTTTTTGCATAAAAGGAGTCTAATGAGTCTTATGGTTATGTTTTAGGATTTCATCAAACTAGAATGATGACTAATTGGAGAGAAAAAGAGCATGAAGAACAAAATAGGATTTCCCTAAATGATCTGGGTACAGTAAGAGCCCTAAGAGATTTCGGGTTGTTAAAGTACTTTCGCTTGTCAGGGATGAGGCAACAAATAGAACTCTTGGATTTCTTAGTTTGAGCATGGGATCCAACTATTGAGGCATTTCAAATTAGGAACAAATTTTTTCCTATTACAGTGGAGGATGTATATTTTTTGATAGGCTTGTCGAGGAGAGGCTTTCCTATTTCCCTCTTAGGGTCTTCTCTCGGGGGAGAGACCGTAAGAAGTTATGTTTTGTAGTATTTCTATCTAGGGGTAGAACCAAGCAAGGATGGGAAAATAAACATTCGTGAAGTTCAAATTTTTTCTTTGCGAACCATTCTTTTCACAATCGTAAAACTTGCTGACACCGTTACACTACATGTAGCGAATAGATCATATATGCAGTATGCGCTAGAGTGCATGGAGCCAACAATATTCAACTGGTTAGAAGCTCTACTTTCTCAGATAAAATAATAACTGAACAAGGCAAAGGGAGGAAGGAAGAAAAAATTTAGTTATGGTTCGATCCTCATTTCATTTGGCTTAGAATGGATTCCACTGATGCAGTGTCAGCATGTGACACTAGGTGTGTCTAACCCTAGAGATCCAAGGATGAAGAGATGGGTAGAACTAATGGCTAGGTATGCAGGCTAATCATCCATTGTGTTCTCGACCACATTCTTCACCTGATTCAGGCGACATTTTATCGCCATCAATGAGTATGCGTACGCAGGCATCGATTTCTGAGGAGATCCAGACTTAGATTTATCAAAAGGCGCTCATTGGGGTGCAATAGGTAAGAATGTTTTGACCATATTTTTTAATTTTTTCTAAGGTTTATACAATTTTTTTGTATTTTGATATTTTCCCAAGACTAAAATAAAGTTTTAATGTAATGAAAATGTTGGTCAAGTTCAAACAGTGGAGGAACCAGAGCATGGAGCAGATGAGTCAACAGAGAGGGCTGTCGGGAGAGCAGTCCTTCAGGATTTAGACATGGCTGAGACTCTGTTTGAGCTTCAGCAACACATAGAGGGGTTGAAATTTGGGATTCCGGATTGCCAAATAGAAGAGTTACCCATATGTCTGCAATGCCACACTATAGGCATTCCTAACCACTGGACATGGTTACTGTGTAGGATAGCTAGATATATAGCATGTTACCATGAGCATCACTAGTTTATTTTTGACATGTTGCATACATTTTGAGGTCAGATGACCAATGTGTTTTGGGCACAAATTTTTGTAAGAACCTATAACGATCTATCTATTTGATTTTAGTGTTTTCCTATGCTTATTACGCAATCCTATTCAATTATGTGAATGTATCTTTACATATGTTACAAATGTCTGTCTAAAACATGATCAGCTAAAGAATTATTCAACGTGTTAAAATTTATGGAAATGTGTTTATGTTGAATAAAATCAAAGTGTCTTGCCAAAAGTCAAACTTTTAGGAACAAACGATGCAGTGTTGGATTTTTAACAGTATAAAAACTAGTAAGTTGTAATAGCACAAGTTGTGAGTCTAACCTTATAATGATGTTGTTAATACAAAATGAAATGGCATCAAAGAGAAGTTCGACCAATGTGTTATACTCAACAATATTGTTTTTTGATCTACCAATACAAATCCCTTGAAAAATCACTAACTTGTTGTTCGAAGTGAAAATAGCCCACGCTGCAGAGGATAGATTCTGCATACTACGACTAACACTATCAACATATCCAACAATTGGTTCCAAATATTTAGACATCTGCGATGAAATGTAAAGCGAATTACTAACGTCAAGAAAAATCTAAAAAACAAACTAAGATAGTGAATGCAAATCAATAACATATATATACAAATAATACAAAAAATTACTATGCTCATGATTAAGCATAGTAACGTTTCATATACAACCAATTTTGGGGCTATGCCAACGGAATCCCATAGTAATCAACCAACTCGCAGGCACCCTTAGCAAGAACTCTTTTGACAATATAGGGGCCATGCCATAATGGCTCAAATCTCCCTGTACCTATTGCATCAGCTTCTTGATCATAAAGAAGTACCAAGTCGCCCTCTGAGAAAATGCGAGGGTGGAATTTTTTTTTGTATTGCCCCTGTATACATCTCTTATGTGCTTCGTTGGATAATTGGGCTTCACGACACATTTCATCAAGATGGATGAGTTTAAAAATATGTGCTTCTTCTTCTGAGGTGTCAGGTAACAAGTCGATTGCAAGTTTCAACGATGGTATTTCACATTGGATTGGCAAGATAACTTCCAAACCATACACCAACTGAAAGGAAGTAAATCTGTTTGTGTTTCTTACCGAGTTTCGGTATGCCCAGAAGGACGATTACATGATCAAATTCTAGTTTCTTTTATTAAATCTTATCATTCGTTGAAGCATACGTTTAAGAATCTTGTTGATAGCCTCAACTTGTCCATTTGATTGTGGATAATAAGGAGTAGAATTATCATGTGACAATCTTAACTTGGTAGTCAATTCAATCATCATGTGGTTGTGAAAATGCTTCCTATGATCTGTAACTATAGCTCGTGGGACCCCAAACTGTGCAATGAAATGATTAAAGAAAAATAATGTAGCTATTTGTCTTGTGTTGTTGAATGTAGGCATTGCTTCGGCCCAGTTAGTAAAGTAGTCTACTATGACAATAATATAACCATTCCCCTTGGATGAATGAGGGTTACAGGTCATGAAGTCAATGCCCCATTTCGAAAATGTTCCTACAGAGACAACAAGATGCATTGGCACAGGCGATTTGCAGATTTTACGATAAAATATCTGGCACGCATGACAAATTTTGACTGCGAGGATGTAGTCGCGAAATATGGTAGGAAAAAATTAACCGACGCGAAGTATCTTCTGCATGGTAGCGTATCCAGACAAGTGTCCACCACAAGCCCCAACATGACAATAATTTAAAACCTTTTCGGCCTCCTCATGAGTGAGACACCTTCTTAAAATTGTATTGACACCACGACAATAAAGTGTATCATAGACGATTAGATAATCTTTGGCTTGGTATTGAATACGTCTCTAGTCAAAACGAGAGGTATCAGGCCAAAAATTTGGGTTTGGAGATAAATGATAAAATACCCATACTAAGGATTAGATGATCCAATCAGAAACAGAGACTTGTTAATAATAGATGGTTCCGACGTAGTAGAAGGTCACAGAGAATCTCAACCAAAACCAAAGACTTTTTTGACTTGGATTTGATGAATTCCAAATAAAATTCCTACAAAATGAAAATCCATTTTGAATATTTCCCCCCCAATGATTGATGTGATAAGATATAAATCATGGGGTTGCAATCTGAAATGACAACGATCTTCTGGAACACGATATAGTGGTGAAATCTTTAGACAGCTTGAACAGACGCCAAGGCAAGATTTTCTACATATGAATACTTCACTTCCGTATCATTTAGATTACGACTCAAATAACAGATCAGATGTTCTATCCCATTCTCTACTTGGAACAATACCATGGAAATGGTCGTATCAGACACGGCGATATATAAGAAATAATCACTCTGATAATTGGGGGGATACATTAATGACGCCCAGACAAGAGTATCCTTGATAGCGTCAAAAGAAGCTTGTGCAACTTTGTCCCAACGGAAGGGAATCCCCTTTTTTAAGAGCTGAGTAAATCCTGTAGCCATTTCAGCATAGTTGGGTATGAACCTCCTTAGGAAGTTAGCCTTTCCTTGAAGTTTCTATATCTGAAGTAAATTTGATGGCACAGGAAAATCAAGAATGGCCTATACCTTCAACGGGTCAATTCAAATTCCTTCTGTTGAGACGAAAAATCCAAGAAAACGACCAGAACCAACATAAAAAACACATTTATGTGGATTGAGGCGTACGTTGTAGTGTCGACAGTGTAAAAATATGGCTCTAAAATGCATCGGGTGATCAGTCCAATTTTGTGAATGCGCGGGTAAATCATCTAGATAAGGTTGAACAATGTGCTTGATGTCATTGAAAGAATAATCCATTGCTCTCTGAAAAGTGGCTCCAATGTTCTTTAAACCAAACGGTAGTTTCCTATAAGCGAATGTGCCCCAGGGATAGATGAATGCTGTATTATATTGATCCTTTGGGTGGATATTGATTTGATTTTAGCCAGAAAATCCATCCATGAACGAAAATATTTCGCATCCAACACAATCGTCAATAATTTGGTCGATAAAGGGAGTAGGATGGTTGTCTTTTGGACAAGAAATATTGACATCCTAATAATCGGCACAGACTCTAATGGTTCCTTATTTTTTCATGATAGGAATGATGTTGGAAACTGACTCGGTTTGCGAAATAAGGTAAATGAAACTAGCATGAATTTTTTTTTCAACTTCTGCTTTAATGGTAGTGGTCTTCTTCAGATGAACAGGATGAAGGCATTGACGCACTGACTTGCCATCAAGGTACATATTAATAGTGTGTTCAATGATACTAGTATCTATGCCTAGAATTTCCTCGTAAGACCAAGCAAATACATCACAAAATTCACGAAATAGAGAGCGATATGTTTTGAGTTCTGATGGAGAGCAAGATACCCCGACATGAATATTTTCTATAATGCCAGGTCTGGTCGAAATATTGATATAAATGGTTTCTTCAATATTTGACAATTTTTTCTTGGAATCAATTTCATTAATAGGAAAAGAATTCGAAAAGAAATTTTTGATTGATGGGTGATATAGTTCACTAAGAATATTTTCTTCATAATTAGGAAGATGGGAATGATGATGATAATATTCCCATGGTTCTCTTTCCGACATCATGGTTTCCAAAATATTATCATCTGTCAATAAAGTTGAGGAAAAAGGATCAGATGGAGTACCAAAATATAAGGAACAATCAACCCAAATGACCGGCGACAATGATTTCAAATTCGCCACCCAAGCTAGATATATTGATTGCTATGCGAAATCAATAGGGTTGGGCGGCAGAAACTCATCCAACGTAACAATTTCAAAATCACCTATACTCTTCCTTAAGCCAGATGGAGTGGAAGAGATCATGTAGCAAGTCTCTATACTTGCAATATATTCCAAAGTCATAGGCAGCGGTAATGCAAAGGTTCCCATGAGAATGGAATCCTTTAAGAGTCCTACACCAATGTTTTAAAGTGCGAGTTGGGGTGCATGAACGAACGGAATGCTTCCAGTTACCTGTGAAGTGGAGGAAAATAAGGATAGCTGATTGATGACTATGATAACACCTTTATGTGGAAAGGCGACCATTTTAAAATATGTATAAACAATAGCAGTCATAGCATATAACCATTGCCTTCCCAGTAAAATATTGTAGTCAAGGGGTCCATCAACGACCTCAACATCAACATTCACTATTTTTCCCCTAGTTTAGCGTGGAGGTTATTAATAATACCACAAAGCTTATATGTACGTCCATCGAAAGCTTTCAACGTCATTGATGATTGCGATAAGCGTGACGAGCCAAGTGACTTCCAATAGTTTAGAGACATAATGCATGTAGATGCTCCCTCATGAATAATAGTACGATGAAAAAGGTGATTGAGAACATTTACTTGGATGGAGAATGCCAATTCTGCTAGTAATTGTGGCACATAGCCTGTATGATTAAAGACTACGATATTAGAATCAGTCAGATCAATTCCACCAAAATCCGACAATAAAGCCTGTTTCTAGGAGGGAAAATTTTGTAATACCTCAAGAGCTGACATAGCTTAAGGGGATTGAGCCAAATATTCAACTATATTATAATTTTTAGCAACTCTTGCTCGAGGATTACATGTTGATTTATGAACGACTCCCTTCGATGGCTTAATCGTCAATTCATGAATAGTAGTATGCAGTACTGATTCCATAGACGGATTTGTGGTTGAGGTAGTAGGTTGATCAGTGGCTTTACTAATGTAATATTTATTACGCCTTGAGGCCAAAATATCTATTGATGGCTTTGTGAAAGATACCATAAGCACTTGGGAACTAGGATCTGAATCCGTGGCAACCAAATTTGTGTCTGAATTCAAAAACGGATTTGTCAACACAGCTGACGCAGGTGAAGTCTTAACCATTTTGAGACTTTAGCATGGTGAGGACAATCCAGAACAAAGTTTTCCTTATTACAGATTATGCATGGATAACGAGGTTTCCTACTTAGAGATGATTGATCAGATGATATTTCCTGCAGGTTAGAAGTTTGATTTTTCTTTGATTTCCCTTTTTTTCTTACTTCTAGGTTACTTGTCACCTTTTCCTTTATCAAATGACACACCATTGATTTCAATAGAAGGCACAGGATCAAATGCAATAATATGATGTGTTCTTGCAATACCAATCATATCGTATCCGGCATGAGAGTCCTTTGATGAAGGAGGAACAATAAAATTAGATCACGGTACATTAGGAATTTTCTCACAGAGCGTGCCAGGCTGAGTATAAATCAAGTATAAATATTGAGCATGAGAAATGACCTGCTCTTCAGTGAATAATCAACCCTTAGCCACATCCTTAGTTATATATGGTAACAGGAACTTAATGAACCACTCAGCAAGGAGATGATCAGGAACAAAGGTCTTAACCATTCTATGATGACGATGCCACTCATGAATATGATTAGAAATGTGAGTAGCATTATTATATTTAAAATTAGTAAAGAGTTCTGTCCCAGTTTCATATTTTATGGGTAATTGGAAGTGAGTAAAAAAGACAGTAGCTCGAGTAGTGAAATTATCAAGAGAAGCTCTAGGTAACTCAATGTACCATTTTGTAGCTAGACCAGTGAGCATACACTTGAAAAGATGTAGCCAAACAGAATCATAATTTAGGGAGTTTGATGAACACCACAAATGATAAGTCATAACATGAGTCAACAAGTCTTCCCCAAGGTTTCCATTTAACTTAGGAATATTCGAGGGTAATTTATGGGGTATCACTCACCACCAAGGAGCATAGTTGATTGGATCAATGGTGAGCTGATTTAAATTTGGTAACTCTAAAGTTGCGACAAAAGGAAACTGACGATTAAGTTCAGGTTGAACATAGCCAGGGTATGATGGAATTTCCTGGGCAACAGGACCTTGAGCACCAACATAGGGACTCTGCTTCTGGTAACCCGGATAGGGGTTGTTTTGATAAGAAAACACTTGAGGATTATGTTGACCAAAACCTGGATATGATACTTGTTGAAATGAAGGTTGAGGCATTTTTTCTTGAGGCTACCAAGTGGTTTGTTCACCATTGTTATAACCCAAATTAGGATAACTTGGATTTGGTTGAGGATAGGTATAACCTAGTTGTGGCTGCAAAATCCCAAAATATGGTAATCCAGCTTGTGAATAAATGATTCCAAGTACAGGTTGTTGTAAATTAGCTGAAGGATTTGGAGTCTGTGGGCCCAATACTTGAGAGTATTTAGTTGAAGGACCCACTTGAAATGGTTTTCGTACAACAGTTTCAGTCTATAACAGGGCTAAAGATGTATTAACAAGTGGAAATGATTTGGGTGCAACAGGTTGAACCGATTGATACGAGTGTACAACAGTTTGTGGTTGGATAGGTAGAGTGGTATGCCATTGAAAAACATTCATTTCGACATTAGGTTAACCAAAAAACAATGGAGTACTATCAAATTGGGTGACCAAAGGTTTCCCCCAAGCATGAGGAGGATAATAAGACAGAAAATATTGTTCTCCAAATGTAGGGAGTCCAATTGATATGATACTTAATGGGATAGACCTAGAAGGACCAACTTGATATTGTCCTCATGATGTATATAAATGATCAATCCGTTTATTACTCACTACAGGTTTACCAGTTAAAATACTAGACGATGACATTGGTGAATTCCATGGATTTGAAGAAGCACCAGAGAAAATTCCAGATAAATATTTATAACCTGATGGGACCAAATGGCCACCATGAAAATATGACTCTAGTGAGGTTGTGAACATCGACGGGGTAGCGAGAGTAGGTGCTAACGCGATTGGAACAAATGGTCCAACCAAAGATGTTGGTTTAGGCATGGTCACTTGACCAAATGTATACCCTTTTGAATCAACAGGAATTTGAATAGGAATAGGATCAACAAAAGAAGAGAGTGGTGATTAAGGGAAAGTACTCGTAAAAATAAAGATCCTACCCAAAATGGGTTAGAGTTAAAGGTATTTTGTCTTGTGGGATTTCTTCAATCGAAATTAAACCAGGTGGAAGGATTTTTCCTTCAAGCCTAATGTATATTTCAGGAGGTTGACTGCGCGATATGGGAGACTCAATGGCTACAATAAAGAGTGGGGCGAATGATATAGGAAAAAAATCTGGTCATTCAAATTTGAGATGCAGATGTTCTGGCAAAAAAGAGACAGGATTTGGATCAAGTTCCAGTTGAACAAGATCTGGTTCGGGAGGTATGGTATCACTGTTTGGATGGATTGTGACCACGAGTAGCTGTGAGGACTCCGTCTCGACAATATTAAATGAACCATGATTTGTAGAAACAACTTTTTTCGCATCTGATATATGGAAAAATGATGCTTCACCAGAGGTATTGATGGTACTGGTTTCGGTAGAGCAATGTCGCCTTTGTCGAACAAAAGTGGCTTCTAGTGTTAAAGGTAGTTTCAATGCAAGTCTACGCGAACGATGGGGAAAGTGATTTTCTTCTTCCAAGATGAATGATTTATTTTATGACCAAAAAAAAATAAACAAAATAAAATGGTAATGCTAGGAAATTTTTTTACCAAGAAACTATGAACTGCAGAATACTGCCTGGTGAACCAAGAAGTACAGGCAAGAAATCTCCCTAAATGTTGTGTTCATTGTATCACATTTTACAAGGAAGTTGACTCGGTTCACTATGGATGGATAGCAACCTAAATTTTTCCTCCCAAATATACCTGAAGGTACATGCTGGCCCAAGTCCGTATTAGTGTTGTTTGATGCAAAACCGCACAGTGAGAGCACCCCTTTATACTTTTCATACTATAACACCGCCCAATATACTCGAAGGTACGTGGAAGAGCTACGATATACTTACATATGTGGAGTGAGGTATACCACTCGAAATGTATCGTAGACAACTAATGATAGCTGCTACGTTTTACAACACTGGAACACGTCTCTAGCCTATACCTTCTAAATGTTATCGTTATGGTTCCAATGCTTTTTTAGGTAAACTGATGTAAATTTTAAGTTGATCTTTTTTATCAATTTTTCTTTCAAGGTTCACTATGATGATGTGATGGAAATTCCTAAGATACAAACTAAAATGATAAGAAAACTTTTCAATTTTAGCTTTTTCAATGAAAATGTTAACTACTAAAGGGAAAGAGCAATTAGTTTTGAGAGCAAACAACCAAGAGCACAAAATAATATGCAACTTTCCTAATTTTTCCTATGCAAAACACACAATCCACTATATGCAAATGCAGGTTTTTATTTTCAGTCCCCTTAATTTGAATGAAAAAAGGAAACTAAATGCATGAAATCAACAAAAAACAAATGCTTTCTTCTTTGAGAAACAATTAATTGAGCAAAAAATTCTCTTTTAGGAAAAATGTAGAATGGAACTACAATTTTTCCTACAGGAAACGAAGAATTTAATGACAATTTCCTTTAAGAAAAAAAATGGGTCTAATGTAGAAATAAAATACTTTGAATTTGATTTTTCAAAGATAAAGAAAAACACTTAAAGAGACATTGACCAAACTTACTTTTAAAAGGAGGAAGATTCAGGTAAATTCACTGGTCTCTATGAGGCATCAAACAGTTGAAATCAAAACAAACAAAAGGCTGAAAGTGAAGGAAATGAAAAATTCAAAGGGAATTTGGTTGGCTTCGGGGACAACACAGTCTCTAAGGGGAGAAAGTGCATTGCAAAGAACCCCTGAGTGGGAGACAGTGCTATGAAAAGCACTGTGTCTTGACCAATAGTGCATTGGGCGTAAAAAAGAACAAAAAACTCAAGCTATTGACACACTTCTAATGCAACTATTTGTTTCAAAAGCCTAATAATTGAGAGTAGATGCTACTGGGTGGATAAGCAGAGGCCAAAACACCAAGGATGAAGGTAAACTCCCCAGTGGAGTTGCCAATTTTTTATGCAGAACTATGAATTACAGATAAAAACACATTCCTTAAATGTGGTGCTATGAATTTAGAACAATAGATCAAATAATTTTCAGATACTTTTCCTAATAGTAAATAGACACACAGAAATATTGGGAAACTTATTTGGAGTCCAAGCGCTTCCTATTCTCCTTCTTCCGCTCTTGTTGTAGCTTCGAATCCAAGCTTGATCACCAAAATAGTTCCTGCAAGTATAAACACTAAACATCAAAGAGATTGCAATATATAGATGGCTATTCACTTTAATCAGTTAAATCAATGAAGCATGAAAAATATACATCAGATAAGAATCCATAATATGAAAGACAAAAGCTTATACAGATACATATGTGGGAAAGTAAGCAACAATCTTTATTAATGGATAGAAGGGGAGGTTACAACCATCGATTGATTTGATGTCACCAAATCCAACATCATCCCAACCTCATCACAATGAACATCTCTAAAGTATCATATCACTCAAATCAAACCCTCAATTGAGATTCCAACAACATTTCTCTACCAAACCTTCTCAAGCACTAGGATTTGTGCTCAATTTATATAGGAGCTGAAGGTAGTTTCACAATCAATGAATTTCTAATAATAGGAAAGATATGTTTCCCAGCTCAGAGGTGTTGAATGGACACATGGATTTGAATTTTGACACATATGCACTCTTCTAGAAAGCACTGGCCATGTGAATATTCCGGAACAATGAGAATTTCATTCCCAATTGACAAACACACCCTTGAATGGAGGTGACTGCATATGCAAAGCAGTTGGTCCCTTGAGAGACTGCATTGGTGAGCTCATAGGTGATATAACATGTACTTCAAATCTAGGAAACCTTGCAATGGAATTCATGGATGATTTTTTCTTGTTCTTTGTCCTAGGGCATGTAGCAAATGAAATGATAGGGGATGTTAGACCCTTTTTATTGGTTCTGGGGATGATGTCCAGTTTAACCAGGTCATTTGGAATGGTGCAAAAATTGACCTATAACACTAACCTTCATGAGAAACAGGTCACCCTTGCTTGGATCAATTTCACTATGTCCACTGGAATTATTGTAGTTGCTACTGGAATCCCAAATGTTGGGGAAATATGGTTTAAAAAAGGAAATATGAATCATTATTTTTATGAGCCATATCTTAAACCAAGGTACAAGAATGAAAAAAAGATGATTTTTCCTTTATCCAACCTCCTTGATGGATATGTCCCCATGATGAAAATCATCATGAAATACTTCACCTGTGAGGGAAGGTTTTATAGACTATATTCCTATCATATTCATCTCCTCATGCACTTCACTAGTGTAAAAATGCTTCATATACCATATTATCTCTATCAGAGAATTGATAAGATGGCATTTATTGCCCAAAAGAGAGATTATGATCATCAAATGCAAAGCATATTTCACCACTACCTTATAAAAATGATAGTCATGTATCAACTTGATCAGTTAAACATTCCATGGTACACCTTCATATCTAATGAGATTTTCACTGCCCCACCTATTCAGCATGGCCAAAATTCATCTTCATCAACTCATCCTCCCTCATCTATCCCTTCATCTTTGCCTACTATTCATACATCATTACCAGGTCAGCTCCCTTCACCTCATTCACCTCCATCTCAAATTGAACCTTCTTCTTCACCCTTTTATAACCCTTCATCATCATCACATCATGATTCTGAGTCATCAAGTAGTGATGAGTGCATTAAGGAAAAATGGGCTAATTTGGCTATGGTTGAGCCATTGCCCAAAACTTAGTAGAGAGGCTATCGGCATGTGTTTGCTTCACTTGGAGTGAAGGGGTCCACGCCTTCTTCATCAACACAACAAGTAGATAAAGGTAAGGAAAAGGTGATAGAGTCATCCATTCATGATGAGGAGGACAATCATGAAACAAAGCAAGAATTTCAGTTGATTGACCTAGGTGAGGAAGATGAAGATAAAATCACCAATGCAGTAATTAAAGGTAAAGAGGCTGAGATTAGTGAGCTCCAAACTGATCTAGAGAGGGCTAACTATGTGATCCATTTTCTTGAGCATGAAAATCAGTAGCTGAAGACCAAATAGGTTATCAATGAGGCGAAATGCATCAAAGCACGAAAAGAGGCACAGAAAGCTAAAGCCTTACTTGAGGAAACATTGGAAAATTTTGGTGAACTTGATGATGATGAGGATTAACCTCCAAGACAAATACTTAGGACTAGAGGGTTGAAAAGAGCTCTAGCTCTAGAGAGACAAAAGGAAGCTGAGCTAGCAGACCAGCTAACCCTAAATGAACAACTTGCCATAGAAATCAATGAGCACAGAGATTCATGGATTGATAGAGTCAACCAAAACTTGGAATAGGTCTTGGAAAAGGCTCAAAAGAACAATGAAATTCAGAGAAAAATGGCAAAGAATTATGCCATGAGGAACAAAATTTCAAGGGCCAAGCTTAAACGATCCCATGCAAGAACTGAAGCCTTGAACAAGCAAGAAGAGAAAGACAAGTTAGATATACTTGGTGAGGTGTCACTCCATGCCTCAAACACTTGATCAAAAAGTACCCTATCAAATTTGACAAACTTTTGGCAAACTTATCATTTTTTACATTTATCTGTTTTCGAGATTATTTCAGACATAGAAAATTTGCTAAATGCGTAGCGCCTTGGATGCTACACTATTTTTTGGGGCATATAAGGGATAAATGGCCACCACCAGAAGATTTATAATGATGAGGAAATCAACCCTGTGAAATTTAAAAGTTTTTGGAGGAGAAATGGTCCATCAAAAAAGTAAAAAAACTATCAAAAATTCATATTTCTGCCTCAAATTCTGCCTAGTCGCTACGTGTTTACTAGTCTTGGGAGAAGTGGTTTTTTACAAGGAAAATGGGCATCATTTTGAAAAATGGAGGTAGTTGTGGAAAGAAGGCTCAAAAGGATTTCCAAAAGAGCCATCATGGAGCATATTTGGACACTAGGAAGGCACTCAAATTCAGCCTTGAATAGAGATCATTATTTCTGCTTGGAAGCTGCACGTTTTACAAGGAAATTGTGTTTTTGCAGTGTTAAAAAAATTTCTGAGTTTAACTCCAATTTTGATTTTTACCTTGGGAAATGTTGAATTTACATACGTAAATGATGAAGATAAATGTAATTATCATGTTATTACTATTTACTAGGGTAAATACACTAGGTAAATCAAGCATATGAGGCGTAATGAATCAGTTCATTTGAGATAGGAATGAGTCACTTTCATCATCCTATAATCTAGCTATTAGTTCATAATTTTGTGTAATATATCCCTCACCTCATGGATTTGACCCTTGAGGATGAGTGGAGGTGGTTTTCATGTCTATTTAGCTCAGTTTTTTCACATGAGTCAAAGGTTGCAAGCAGTTTCATTTTTCTACTTGATCAAGGGAACTTGTACTCAATTTTGGCCAAGCTAATAAAGAGGAGTTGTAGATACATTTATGGGATACTTTTGGTATTGAATGTCTTTCATTGTTTCTTCTTCAATCACATATGTTTTAATGTATTGTTGATATTCACTTTCATGTCTATGTTATGATCTTCTATAAGTGTGAAATTCAGAATATGTGCTTTGGACATGCTCTATTTTGGGTAACTGATCATATTTTGTTTCGTTATCTTCTATCTGAGAGAAATACATCTCTTATGATTCCCTCAACCTCCTTACATTTTCTAAACCATTCCATAATAATTCTCTTCAAGTGATTGGAATTATACCTACCTTTCCCCATTCATCCCTGCAACCCTAACTATATTTCCCTGACCGAGCTTTCCTTGACCTAATTCCATTATCCACTGATTCACCCAACCAAAACCAAACCAAAACAACCCCTACATTTCATACCTAGCCTAAAACCCTAATTTCTCTAGCCCTCCTGGCTGTGACCCTTTTGGAGAGAGCCCTCTCCTGCTCGATGGGGCTAGCTATCAAGTAAAAATATTGGTTTATGGTTACCTCTATTGGGATTCCTTCCTTAGCCTTGGGAATCTGGTGGAGTGATAACACCATCAACTTGTGAAAGTGAAAATCAGATTTAGCTGCCATAGATTTGAAGAGGACAGGAGAATTTTGATTTTGAGTACAACCATTTTGGGGAGGCAGAGTTTCAAATGTATATTCATATGATTCGTATCAGCCATTATAGAATTATCATTGTGGCTCAAAATTACCCTAGATTCAATGAGACACATTTGGACAAATTTTGTAAGAACAAAAGTGATATAGAACTCATGAGTGGAAAAAACAGGGGTGTAATTCATGAAAGGATTTATGTGGCCCTCCAGCAGAAATGAAAATAATACAACATGGGGTGACCATTGATAAACTGAAACTGATTGTGTGGCTTTCATGTGTTCAATCATTTATCAGCAAAAAAAAATAGAGGGATTTGAATTCAGGAAGAAGCACGGTGTCGTAGAAATCTTTATGGAGTTTTTTCAAAACATTAATAACTTCCTCATTACAGTTGCAGACCCGTAAATAGAAATATAAAAATAAAATTGAATATGATGGTGGAACGAGTTAGGGAATTTTAAGTGAGAAGGGGGTGGGGAAGAAACATTGGTTCAAGTGAAGTTATAGTAACATTCCAAAGTATGCCCATACTTTTGACAATGAGAGAAGAAGATATTCATATTTGGTCTAGAACCACCACCACAACCACATCCATTGCGACTTCCACCACAAACCAAGAAAGAAAAATTCTCACGGGGTCAGGTAACACATAGACAGAATAGGCTAGGAATTTTCATTCTGGTCCATTTGTGGAAAACTAGCCAACCAACATACGTGCTCAAGCTCATTTTCACAACCAGTGCTTCTCTCTCAGACAAACGAGTTGAGAAATACCTACTTCAGTTACATGGATTCCCTATGTTTTTGCATGTGCTCAATGTGCAAATTGTGGTGCTAGTGGCATGCTCATTCATTACTTTGTTTGGTCAACTGAGCTCCTCATTGAGTTCCATCCAACTACAAACTTCATGTTAGGTCAGATAGAACCCACTGATAGAAACAACCTAGAATTCTCTAGAGAGAGTTAAGGAGCCATATAAACAACTACTTCTTGTAGTCTTTCTCCTGCTTCCACCCACCCACTCTTCATGGAGTTCAATAAAGAATTCTCCATGTAAATGGATTAGAGATAGACCAGAAAACACCATAGAATTGTTTGAATATCCTCAGTCTATATTCACATATACAATGTGAAAGAGAGACAATTGCTTCCCATATAAGCATATGAGCATGTTGCAGTGTTACATGGCATAGTGTGAAGCTTACATGACATATTATAGATATGAGGTGATGAAGCATGTGGCTATCATGCTAATGCCAAAATACCACAATCGATGTTATTTAAGTTAGGTAATCTCATTTAAATATTTTAACTTTTTTCAAATTTTTTATTTGTTATGTTTAAAAATAAATTTGATGAAGAAAGATACTGAGAGCCTTTCGTTATGAATTAATCACTTGTGCCTTCTACTTCCACTGATTATATAAGCACCATCGCCGAGATTTTTCGAAGAGAATTGTAGGTCTTGCCTAACATTTTCCTCCTCATCAGTGGAATCATGCTGGACTGGGATTACTGGACAACAATTCGGATCTAAAAAATCACTCTTCATTATGAAATTTATATTTTTTTCAACTTGTACTCCACTTCTGCCTCATTCCCTACGGCCTCCTACATCTACCCGTCTAGGTAAAACAACAATAGTAACCCGTATTTCTTTCATATGGCTTACTATGAGAAGGATTATGCTGCTTTTGTGAGAATTTATATATTTTTAGTGAAATAGATCATAACCTATTAACTTGTATTTTATGTGAAATTATTAGAATGAAAAGAAATATAATGTGCTTGGGATAACTTTGGGGATAATAGCCACTACATTTGGATTACTTGTACTGATAGGAGTTTGGAAGTGGTTTTTTTAGCGTTGCCAAAACAATTTTTTCAAAACAAAGTTACCGAAATCGGTAAATCATTCATTATTAAGAATCCAAAAATGCACCTATTTAGTTTGGTGCAACTAATTAGTGTATTTTTCATAGTTTTTTTACAATGGGCAGGGTTATCCATCCAATCAAAATAGACAACATTGTCCCTTTGATTAGAATAAACAACATTGTCCCTCCACTGATGCCTCCATCGCACCCACCTCTAGTGTATTTGAAAACATGACATATAAATGGGTTGTGCACTTTGCCAAAACATGCCAAAATGATGACTTCAAGAGCCTATTTGGAATCAGGTTAATAAAGATTTACTAGTTTAGATAAAATTTGGTATTTAGAAGTAATAATGGGTTTCTTTCTCTGGCCTTGATATGTCAACTTCTCAACAATCTCATCGATGCACCATTGATTGGGGAAGTTAAGGGAATAATATTGTGATTTGCTTTGAGTGCTTTCATTTTAATTGGTTCAAATCGTTGTCGATTTCATAGACTGGAAAATCTACACGCTAGAGTCACAATTATGCAAGCTTAATAGTCACAACCATAATTATGACGTTGCATCCCTAAGTTTTCTCAAAATATATCCAATAATAATGCTCTTATAAGTTATATGTATCGAAATTCCATTAATGTGTCATTGCACGTGACTACATTATTTAACTACTTATTGCATATACTATATGCTACCTCTCCTTCATAATGTACTCCAGTTTGACTATTTATTGCACACATAGTTATATGATTGCGCAAGTTACCTCCCTCGAATATGTTTTATTTATGTGTATTGAATTACATTTTATGTTGTCAAATATCATTGTTTGATGCTTTTAAAACTTCAATTATACATTCTTTAGGGTTGTTGGCTATTCTCTTTGAGATATTGATTCAAATTTTTGGGCTTATTATATGGTCCTTTTTTGGTATATAAATACCAAAGAGTTGATGTAATAGTTGACATACGAGTTAAAGGACAGTTCATTGTCTCAACCCAATGATTTTTTTTAACTATTTCTTCAAAATGGGTTTTTTGATTTCAAATAAATGCAAACATATTCTACTAGTCAAACTCATGCTCCTACTCATATATTTTTCTAATTCTTCTTATTTTATAACTGTCTTCTGAATATTTTGAATCACTAGTGGATTCACTTCTTGAAGATGTACCATTTTCTGAATGGTATGGGTCTTCTTGAACCTTCAATCTTGGTGGTTGTGGTGGATAAAAAATCCGATTTGAAGCTTCATCAACATTATCATGCAAAGATTTATTTTCAAAAAATTTAACATATTTGCTTAAAAAAAACTTCTTCGTAACTGGATTTTAAAGTTTGTAGGCCTTTGACTACTCACTATAGCCTATGAAAATACATATTTCATTCTTATCATCAAACTTATTTCTTATCTGCCGAGAAAGATATGAAAATTATACCGATCCAAAAATTCTAAAGTGAGATACATTTACCTTTTTACCATCTCATGCTTCTTAATGTATTTTATCTCAGAGACTACTGTTGGAGATCTACTGAGAACATACACTACCATTGAAACTGCTTCAACGCAATATTTATTTGACAACTTCTTCTCATGTAACATGCATATAGGCATATTCATGATTGGCCGATTTTTCCTTTCTGCTACTCCATTCTACTCTAGAGTATATCTTGTTGTATTCTGCATGATGATTCCTTGTTGTTGAGAAAAATATTTGAAGTCATTGGAACTATATTCTCCTCCTCTATCCGACTTGAGGAATTTAAAGGATTTCTACTCTATTTTTCTGCTTCTGCTTTGAATCCTTTAAATCTTGAGAATGTATCTGATTTATTTTTGAGAAAATACACCCATATATTCATGTTATAATCATCAATGAATGTCAGAAAATAAATACTACCAAAAATGGATTGTGTTTGCATTGGGGCACATATATATGTGTGGAATAGATCTAAAGGATCTTTTTCTCTAGAGGAATAAGTCAGAAATATATATCTTTTATGCTTTACTAGAACACAAATTTCACAATTACAAAATTTTTCATTCATAGCAGGGAGATCAATGACCATTGAATGTTTCTGAAGCAAAATTAAAATCTTCAATGGGATGTGACCATACCTAGAATTCCATAGTTGAGAATCATCTATTCTTGACACATTGTGGACTAAAGACTATGAGATATTTTGACTTCTTAGAGTCAATGAAACACCATATTATTGGTTTTTTCAACCTTTGCTATTAATATTATATTGGGAGGTTTTTCATAGATATAACATGTGTTCCCTTGAACTGTTACATCATCACCATGTTCCATAAATTAACCTACACTAATGAGGTTATGCTTTAGATGTGGAACACAATAAACATCAGGTATGTATTTCTGCTAATTTTTTTTGGTAATAATAGGGAAAATACCTTTTACTCCAACTTTTATGTAGGAACAATCTCTAAGAGTCATTTTTGATGTTATGGAAGCATCAATATAAGAATGAATATATTTTTTACCTATCATATTATTGTTATAACCACTATCCAGTGACCAAAGGTCCTTGTTGTGAGTGTCTTTAGAAAGATGGAAGGAAAGAAAAATTGTTTCTAAGGATTCTCCTTCGTTGTTGGAGAGATGGACACTACCTCTTTGTTGATATGATTGTTTCTTTTTGAATTTATGTTCATAATGCCCAAATTTCTTGCAGTAATAGAATTGGACATTATATTTGCTCCATGGTCTAATTATCTATGTTTCGTTTTCTGGAGGTCTCCACTTCTCTACTGCATGATGATGTTCTGATATGCCTCTACTTCAACCTCTTCCTCGCTAGTTGTCACCTCTATATCCTTTTCCAAAAGAGATTTTTTCTTTGAAATATTTTTCTATGGAATATTATACGAAGTTGAGTCTTTTTCCATGTGCCAAAAGTGATCTAGTCAACTATTTTATTGAGAAAGTTGTAAAATATTTGGATTCCAGAATGGTTGTTACAATCATGTCATATTTCTGGGCAAGATACAAAGGAATTTTTTAACAATCTTCTACTTTGTAATGGTTTCACAAATGAGTTTGATCTTTGATTAAATATTCCCATGATTCTAGTCATGAACTGATCCACATTCTCTAGGTCAGTTATCTTTAGAGTTTCGAATTCAGATCTCAATGTCTGAAATTAAATAGTCTTCACCGCATCAGACAGAAATTTTAAAATATCCCAAGATTCTTTTTTTGTTGATGCGTTGGTTATCTTATCGAAGATAGATTCATTTACTGACTTTTCTATCCAACATTTGGATCTCTGCTCCTACTTTCTTAGTTCTACAACGCCATTCCTTTGATTATTGTTCATGGTTGCTAGTTCTTCTTGAGTTGGCTCTACAGAACTGTTTGGCAGGGTATCCCACCATTCTTGGGCTTGCAGAAATGTCTTCATTCTTAAAGACCAAAACTCATAATTTTTTCCAAGCAGAATTGAGGTATGTGGCAAGGCACTGGAGGAAGCCATTTATTCAAATAAAAATGTGCACATCTTTTTACAATCTTCTTTCCATAAAATATCTCCTTTAAAAATGTAACACCCTCTTTTTTCTTTATAACAAATTAAAGGTTTTTTTTTTTTAACTTTGAATTAAAAAACCTTAAAGTCCTTTTTTTATTATTATGGGTCAATTTTTTTTTAAATAATTTTTTTTAAAAGGAATTTAAATAAATTAATAGAAAAACCAATATTGAATGAAATCAATTCAACTTTAACTTGAGAAGTTTGTTATAAGCAGAGATGTTAATTTTTTTGAAAATAAATCTTAGTCTAATAATGTTGATGAATCTTAAAATTATACATTTTATCCACCACAACCACCAATATTGCAGGTTCAAGAAGCCCCATACCATTATGAAAACGGTACATATTCAAGGAGTGACTCGACTAGTGATTCAACATCTTTAGAAGATAGAAAATTAGAAGCATCAGAGAAATATATGAGCATGAGCATGAGCATGAGTTTGACCAATATAATATTTTTTCATTTCTTTCATCTCAACCAACCCATTTGGAAGAAGTAGTTAATGAAATTCATTGGGTTGATGCAACGAACCAAGAAATTACTACCATAGAGAAGAGCCAAACTTGGGAATTAGCTTATCTACCAAGAGACAAAACTAGAATTGGTGTAAAATGGTTATATAAGAGCAAGCTAAATGAAAAAGGTATTGTCCCTATTCTTACAAAACATAATCAACAGAAATACATACTTGGTGTTTATTATGTTCCACGTCTAATGCATAACCTCATTATTTTAGGTCAATTAATGGAACATGGTCATGATGTAATATTTCAAGGGAAAAAATGGTATCAGAGCATCAGGTCACATAAGACTCCAGAGAGAGAAGAAAATACCAAGAACTCAAACAAGTCGTATAGTAGAAGGATCAAGAGGCCTTTCAATGTATTCAACAACCTCATCATTTTCAATACAAGAGCGCAACTACAGTCCAAAATATGTATATATTTAAAACAAATTGTGGGAAAAACACCCATGCTCAAAGAGAAAAAGCGTTGATATACTCTACCCTACAAAATTTGAAAAACTTGTGTTTAAACGCATATTTGATCTCTTGGGAAATGCATTGCATGTTTTTTCTCTTGGGAAATGCTAAGGTTCACACTAAATGACAAATGAAAGGTGAAATGTTTCTAAGGCTACACGTTTTTTTGAATTAAAAGGCTCACAGTTGGCCTATGTTTTAAGGTATGAGTTTGATTTCTTTTAAATATTTTTTCGGTTCCTCCATCAGTTGAAGATATCCCTCCAGACTATATTCAAAGGTTTTATATGTAAAACAAAACAAACTAATTAAGTTAAAGTTCCTTCATTCAAGAATTTGGTTTTGTATTAACTTATTTAAGTTCCTTCAAAAAAAGTTTATTTAAATAAACTTTGCTATACCCATAATAAAAAAAATGAGTTCAAGGTTTTTTAACTCAAATTTAAAAAAAAACTTGAATTTGTTATAAAGAAAAAAGAGGGCGTTGCATTTTTAAAGGAGATTTTTTTTGGAAAGAAGATTGTAAAAATTCACACACATTAGTATTTGAATAAACGACTTCCTCCAGCGCCTTGCCATAAACCTTGACTCTGCTTGGAAAAAATTATGAGTTTTGGTCTTTAAGAATGAAGACAATTTTGCAAGCCTAAGAATACTGCGATACCCTGATGAAGGGTTATGTAGAGCCGACTAAAAAAAAATTAGTAGCCATGAACAATAATGAGAGGAATGCCATGAAAAATTATTTTAAAAAAATCAATCTCGTACCTTTAAACAAACGTTGGTTGTAAGCCTTCGAATTTAAAAAACCATGTAGCCTTTGAAACATTTAAGCTTTCATTTTTCGTTTAGTGTGAACCTTAGCATTTACCAAGAGAACAAACATGCAACACATTTCCTGAGAGACCAAATATGCGTTGAAACAAAAGTTTTCCAATTTGTAACATAGAGTGTATCAACACATTTGCTCCTCTGAGCATGAGTGCATTGCACACTTTTTTTTTAATTATTTTGGATCGTAGGTGCCCTGTTTTATTGAAAATGATCACGTTGTTGAATACATTGAAAGGTCTCTCGATCCTTCTACTATATGAACTATTCGAGTTCTTGGTCTTTGTTACTGTCTCTCGAGTCTTATGCAGCCTAGAATTTTGATATCATGAAAAATAATGGGGAGAAATCATGGAGTAGAGATTACTCTTCTCGATATTCAGAATAACTAAATAGATTACATTAAAAACATCAACAATAAATGGTTAGAGTAGAACTCAAATAAACCGAAGTAAAATTTAAGTGTCTATGACACCTAGGAGACAAGAGAATCAAATGTGATGACACCTAGCAAACAATGAGATTAAATTTACCTCAACAATGTGAAAAAATGAGAGAAAATTCTCTGACGGATAGACAAGGAGGAGGGACTATTGCAATGATTTTAAATATGGTTCATTGATATAACTTGAAAATGGACCAAAGATGAAGGTTAAAAATTACTAAGAATAAGTAGAACAAAGGTAGCTAGTCAAGAGAAAACACTAAGGAGAGAGTACAACAAAAGAGAAAAAAAACTTAGTACAACATTATGGGGAGAACTTCCCTCAAAGAAATTAGTTGAGGTGGGAAACAATTACTCCTATTTAAATTCCAATAAACAACTAGAACTAGATAAAGGGTAATGATCTAGACGGGAATTCCCACTGAGAGTGAGTTGAGCATAGGTTACAATATGTCAAAGTTTTGGAGAGGAAATGAGCGTATTATAATAAAAGGAACCTAGGACATAGGAAAATGAGAATATTATAGAAAAATGAACTCAATATATAACAAAATGAGAAAATTATAGTAAAAGGAACAAAAACATAATAATGTACAAGATACCTAGAGAGAATGATTGGAGTAATAAGAGTAATGATAAATAATAGAACCATGCAAACCAATAATATGCTTTTCTATCAACCCATGCATGTTGATAAGTCCCCATGTGTGTGTTTTAACATCCCTCTACTTACCATGAGCTTCTATTTGAGATCAAAATGAATATCATAGATAGGAGATTTAATCTGAACTAGAAATTACCACCAACAATGATTTACCATGCCATACAAATTATTGAATTAATAAGTGGCCCATGATTAAAAAAAATACTAATCACAATCGTGTAATGGAGTTATGACTAAATTATACCGGAGAGCATGTGGTCAAATCCTTATCCCTAGATGCTTGATGACCATAAACCTGCCCCCACATATTGGGGCTCTAACACTCTATTTAAAAAATTAAAATGATTATTAATTATAAATCCAATATAAAAAAATAGTAATATTTTTTTTAATATATTATTAAGAAAAAGAAATGGTGATGAACTTGATCATATTTCCACTTAATTTCTCTTTATAACAGTAATTTGTTATTAAATTATTATAAATTGTAAAAATAAAAAATAAATAATCACACACCAAAATCGACATCCTCCCACATGTCAACTTCTTATTACCCTTCAACATGCGTTGAAGTTGATTAAAGGCTTTACAACCTCTCATTACCCCACAATATGTGTTCAAGTTGATTAATCTTTCCAAGCTTCATGGGTATCTCTTAATTGTAATTAAACAAAAAAAAAGCTTCATAATCCCTTCTTGTTAGTCCCTTCCTACATAAAATCAGGGACTATAGTGATCTCTTGCCATTCAATTCATATTAATTTTCTTTGACGATCTGGCTTATAAAAATTTTAACCAATCTTTTGGGGTCACAATTTCCTTGCATCAAAATTAAACCAAAATTTTCAATTGAACCTCTTATTGGAGACTTCACATCTTTCAAGTTACATTACAGGCACCAAATTTATTTTATCGAAAGTTTTATTACTCCAAAAAAGGAAAAATATTAATATATCCAAAGTTTTATTGAGCGAAACTTGTCATTGTGTTTTTCACCATATCGAAAGTACCAATCCAAAGTTAGTAGAATACATAATATTCACTTATTTTGAGATTGTTATTGCAATTTTCACACATTTTTAACTATATCCAATGTTTTTAGAATACGTGATATTCACTTATTTTGAGATATCCAAAGTATTGAATTATATGGATGCCACTGCCATTTCCTATGTGACTTTGAATTATATGGATGCCACTTCCATTTGCTATGATGTCACATGTTATCCTTGCATGCTTGCACTGTTAGTTGTTTTTTCCTGATTGCACATGTACTCCCATGTTCTGGTTGCCCTACATGCAACCATTGTCATTTTCCCTTTTGCCACTTGTGGGTCGAATGTTTCCTATGACCTTGTTATGTGTTTTATGTCGATTGAATACCATCACATAGAGAACATAGTGGTCTGTAGGTGCTTGCAGATTTTTTCAAAAGAAGCTAAGGTAGAAACAAACTTGCAGATGGAGAACATTGCAGATGTTTCAATGGAGGCTACCCTACCCATAATAGAAAGAATTATCTATAGATGTTTCAATGGAGGTTACACTGCCCACAACAAAAAGAATTGTCGTGCTCTAAAGGAATAAATGTATATGAAAATATTATTTAAAATAAACAGGGATATGGGCGCAGAGTAAAAAGGCACAGGCAGAAACAAAAATCGCTCTAAGAAACTGTAGAGAAGGAGGCAAAACCCAGAACAAAGGAAGCTAAATTGATTTCAATAATTTATCCTCGTAGCTAGTCTGAATCCAGTAAAATTAATAGGTTCATAGAATAAGAGATGCTTGCTTCAGAAAGGGGTGTTATGACGAAAGTGGCTGATTCTTGTTGATCCACCAAAATAAACCAATAGTTGAGTTACAAATCCCCTTTTTGATATCGCTGGTCGCTACAGTTGAAGAATATGTTGTTCCATATCTAGATACCTAGAATCACCATGGTATTTGTAATGGATGTCCCCAGGGTTTGCATGCTTTTCATGATTTGAGGAAGCATACATATGCACCATGTTACTAATGCATATGTTCACAAACTCATCACCAGATCTTTTAGTGGGGGAGATATGTCATGAATTTCATGATAATTTTGAATTATATTGTACACTTCCCATGATTTTCACAGTTTAATCCATGTGACTAAGAATCTACAAGTCCACATATGGTGCCACAATCCTAGGTGACTTGAATCAGATTCTTGAATATATTACTTATTTAAAACATTATTTTTGACTTAATTGTTCCTCACGACGACTTTCCATTTTCCTGTAATAGTCGTTCCTACTGGAGAAAATTGGATTTGCACACAACTACGAAAAGGTAGCAATTAACAAACTGAAACTATGAATTACGAATAATTCTGAGAGAAACTAGTGATTGTACAAAATTGTTTTGAAGATGAGCGAGATCAGTGTTTCCAAGAAAAAGGGCTCGTCCATAACACCCTATGTTTCTCACAAAATCCAAAGAAAGATATGTACAAAGACATGCATTATCACAACATATTTCCGGCAACTCTTGAGAGGAAGAATGACATATAGAAAAAACAACATGTCATCCAACTAAAGTAGATGGACCCGTAGATGTAGCTTGCAGGGTGGAAAGATGTTTCTGTCAAATATCCAACTTTGGGAACACCATATTCATTCGTAACATCCCGAATCTTCGATAAAATTCCTTTTGACACTATAAAGGTGACTAGAGGAACGTTGGGAAGATGTTGGAGCATCTCCATCAACTTACATAAGTGAAAGTCAGCGTTAGCCACCATAGATTCGAAGAGGATAGGAGAATTTTGATTTTGAGTGCAACCATTTCAGGGAGGCAGGCCGTCAGGCAGAGTTTCGAATCGTATATTCATATGATTTTTATTACCCATTATAGAATCATCATCATGGCTAAAAATTACCCCAGATTCAACCAAACACCTTTGGACAAATTTTGTAAGAACGAAAGTGATATAGAACTCGCGGGTGGACAAAACATGGGCCAAATTCATGAAAGGATTTATGTGGCCCTACAACGAAAACATAATTAATACAACATGGGGTGACCACTGATCAACTGAAACTGATTGTGTGGATTCCATGTGTTCATTCATTTGTCAGCGAAAAAAAATAGAGGTATTTGAATTCAGGAAGAAGGACGGTGTTGTAAAACTCTTTATGGAGATTTTTCAAAACATTAATGACTTCCTCATTACAGTTGTAGGCCTGTAAATAGAAACATAAAAATAAAATTGAAGATGATGGTAGAACAGGTTAGGGAGTTTGAAGTTAGAAGGGGGTTGGGAAGAAACATTGGTTCAAGTGAAGTTATAACAACATTCCAAAGTACGCCCATACTTTTGACAATGACAGCAGAAGAGATTCATATTTGGTCCAGGAACACAACCGCGGCCTCTTCCATCCCAACTTCCACCATGAAACAAGAAAGAAAAATTCTCACGAGGTTAGGTAACATGTAGAAAAAATAGGCTAGGAATTATCATTCTGGTCGATTTATGGAAAAATAGCCAACCAACATACATGCTCAAGCTCATTTTCATAGCTAGGGCTCTCGCTCAAACAAACGAGTGGAGAACTACCTGCTTCAGTTAGATGGATTCCCTATGTTTATGCATGTGCTCGATGTGAAAATTGTGGTGCTAGTGGCATGATCATTCTTTACTATGTTCAGTTAACTGAGCTCCCCTTTGAGTTCCATCCAACCACCAACTTCATGTTAGGCCAGATAGAACCCATTGATAGAAACAAACTAGAATTCTCCAGAGAGAGTTAAGGAGCGAGATAAACAACTAATTCTTGTAGGCTTTCTCCCACTTCCACCCACCCACTCTTCATGGAGTTCAATAAAGTGTTCTATGTGTAAATGGATCAGAGATAAACTAGACAACACCATATAATTGTCCGAAGATCCTCAGTCTAGATTGACACATACAATGTGAAAGAGAGACAATTGCTCCCCATATAGGCATATGAGCATGTTGTAGCGTTATGTGGCCTAGCGTGAATCTTACATGATACGTTATAGAGAAGTTGTGATGAAGCATGTGGCTATCATTCCAACGCCCAATGCCTACATTCGATGTTATTTAATTTAGATTATCTCATTTAAAGATTTTAACTTTTTTCAACATTTTGATTTGTTATGTTTACAAAGCACTTTGATGAAGAAAGCTACCGAGAGATTTTCGTTATTAATTACTCACTTTTTCCTTCTAATTCCTCTGATTATACAATTCCATAGATTAGATAAGAACCATCGTCGAGATCTGTCAAAGAGAGCTACAGGTCTTGCCTAACTTTGTCCTCCTCATTAGTGGAATCATGTTTAACTGGGATTATTGGACAACAATTCGGATCTAAAACTCACTCTGCATTATGAAATTTATATATTTTTTCAACATTTACTCCACTTGCACCTCATTCCCTACGGCCTCGTACATCCACCCCTCCAGGTAAAACTACAACAGTAACCCTTATTTCTTTCAGATGGCTTACTATGAGAAGGATTATACTACTTTTGTCAGAATTTATATATTTTTAGTGAAATAGATCATATCCTATTAACCTAGATTTTATGTGTAATTATTAGAAGGAAAAGAAACATAATGTGCTTGGGATAACTCTGGGCATAGTAGCTGCTACATTTGGATTACTTGCAGTGATAAGAGTTTGGAAGTGGGTTTTTTTAGCATTTCCAAAACGGTTTTATGAAAAAATAGTAACCGAAATTGGTAAATCATTCATTATTAAGAATCCAAAAATGCACCTATTTAGTTTGGTGCGACTAATTAATGTATTTGCCACACTTGTGTTACAATGAGAAGGGTTAACCCACTCGATGAAAATAGACAACATTTTCCCTCTGATCAAAATAGACAACATTGTCCCTCTACTAACGTCTCCATCGCACCTGCCTCTAGTGTATTTGAAAACATGACATATTTGTCACAGTAGTGTTACAATGGGCAGGGTTAATCCACCCAATCAAAATTTTCAACTTTTTTATGACAGAGGAAATTCTTTTCCTCAACAAATGGAGTTCACACAGAGTTGTGTAAATGAATTTAACCAAGACAACACAGTTACAAAAGTTTACACAAAGTTGAGAAAGTTTACACAAAGTTGCAGAATTTACTTAATCCAGACCATACAGTTGAGGAAATCAAATTATGAAGGTATTCCTTTTAATAAAGAGTGCCGGAGATTAAAATTGCAACTATAGAGGAGCAAATAAAGTCAAACAATTTCACTCACATTAATATGGAGGCTGAAACTCATTCACCCGTAAAACTACTGTTCTTACTGATATTTACATTCACCAAGGGTTGCAGAGTAACATACAGTAAAACATGTAACTGTTGTTTTCATGCGCCCACCAAAATTCGCTCTATGATTTTCTCCCCTTGTCTTTCCATACTCACATCTGCCACACTACATTCAACCTTGCTTACATGTAAACAAAAACACATATATCTAAGGAATTTAGTTCATGACATACAAATTTAACACACAGGATGGGCGAGCATGACTTTCTGAATTTTACAGAGTTTGCATGAAGTAAACATCACTTGCGGATTAAATGTTTACCCATATTCATTTACTAAAAAACACATTAATTTTAATTATTTAATCTATTGTGGAATGGGTAAAATTTACTCTGCTCAGAACTTTTCCTTCTTTGCAAACTCAATCTGCAACCTGCAAAAAATTTACTGAGGTATGGCTGCTTGTCAGTGTATTTAACACGGTGGTTGAAATTAATTATCCAACACTCCCTTGTAATCGCAACTGCCGTCATTGACCATTCCCAAACAATCTATGAGATAAACAAAATTTTCACATGCCAATGGTTTTGCAAAGATGTCTGCAAATTGTTCTTCTGACCTACAATGATACAACACAATATCACCATTGTTAACTAATTCTCTTATGAAATGATATTTAGCATCAACGTGATTTTTCCTCTTGTGAAAAACATAATTATTTGATAGTGAAATTGCCGAACTGTTATCACAGAAAATAGTGGTCACTCCATCTTGTTCATGACATAAATCTCGTAACATCATTCTCATCCAAACTGCTTGACATATGGCTTCTGTTGCGGTGACATATTCAACTTCTTCTCTTGACAATGATACTATCAGCTACTTCTTGGAAGCCCATGAAATGGCTCCCAAACCCAAATGAAAAATGTATCCTGACAGGCTCTTTTTGTCATCAACACTTCCTCCCCAACCACTGTCAGTGTAACCAACTAGCCTAAAATCATTTTTTGCAGACTACAAAATGCCATACTCCTTTATCCCATTTACATATTTTAAAATTCTTTTCGCTACTTTCCAATGTGTCTCCTTGGGTGTCTCCATGAACCTCAACACCAAACTCACTGCATACATTATATTAGGGCTATTTGCAGTCAAATACATTAGGCTGCCCACCATACTTTTGTATAATGTCTGATTGACATTGCTGCTGCAATATTCATTGCTCAACTTCAACCCCATGACAGTTAGAGTTGGCAATGGCTTGCTGTTCTGCGTATTGAACCTCTCTAAAGTCTCTGCGACATACTTTTCTTGATAGATAAAATTTTCATTTTCTATTTTCTTCACTTCTATGCCCAAAAAATATCTTAAAAATCTCAAGTCAGTCATTTCAAACTCACTTTTCATGACTGCTTTGAAATCAGCAATGAGGAAATCACCACTCCCTGTAAAAATCAAATCATCTACATACAAAATGACAATAAGAAGATTACCATCATTTTCTTTGATGTAGAGAGTAGGTTCACCTTCACATTTGTTGAACCCATTGTCCATCAAGTAAGCATATATCCTACTATACCATGCACGCGGTGCTTTCTTCAACCAATAGAGAGCTTTCCACAACTTACATACCTTGTCTTCTTTGCCTTCCACCTCATAGCCAGGAGGTTGTGCAATGCACACTTCCTCTTTTAGCACTCCATTCAAGAATGCTGATTTTATGTCTATTTGATACACTTTCCATTTATGTTGCGCATAATCGAAAACACTGTACACACTGTCTCCATCCTTGCGACTAGCGCAAATGTTTCCGCATAGTCTCTTCCATGTTGCTTCTTGTATCCTTTGATGACTAACCTTGCTTTATGCCTTTCAATCTTGCCTTCAATGTTGCTCTTGGTCTTATAGACCCACTTCATTTCAATGACTTCTTTTCCTTGTAGAAGTTCCAATAACTCCCATGTGTTGTTATTTTCTATTGCTCCTATCCCTTCATTCATTGCCACAACCCATTTCTCTTCTTTGACTGCATCTTCAAAGTGTAATGGGTCGTCTACATGATAAAATAATGCAAATAAAGAATTTATACCAACATTATTATCAACTTCTTCTTGCTCATAAATTTCATTTAAATTTCTAAATTTTTGTCTTCTTATGCTTGCGAAAGATGGGCTTGGTGTTGCGCTTGAAGTAGATGGAGTTGCAGATCTTTGTGGTTTGATTAAAGAAGCACTTGCTTGGTTGCGCAATGTTTTCCTATTATTTGTTTGCAGTGTAATATGTTGACTGCTTCGTTGAGCTTGTATAGGTGGAGGAGGAATCACCGTTGAGGAATTACTTACTGCGCTCACTTCCTCTTTGTCTTCATGTGACATACATATCTTCAAATTGACTATCTTCTCTACACTTCCATCCCATGCTTCCTATTCTGGGAATTGAACATCTATGCTGATTATTACTTTCTTGGTTGATGGATTGTAGAGCTTGTATGCCTTGGATTCATCACTATATCTAACAAATATACATTTCTCCCCCTTGTTGTCCAACTTCTTCCTCAACTCATCCGGGACGTGTGCATACGACACACATCCAAACACTCTCATGTGAGTGACATATTGCTTTTTTCCACTCTATGCCTCTTCAGAAACAATATTCATACCACTTTTGGTTGAACACCTATTAATAATATATGTTGCACAAGTGACAGCTTCTTCCCAATCATAATTTGGAAAATTCTTTGCATTCAACATACTCCTTGTCATTTCCATAATGGTCCTATTCTTCCTTTCCATGACACCAATTTGCTAAGGTGTCTACCTTGTTGTAAACGTCTTGTGAATTCCATGCTCCTTGAAAAAACATAGGAAGTCACTTGAGATATATTCGCCACCTCTATCAGTCCTCAAAACTATGATGTAGTGTCCACTTTTCCTCTCAAAAAGAACTTTGTAGTGGCAGAAGCAGTCAAACACTTCACTTTTCTGTTTTAGGAAATAGACCCATGTCTTCCTTATGTAGTCATCTATGAAGGTCAAAATATTGTGGCTTCCACCAAATGATGGTGTTTGCATTGGTCCACATAAATCTGAGTGGACAATCTCCAAAGGTGCCTTTTCCCTTATTGAATTTCTTACTGGAAATGATTCTCTATGTTGTTTTCCCAAGATTCATCCTTCACATAGGCTATCCAATTTTTCTATGAGTGGAAATACCTTCACCATGAATTTTATATGCAATAAATTCAAACCTCCGAAGTTGAGATGACCAAATCCCAAATGCCATAACCAATTTTCATCTTTAATTTCTCCTTGAAAATTTCTTGTGTGACAGCTGCTACATTTCTTTAATTTTTTTGTGAATTCATTGATAGTTGTGCTTGAGCACCTTCTTCCTTCAAATATGATCTTAGCTTGAGAGGAAACATTCTATTTTTTGTCATATTAACTTTTGCAATCAACTGTCTACTTGGAGGCTTATCCAAAATTGTACATACATCATTTTTGAAAAAGACATTGCAGCCATTTTGCATGAGCTTCCTAATTCTTATGAGGTTATGCTTCAAACCAAGGACAAAGTAAACATTTGACATGAACTTCTTCTCTCCCTTCTTTGTTAGAATGTATACTCTTCCTTTTCCCATGAAAGAGGCTTTTCTATCAGTCCCTAATGTTACTTCAGATTTTACACTTTCTTCTAGATTGGAAAACATTTCTATGTTTCCAGTCATGTGGTTGCTACACCCTGAATCTAAGAACCACACATCCCTTGTTTTTCTTATGCTATATTACAAGCTAAAAATGTGCTATCATGGTTTTTATTTTCCTTTATGAAATTTGCACTTGGGTTGCTCCTTATGTCATATTGCTTCTTTCTACATTCATTTGCATAATGATCATACTTCTTACAATAATGACATTGAACTTGTGATTTATCATACCTATGACCTTATGCTTGATTTTGGTTTGGGCCTTGAATTGGATTTTGATTTCCGCCCCTTCCACTTAGGCTTGAAGGGAATCTTCTTCCACCTCTATGTGGGCTTCTTCCTCTTCCTCTATAATTTGATCTTCCTCGGCCTCTACCTTGACCAAATGAAACTTTTGTCTTTAATGAATGCTCCAATGATGAGTTTGTTCCTCTGTTCAATCTGTGTTCATGAGACATCAGTGATGCATGAAGCTCATCCACTGAAAACTATGAGAGATCATTTGTCTCTTCTATGGCCATAACTATAGAATAAAATCTTGTTGGCATAATTCTGAGAATTTTCTCAACTATTATTCTCTCCTCAAGTGTCTCACCATGAGACCTGATTTGGCTAACCAACCTAATTACATGTGTAAAAAATGAATCTACACTCTCAGACTATTTCATACAAATTGTTTCAAAATATATTCTCAACATTTTTAGTTTTGCACTACAAGGAAAAGACCCTCTAATGGATTTTTTTGAGGAACCCTTTATAAAAATACCCCAGACATCTGTTTCTAGTGGAGGTTACTAGAGGAGGTTTGTGGGTGGAGGTTTTTGGAGATTTTTTTCGTCCGATGCGCTTATCATCATAAACTGCATCGGTGCGTTCAACAAGAGAAAGCACCAGTGCAAACAAAACATTGGCACACCAGACACCATGTGCTCTGTACACACCCGCATGGTGTGTCTTATAACTGAAGCACACTAGTGCATCATAAAACACCACGCTAAAATAGAAACCACCTGGTGTGGTCTTAATCAAGTGCACTAGTGTGCCTATAAAACCCTGCGCACTGGAACAAGGATAAATAAGAAGAAATTATGGCTAAAAAACCACATTTTTCACATTTCTCAGTGCTCTAGAGCTCTCAAGAACTGGTGCAATTTATCCTTGTCTGAGCCGTCGTGACATCAGTGCTCCTATTGCACCCATTATACGCACTGCTGCTATGCATTGCCCACCAAACTTTAGCTTGAATTTTGCAAAACGGTGGGAAATTTTTCTTTTGCAAATTCTAAAGCCAATATGCCTCCTCAAAGGCCAAATGTATAGGTATTTTTCTTTTTTTTCCATAATTAAGTCTTTTAGTGGATTAGAATTTCAAATAACCTTAAAATTAACCATTTAAAAGAAAAAATATTTATCGGGCAGTGTGCTCGAGCTATTCAGCTCGCATTGGTTCATGGTGCTACCTGTAAATTTACAGGCTGCACTGCAACCAGTGCTAACGATATCTCCACCAGTTCTGGGGTGGTACCAAAAGGTGCACCGTGCTATTTTAAAATTTAAAAAAAGTGCGGTGCGGTCAGTTACCCAATCGCACCGTTGACCATGTGGAATAGCCTCAATGCAGTGTGTTGACTTAAATATCTGTCCCGAGGCGGGTTTTTTTGTCAGTGCACCACATTCCGCATTTCAACAGGGTCGATGGTGCGGCCTAGTAAAATACCACATTTTTTACTATGTAATGATGTCAGGAGGTCGATGCGCTAACCGAACTATATGCCCTAGTCAACACATCGCGCTCCTAACACTGTACATAGTTAACGGTGCGCTGAAAATATTGAGGTGCATTGTCGCTGGTGCATTGAATATCATCCGGTGCACCGAAAACGGTGTGTGACAAAAAAAAAGAGGCACCGAAACCTGTGCATGCCTGTTTTTTGTGGTGCACCGACTATTTTGTTTTTGTTTTTTCCAAAAAAAATTATATATGTATATTGCTAAATACATGTCTCATTTAATAAAAATAGGCAGACTAGTATAACATGGTTCGCCTAAGGGAGGCACGAGAGAGGGAGAGAGATGTGTACCCTCGCCCTATTATAGCAGCTACCTAGGGGCTCCTAAGGTAGGTAGGCCTCCTCAAGTTCTATGAGGAGGCTACTTTTTAAAAGGGCCATGGTCTATTTTTGAGACATCTTATCCATAGGTGGAATGCCCACCTATAGGCTTTCTGGGTTGGTCCTAACTAGTGGTACATGCCCACTGAGGAGGACATATATTTCATTACAGGGCTATCAAGGAGAGGGGCGGATTTTCCCTCGTTCCCAGAGGTTCTAGTTGGCTTTTAAGTAGGGAGTCAGTTGGTGTACTCCCAGAGATACATTAGCGTAGATATATTGTCTCCTTTAGATTTTTAGGTCTTCGGAGGTCAGTTATGTATTGGTACATTTGGTAGTCAAGAGGCGAGGTGCCTCTCACTTCTTATTTCAACCATGTCACACAACACTAATGATGGGAAACTGATTAGTTGCTCGCTTATATATTATGTTGATTCTTTAGTACAAGAGCCACGACTTGTCAGGTGGTTTGCCATTTTTTTGTGGTATTTTTATATAGCCTTAGATAGATGTTGTGCTCATGCACAAGGAAGGGTCAACTTCCCTTTTTCTTCAGAGATTTTTCGTTTATTTTTTGAGAGGTTTCCAAAGACGAGGCCTATTTTTTTTCGACAGCCTCGTAGGCTGATGTTTGAGGCATGGATGCACATGTGGGGGAAGATGATGCCCAAGAGGGGCGAGACTATGTTTCCAGAGAGGATTTCACATGATGCACTAGAGTTGCTAGCCAGTGTTGACGAGCATCCCTTCATTATGGTCCCTATCCTTATGCTAGTTTGAATTGGTGAGGGTGTGCCAATAACCTCTTCATAGATGATGAAGCTTCGGATGATAGAGGTAATATTACTGTTTTATTTAAATTTATTCTAACATGTTCTTTAACTTGTTTTTATTAAATTATGTAATGAAATTGTCTAATTATTTTTGTGTACTTGTATATATTTTGTAGAAATTGGATCTTTTGATGGCGAGAACTTGCTGAAACTACCACATGATCCAGATGTGGATCTCGATGATGATCAGGGTATGCCAGATGTCGAGGATCATCAAGAGGCCGGTGTAGAGAGACCTGCTCTTGTTGGTGCACCGGTACCGCCTTTTTCTAGGTGCGGTCAGCTTGATAGAAGATACAGGATGGAGTTGGGTGACCAACTCACTGCATTGATTGTTTAGGAAGGCATCAGGCCCGCTAATATGAGAGACATAAAGGCCGATGGTAGGATGTTACATATGTGGAGAGGCATGCCACGTGACATGTATAGCCTAATGCAGCATGTCGTAGGAGTTACGACCTTAGTTACGCGGCTGACGAGGACCGTTGCATGTTATAGGCATGGTCGCTATGTAGCACGTGATCGATAGTCTGCGAGAAGTGACTCATCATCTGATGATCATTCACCTCGCGCTGTGCCATATGAGAAACCTCCACTAGTATCTAACAGTAGTCATCTGGAGAGCAGGCTAGACCATTGGCCATGTCCAGTTAGTAGCCTGCAGCATCCAGCAGTACTCATGATCATGAGCAGGCTATACCATCGACCGTCGAGGCTGCACCATTTACTGAGCAGGCCTCGAATAGTACAGTTATTGATGTTGTACCACCAGATGATCCATGACATTCATATTACAGTTGTATATTTTTGACATTATTCAGTTATATATATATATATATATATATATATATATATATATATATATATATATATATATATATATGGTCCATGTATTTTATGTTCATGTTGAAGTTGTACTTAATTTACATGTTAGTGATCATCATGATGTGTATATTGTTAGGTCATGTTAGATATGTTCATTTAATGTGCAGCTTGCAGATAGATGTGTATGTAATAGCAGTTATTTCATATGCAGTGATGTATATTTGATGTTTGTGTTGTGATGATGTTATATAATGTTAATTGTGTTGTGTTAGATGATTATGATCACGATGATGTTAGCGAATTTGAATGTTTTTTTTAGTCAAATATGATGTTTGTACTATGGTTATCATGAACGTGATGTTTATTAATTAATTTAATATTAAATGATCATGATATTGTAAAATTGTAATATTTGTAATTCTAATTGTATGTAAAATTTTTAAAATTGTAATTGTATTTGTATTAATTGTAATTGTATGTAAAATATTTGTAAAATTTTAATTGTAATTGTAATATTTAATTTAGTGTGAAATGATTGTAATTGTAACTTTAGTTGTAATTGTATATATGTAAAATTGTAAAATTGTAATTGTAATTGTATGTAAAATATTTGTAAAATTTTAATTGTATTAATGTGAAATGATTTTATTAAAATTTGTAAATTTTTAAATTTGTAAATAATTGTAAAATAATAAATCTAGAATAATATGAATTATTGTAACATAATAAATTTTAGAAAATAATGCAAATAAATTCAAGTCCTTTAGAATTATCATTATTTTATTATGATCTTACATACAAAAAAAAAGAACTTTATACAGTGCGCCATTGTTTTTGAGATCAACATAATTGCAAATTATCAAGTGAAATATTAATTTTAACATTAACACAATGAAAATTACCAATTAATTCAAAATACATATTATAATGTTTCGAAAAACCTATCTTAAAAAGTATAAATATTGCTTAAATAACACATGTACCATATCACTCTTGGTTCTCATAATCACCCTCATTATCTTCTAGCTTGCATGGCATAATAACACTATTGTTCTCAAAAACATGTTTTGATCTAGGGTCATGTCTCAATACGAACCATCAATCTCTATCCAACACATCTGGGTAAAAAAACACCTGGTTGCAGTGTTTGGGGAAAACATAGGGCTCCTTAGCTTCATCCCACATATTTCTAGAGTTGATACATATCAGCCTACTATCGCGAGCTTCATTTACATTATTTCGATCAAAGGTGTCCCACCACTTGCACCTAATAATAACACATTGGAAATTAGAGAAATCCACTACAATGATCTCTTGTATCTTTTTGACATAACCTAACGCCCCTCGTACTAGGTTTTGATCACGGTGGCTAGATTGACTAGATTGATAGAACTCGACTTCCACTCCACAGTCTTGTGTGATGTTTCTAGCATCAGAATTTTCTATGCGAAAATGGTGTCCATATGCCCACATAGATGGGAAAAAATGCACCTATTATAACAAAAGTTAAAAAAATCATAGTGTCATGTGTCTTATAATAAACCAACGGTTAAAATATGAAATATAGATGTCTTATAAGTTTCAACTTTACATATAAATTAAATATATTATTATCGAGTTGCTGCACCCAATACCTACATTTAGCACACCCTCTTCAGCACGTGGGTAATGACCTGCTGCATCGTATTTCTCTCTGACTTGGTCAGTAACACAACTGTTGGGGCATATTTTGGCATATTTTATTTTAAATGATAAAGATAAGGTACACTTCTACCATTCAACCGTCTAAATTATTTCCTGTCATTATCCCATTTCATCCTCTTATGTTCGTACAATGCGACCCATGGTTATGTCTCTTCAGAATTGTAAAGAATGAATTTATTGATTGCTTCAATTTCTGCATTCTTTGATGAAATCAAACTGACATTATATAGTACTTAGAGATCGAAATATACATTATATTAAGTTCAACATGAATATTTACTTTGTGTAAATTTGAAAAATTATAAGTTGCTTACTCTTTATCAAGCGTTTTTTCCCACTCGTTTGGAGCAACCCCCCTTCTCTTTTGTCTTCATCCCTTTCATCATCCCAAATCACCACACCTAGTCTATTGAAGATCTACTTGATGTACTCATTGGCATAATATAAAGACTCATATGATATGTACCCCTCTGCCATATAACCCTTCGGTTTTTCCCTTTGTCGAACAAAACCTTTCAATTTCTTCATTTACCTCTCTAAGAAGAACATCCAACGACAAGAAACCACCCCAACTAATTCAACCTCATCTACTAGGTGGAATAGAAGATGAACCTGTAAGTCCATGAAACTCGTCGGTAGTTCCTTCTCAAACATACAAACAATCTCAACTATCTCTTGATGTCACCGTGGAATGCTAGCCACATGAATATCCTTTGACGTGATCCAACGTAAAAATGCAGATAATTTAGATGTGGCACGTCCTAGGTCTTGAGGGGATTCATGTTTCACACACCCACGCATGAAAAAAGGATAATGAAATTGCAAAGTTATAAACACGTGCAATAATATACAAAATTAGTTATGTTTTATGATCCCCACATGGGATAAAATTGATTAATATAACAACTAATACAATCATTCTTAATATAACAAATAATACAATCATTATTTTGACATTATACGTACTCTTAGAAGATTCAAATGGTCATGTGATTTCAACCTCGAAAAATGGTCATCCACGATGAAGCAGCACCATAGTGAAGACCTGTATGAAGTTGGCACCCTCACACCCATTATAACTTCCTTTTCCAAAGTAATATCATCTTTTTTTAAAATCCATGGGAAATCACTGTTGTCACTCAGGTTTTCCTAGAAGTTGTGTAAGAGGAAAGTATACCCGAGGTAACCACAAACCAACCTTTTAGATGCAGAATCTAGCCAATCTGCATCCAGAGAGGGCTCTCTCTTTATGATTTATCTTTGTTCTTGAAAGGTTTTAGACGGCCAAATCGTCGCTTTTCCGACACACAGTCGTCGCAAGAGCGACAGTTCGAGGCCGGAAAAAACGTGGTTTCTCGTGCGGTCGCAATTCCGACGCCTATACAAAGTGTCGCACTACCGACACTTCCCGTCGCTTCCAAACACTCGTCGCTCTTCCGACACCTCCCAAACCGAAGTTTGTAAAATGTCGCCATTCCGACGAAATTTGGTCCGACGTTTTGAACGTCGCGGTTCCGACGTCTTTATACTGTCGCATTTCCGACGCCATACAAAAGTGTCACAAGACCGACGTATTGCAAAAGTGTCACAAGACCGACGCTTTCCAGAAGCGTCACAATATCGATGCCAGGAATAACTGTCGCAATTCCGACGAAATGTGGTCCGAAATTTTGGACGTTTCTAGAGCTGTCGCAATATCGACGGACGTCACAAGACCGACGAAAATGGAAATCGTTCAAAACGTCAAAAGAGCGACGCTTACAAGGCGTCGGTATGCCGACAACGGTTTCAATTTAAAAAAATATATATAAAACTTTAAAACAGGACAGTAAATCTCCAATGTTTGTTATCACAATAAGAAATCAATGATCAGTGATCACGTCAAATTTTCCTCGTAGCGTGACAGGTCTAATAAATTTTATTGTAAAGGTTGCTGGCCAATGACAACTGGCGCAACATTGAAGGAAATGCATTAAAGAAAATTAATTAGGATGCGAACTCCAAGCCAACTGGCAACAACCCTGATAATTTTCCTTACCAACTTCCAAGTTGTGACTCAAGCTTCAGACTCCAAAGCTAAGAATTTTCTTTTCATCGTGTCGGAGAAGAGAACTGCAACCTGCAGCAAAGGAGCAATTCCTCAGTCTCACTGCTCAGGACTCGTAGTCATTCCTTGCTAACACGGTATGTGGAAATTTTGATAACTTTATTCACCCTCGTTTTTACTAAATTTATTCTTTTGAAAAGGGCCTGGTTCCATTTCAGAAATTTTCAACTTTCGACTTCTAGAATTTGTACATATGATTTTTGGACGAGGTTTTGTTATTAATGAGGAGATAGTGTCTTGGTTCTATCTGTATAAAATAATTGCCTCGTTTTTTTCTTCATGTTTAGGGTTTTTGATTTTATCAAAACCTATCTCTCTTTTAAGCATGCCTGCAAATTAATATATTCCAGGAATGTACACAATTCCAGGCTTCATGTACAACGTTTGCCTCGTATTTTTCTTCATGTTCAGGGTTTTTGATTTTATCAAAACCTATCTCTCTTTTAAGCATGCCTGCAAATTAATATATTCCAGGAATGTACACAATTCCAGGCTTCATGTACAACGTTTGCCTCGTATTTTTCTTCATGTTCATGGTTTTTGATTTTATCAAAACCTATCTCTCTTTTAAGCATGCCTGCAAATTAATATATTCCAGGAATGTACACAATTCCAGGCTTCATGTACAACGTTTTGTATCAACTATATTTTAACAAGTGAGCTGCATGCGCATATAGTGTTACAGATTACATGGCTTCATTTGGAGAATAAATGATAAGCCTGGTAGCACTAAATCCAAGTAATTCCCCTCATCCCTTAAAAGACACCTCTAAATATAACTAGAAATTTCAAATAGTTAGTAAAGGAAAAGTACAAAGATATAACAGATATGTGTTGAGCCAAAAACCCGTGCATTCACAACAAAACTGGGATGGATAAAACTTAAAAACAATTATGGACTTTGACAAAAAATTGTCTTATGCATACAAAATGAAAGAAGCATTGGCATACTACCATGTTTACAAATTTAAGGACAGGCAGAGTGAGTCTCCGGGCAACACAGTTTCATGTGGAGACCCTAGATCCTTGTACCCACAATATCTAGTGACTTAAAAAATGATTGCCAAAACAATACCTTTGCTATGCATGTAAGAACACCACCTGTATAATGAGGGAGATGTAATATTGTCCAAGAAGCAGATTTATACAGAGTGGTCCAAGATTGTGTATTTATGGAAGATACAACTGATTTTGGCATGAAACATGTATCCAAGATCTCAATGTGGCCTTATTTTAGAGCCCATTGATGATTTACTATGAAACCTAAACTTTCAAAACAAACACATTGAAATCACAGGATCTCCATCACGAATATCATAAATATTAACTGTCTTTTGGGCACTGGCAGTAGATACCATAAGAAGCCCACATGGCCTGTACCACCAATGTTGATTCTCTGGCACAACATTTGCAAAGCCAAAATTTCTCCCCGAGACATCCCTCTCTGCCAAAACTGGAGAGATGGTACTGGACGTTGAAGTGAAGGCCTCTGATTCAGTATGGAATGCCATAATTTCTTTATTATAAAAGTCCCATGAACAGAAACCAGAGTCCAATGTACAACCTGCAGATGCTGCCACAACATATTTACCAGAGCAACCATCTGAACCAGCTGCTCTGATCAACCAGCAATCACCCCACATGTTTGGGGTAAGCCCATATGGAGCTTTATATTCAGCCTTCTCCTGGAGATTGGAAAATAACAATACTGAGTATTAGTCATACATCAACTTCCCTTTATGTTAAGGGAAAATTTAAAGAGTGCATAAATATTCTTGAAATGCCAATCATAGTTTCTAGAAAATTTCAACAGTCTTTGAAATGAACTACATCCTATTTAAACTACATCAAATATTTAGGCAAATCATTTTTTTTAACAGAAATTGGTGAATTTTATTTCAAATATAGAAATTTAAACCATGAGAATAATCTAACCCCTAGGCTTTTCCCTATTTCTAGGATACGCCCAAATTGTATAAATTATAACACCCATAAACCCCAAAATTAAGTACAATAATTAAAACCTCCACACCTCCGAATTTGCTATATCATGAAAAGAGCAGCATCCATCATCATGGGAAAGCAAAACCGATTCTCCTTCTGATACAAACGAGCCTGCAGTAGATGTCTTATGGCTGAGTTGATTCAATCGATCACAGGAAACCTCTTCAGTTTCTTCAATATTGCCAAAATGCTCTGGCTTGTTTTCCTGATCATCATCAAAGTCCATATTTTCAACACATTGAATTAGTTGGGGTTCATTACGATCAGGTCCAGTGCCTATTGCAGAGCTCCGGACATCTAATCCAATATTGGAACTACCATACCCATTCCCATTAGAGATTGTAAATCCTGTTTCTGGCTTTAATTCGGTAAGTTCAAGAGCACTAGAACTGGATTCAGTTGATTTAGACTTGGTATAGTTGTCCTCCAATTTGTATTCCGATACAATACTATACTTGTGCTTCAACGCAGACAGAAATTCTGCAGCAATGGGATCTTCATCTATGGGGATTATGGATCTGCCCTCAAAAGCATCCCGAATATCTGATTCATTTTCATTCAACTAATCATGCAAATCCACCCTCGTCTTCAGCACAGCAAGCTGAACTGAAGGCCGGTTTTTCAGAAATTTATGGTGGGGGTAAAGCCTGTCTTCCAGATCTTGACTATTTAAGTGTTTAATTGGCTTTTTCAGAGACCTTACCATAGAATCAAATGAATCCTACGAATCCTGCGAAATAATAAACAATAGTAAGGCCATTATTTATTGGTTTGAAATAACAAACAACATGCAACAAACCCGCATAATTAGTAAATTATTTAAAGACAATGTTGGCAATATGTTTCCTGTATCCTATTATATGATTGTCCTTGACGGCAAGCTCTGTATTTAATGGAGAATCGATATAAATAAGGACGAGCTCATACTCGAACATAACATCTGTATCAATATTCTTCTGTATCTTCTTGATCTTTATCCAACTGATCGACATCTATATCAACATCTGATTCAGAAATGGTGTTGAAATGATCGACCATGTCATCATCATCATCAATTATGTCATTTTCAATAATATCCTCATCGACATCATCATCAATAATTGTTGCCTCATCTCCTATGCCTGGTTCATCTTCTAAGATATCTTCTTCATCTATCCATGCATCTTCCTGCTCATCTGCCACTGCATCATCTTCTTCTTGATCAATATCATCTTCTTCCTCTACAATATACTCTACTGGCCTTCCTCTTGGATCATATCTAATAGCAAATGACCATTTGTTGTCACCTGGAACCTCTGAGTAAAAGACTTGTTCGCATTGGCTTGGAAAAACATAGCGATCTTTTCCTGCTTCAAACTGCGATGTTTTAACCATTGGAAATCCATTGTCATGTTGAATAACTATTCTATCATCATCACGTACATTCATTCGTAGCCTATACCATTTGACATCGAACAAAACTATTTTGAAGGAATTAAAGTCACACTCAACTATATCATCTAAGAACCCATAATATCTATTTTCAGATTCTCGAGGATGTCTGTCACTCCTGGAGGAAACATTAGTGACCTGGAATACTACAGTTATCCCACTATCAGAAGTTTTCCTGTTATCATCCAACTTTTTAACGCAAAATTGACGACCATTGCACCACATAGCCTTGTGGTGTTTCAACTGCAATATGCCAAACATGAAAAAGATGCATTCTCAATTAATAATTAAACATATAATTTACACAACATGAAAATTAACTGAAAAATCAAACTTCTTGTCACATTATAAATATATTATAAAATAAGTAATGAATAAAATAGGTGAATTAATTGCTTACCTTTCTATCTTTCAAACCATATGCTAAATCGATTTCCCTGTCCGTAACGTTCCCATCTCCACTACGATACGCTTCTCTAATCAATTCAGACAGTAGTTGCCATGAGAACCTACCGTCGTTACGTGCTTTACATGTTTCAATCCATTCACTCATCCACTCAAGATTGTTTGCAATGTATAAAAGTAGTGCCTCATAATCTTGAGCACCTGAATAAAAAAATAATAATTCACCAATATTAATAAATATTACTTATAACCATGGTAAATTATATTAATTAATAAACTATGAAAGAATAAAACCTGAATGAATATAATGATCATATACATGATGTAAAAAAATGAAACATTATATGTCTTATACATAATAAATCTTTTACCTCTCACTTTCTTCATTCTACCTTTTCCCAACAGGTGCTCCTCTTCAAATTTTTTGATGGAGTTCACATCCCAAATGCAATCCACCGCCTTCATGGCTGGCGTAGCTAATTTAGGAAGATAATGATTAATATACACCATGGATTGATATACCACATATCCCTCCACCATAGAACCCTCAGGTCGTGCTCTTTGTTTAACCAAAGCCTTCAAGGATTTCAGGTGCCTCTCGACCATCCACATTGACCTTGTGTGTACTGGTCCACACATTTCAATCTCCTCAACTTGGTGTATCAAGTAGTGTTCTTGTGCATTGAAAAATGCTGGAGGTAGATACTTTTTCATTTCACACATTAGCCGAGGAATTTCTCTCTTCCAATACTTTATTTCATTTTGATGGATTTCTTTCAATGACAACCATCTGCAAATCATTACGCAAGGTTATTTCAATGAAACATAATATATATTTCATTACAAGTCAATTAATACATCATTTCATCAAGTACAAAAATAAATTGTAGCAATTAGATTTGGCGTATAAATCAAAACTACTTACCTCATGTATTTACTAAGACCATATATAACTTGTTTGACATTGTTGTCGAAGTCGTTTGGGAGAGATACAGGTAGAGCATACTATAACAATAAAAAATGAATCGTTATTGGTTTCCAAATTAAACAAAAAAAAGGAAAATTTAAAATATGTATTCAAGCAATAACAAACAAAAACGTATACCAAAAATTACCTTAATAAAGGTATGCCAATCATGTGTTTTCACCCCACTGAAGTCACCTTTCTTCGTTAAGATATTATTTATGTTTGAAGAAAAACCTGTTGGAAATTTAATTCTTCTAACGACCTATTTTACATCATTGCTTTGTTGTTCTGTTAATAACCATGGAATATTATTATAATTTCGACCTCCATTGTTATTTGATCCGTCGATCACACTTTTCATTGCATGATTTGATTTCTCAATGTCAGCACAAATTTTGTCAATTTTATCTCTATCGTGTGCACCATCTATGGTTCGCCATAACATTTCTGTCACATTCTTCCCGACATGCATTGTATCAAACAAATGAGCTATTTTTAGGTCCTCATAGTAGGGCAACCTCGCGAATTGAGAAGGATAATATTTCATTCCAGGTGGAAGTACAATATTAGTACCTTCACCGCGACAATGACCTTGATATCAAAGAATAAAATAAATCAGAACAATATTAATTATAAAATACAATAAAATAAATTCATTAGTTAAAACAAAAATTCCAAACATTACATAAACAAATAATATAGATATATATATATATATATATATACACACACATTACCTACCAGCTGCTCGACGATTATTAATTCTGTTATATTCCAACATCCACAACTGAGGTGTCATTCTTCGTGGTTTTAATCTAGTTTCTTCTTTATCATTGAAAAGATGTTTTTCAATAGTACGATACTTATGGTTCCTAGGGAGGAAGTGCCTAAACTCATCAAACACCATCTTTTTTAAGTCTGCTGAATGATGATACTTCATCTTAGGGCCACAAACTGGACATGCAAATCTACCCTTTGTTTGAAGACCTGCAATAGATGGATCAATAAAAATTAATATACTATGAGATCATTTTTAAAACATGCAATATGGTATATCTAATTTAGATAATTATGTATCATATTAAAGTGCAATGAAATATTACATACCACAAACATGTGTTATTCCTGGGGCATCATGAATTGTCCATACAAGCATTCCACGACATTGAAATCTCTTCTGCTTGATTGGCTTAGTGATGTCATACATAGTGATGCCATGCCATAAATGTATTAGCTCATCGATAAGAGGCTCAATATATACATTCATATCTTTGACCTGGTACTTACCTAATTGTTCAAAATTACGGAACATAATAATTACTCCCATGATATATGTATATATAAGTAAGTAAATAAATAAAATATATATTTATTCAAACAACTAGAGAAATGAAAATGTTACATTCAAAGAAATAATGTATCAAATACCTGGAATAATCATAGTCAACATTATGTGCTCCCTCTTTATTGACATCCAAGGAGGAATGTTATTGTTGATAACGAAAATAAGCCACACTGAGTAAGTAGATCTAAGCTCTCCGAATGGATTAACACCATCAGCTGCCAATGAAAGCCTGACATTACGAGGTTCATTTTTAAAATCTACATATTTTTCCTTGATTTCTCTAAATGAAGAACCATCTGCAGGCATTCAAAGAACACCATCTCCACTTCTATTCTTTGAATGGTAATCCATAAACTGTGCTATTTTGTTACACCTAAACATTCGCTGCAAACATGGAATTATGGGAATATGACGAAGAACTTTTTGACGCACCTTTTTGGTTAGTTGATCTGTTCGATATCTACTGGTACCACATTTCAGACATTCTGTTTTCAACGCATGTTCTCCATAATATATAATATGATCTTTAGGACATGCATCTATAGTGTTATATTCCATTCCAAAGTGTTTCATAATAGCACGTAGATCTCAATATGTTCGAGGTAAAGTATTTGGCGATGGTAACAAATATTCACCCAACAATCTACAACAGAAACAAAAAGTAGTGTCTTGTAAAGATTATTAATCATATATATATATATATATATATATATAATAGTTATTAAAACCGGAACCGGTGACTGGATCGGTGGAGCTAATGAACCGGGTTTCGAGAGAGAGGGTCTGACAGTTCCTAGCTGAGTGTGAAATAAGGTTGCTGCTGATTGTTTTGAGAACAGAAATTGTCATCAAGTACACTTGATGAGTTGCATGCTGCTAGGGATTTTATGCTAGCCAGCCTTGTATTTATCAGTCATCATGTGTCTTGTTGCTACTATAAGGTGTTGAGTATGAGTTATTAGAGAAGTTTGTTGCTAGTATAATAGAGGAATTTGCAGCTCATGGAGGAGACACTGAGGAATTTGCAACTCATGGAGGAGCACCTAACCGGCCGATTAAGTACGGAACTGACCGGTTTATGCATAAACTGGCCGGTTCCTTAATTAACCGGTCGGTTAGGTCCAGTTAACCGGCCAAAACAGGTGAGAATAGGCTATTGACCGGGTTGCAAGGCCAGTTCTAACCGGCAGCCGTCCTGACCAGCCGGTTTTGATAACTATGATATATATATATATATATATATATAAGTTATTATTTTACACATTTATTACAACTAAAAAAAGGGAAAATAATCAACATTTACATATATGTGATCACATATACATATTGCATACCTTAGGAGTTGTTTCATACATCTGTTCGACAAATTATTCATAACCTTTAAGTTCACCAGCTCTCTGCTATTGTTGCTGGTGAACTTAAAGGTTATGAATAATTTGTCAAACAGATGTATGACACAACTCCTAAGATATGCAATATGTATATATGATCACATATATGTAAATGTTGATTATTTTCCCTTTTTTTTAATTGTAATAAATGTGTAAAATAATAACTTATATATATAAGTTATTATTTTACACATTTATTACAATTAAAAAAAAGGGAAAATAATCAACATTTACATATATGTGATCATATATACATATTGCATACCTTAGGAGTTGTGTCATACATCTGCTCGACAAATTATTCATAACCTTTAAGTTCACCAGCAACAATGTAGCAGAGAGAAGAGTTGCATTTGAGTGTTCAAAAAGTCGTTCACTTGACCTTTCAATCATAGGTACATCATAAATACCGTCACTGCTATCTCCACCATCATCATCTGACTCACCATACAAGTCTTGGAGCATTTGATTTGTCCCATCATTAATGTGAACTGTCTCATTATTGTCATCATGATCTACCTCCATGGGATCATTAAAATTACCATCATCATTCGCTTCATGTTCTTCACCTTGTACAACATCATTTCCAATACTAATATTTACTGCAATATTCTCTTGTACTGGTGCAACATCATCTAATCTACTACTATTTAGCTGTGGAAGCTGGTTGATCATCTGCAAAAAGTTGGGGGGCAACTGTGCCTTTATGAAAATTACAAACATTAATAATTAAACATTAGTGCACATATAAAAAATATTAAAAATTTAAAATAATATAAAATTTTACGATATAATCAAAATGAAGATAGATAATTAATTACCATGGGACGATAGTCATTCGATCCACCATCAATGTGCCCATATTTTCTACAATGCACTGTTGCTGTTGCTATTAAAACTCTAACATTATTTCTCATACAACATTTTTTACAAGGGCAATAAACTCTGCCATCACCCCTTTCACCCTTTTGAATTGTTTTTCCAACTCCAATGTTTTCTTCCATTGTTGCAAATTATCCTATAAAGAAAACAATAAATCTCTCTCAATGGTGTAGAAAACCCAAGACTTGTTGAACTCAATGGGAGCTCAATATATAAGCAAAAAGAAAATAAAAGTGGGCATTTTGCAAATTGTGAGCTTTTTACAAAATGTGGGCTTTTTACAAAATTGTGGGCTTTTTACAAATTGTGGGCTTTTTTTATTCTTAATGCATTTTCTGTAGAATACTAAACAGATTTGTCCAAAATTTCAGATGCAAACTGTAGTCTCTACTACTTTTGGAAAATTGGAGGTTTATAAAAGATAAACTGCGGACAGAATTGTACCACTATGATAAGAAGCTGTCAGAAGCATTCCTTCTGCTTCACAAACGTGGAACTACCTTAAGAATGCTTATGGCTGATATAAATATTAGAGCATGGCAGTTAAATGTAGTAGTTATGCTAAAATACTGAATAACAGCTTGAGAGTGCTCTTCAGATACTGTACGAATGCACCAAATTAAGGCTGTACCATTCCTAAAGGTAAATGGCCAAAAATAGTCAATTTTGATATCGTGAAGTTATGTCTTTCTCGGTAGAAAACTGGGTATAGGATGGCAAATATGAGAGAACTAAGTTCAAGGACTAAAAAACCAAGGCCAACATAGTTCTGCCTTGAATCAGAGACAAAACAAAGCTGCCCAAAAAAGTGTTTGAGAGCACCCATTGAAGCTCCTATATATAGGAGAGTCAACATTTTCCTATTGAACAAGTTTGTATAGTCAAAGCCACAACAAGATCAGATAGCCACGATCCTAAATGAGAACCAGAGCCAAAGCTAAGACAGATCCACGTTTAGCAGAACAAGACAACCATAGCAAAGGATTTGACCACAAAACCAGATCATGAGAGATAGCAAGATTCTTGCTTCCACTGTGGAAATGTAGAAACTGTACAAGGGCTTTGCTTCCAGCAGATTTCATTGTGACAATAATTGCTATGGTGTTGTAAGCGCTCATTAGTAGAATCTTAAAGCCATTCCGGAATTCTTTTAACCTGGAGAGGGTTTTCTGTGGTTATAAATCCTCATGTTCAAATTCCATTGTCGATTGGTTGTGTTTGATATTATGTTTTTACTGTCCGCAGTTGAATTTTCACACAGAAAATTATCAGTCTAAAGCAGAGAAATTTTGCGATGTTTCTTTTGCTTCCTATTGTGAAGTATTTCGCTCAAAACTCTACTCGTTGTAATAGAGGTCTTGGGCATAGAACAGGGGACTTGGGTTTTTTGGAATCAAACTTCAGGTTAAGATGCTCATCTCAAGAATGGCACAGTGAGCCTTAGCATGGAGTTGGGAGTACCAATTTGAAGTGCAGGTAGGGCATTGTACAATAGACCAGTTAGATTTCTGGACCCTAATACAAAATTTTCTTCTTCTTTCAAAACATGTTTCTCCTTTTCTGTAACCAATGTGGGTCCTGTTCTTGTTTCAATTGGGGATGGATGAGCATTTGTTATTGCTCCAGATGATCACACTCTGGGTAGCCCTGGAGGATATTTGGGGGTGATGAGTCCAATAGGTCTCAATGAACTGTTGCCCTCGCTGGGGAATACTATTGCAGTGGAATTTGATACTATTTTGGATGTTGAATTCCACGATCCTAATGGAAACCAGTACCTTCAGCTCCAGTACCTGTTCACAAAAGAGGGTGCCATAGTCATTCATGCGTGCAGAGAGGGTGAATTGTAGGCATTGCAACAGGAGGTTTTGTTGTTGTTGTTGAATTTTAAATTCAACTGCAGCAACGCTACAGGAATTTCCGTGGAGAAAACACATGAAATCGCGTTGATTTTGAAGCTTACGTCAGCAAGCAAAATCCGGACCCGAAATTTTACAGGGTGGATTTAATTTGAATTTCGCGTCACACATTGGGCCTACGTCAGTGTTCGATTTTGGAACGCGAAAAGTTTTTTTCAAAAGGAGTTTTATTTACTTTTTGAAATCCGTAAAGGTTCATAAAGTTTTTAAAAGACCTTCGGTAAATTTTTTTTACTAATAATAATATATATTATAAATATTTTTAATATTTATAATATATATAAATAATGTTTTATTTTTAAGAGTGCAAGCTTCTGTGATCCATAACATATTAGATTAAAAATCTTTCGGGAAATCACATGAGAATTTTAGGACCAAAAACGCGTTTCGAACTACCAACTGTAGTTCATCATCAGGATAATGAAGAATGGCTCATCAGACACACCTATTTATACCATGAGGAGAGAAGCAACGGTCAAATCCAAGGACGGTTAAAATCAAAATTAACTAGTCAAAAATAAAAATAGAAATAAAAACAGAAAACATAACAAACCCACCCCTAAAAATACTAGTCAAAACTAAAAATAATATAAAACCAAAACCAAAAACTAAAATGACCCCAAAATATAAATAAATAAATAGATAAAAATAAAATAAAAACATAAATCCAATAAAATTCAAAGTCCTCATAAACGAAATTAATCTATAAAACAATAACGTTCAATTAGGATAAAAATAAATAAATAATTAATTAAATTAAATATAAAATAAAATAATAAATATAAAAGAATAAATAAATAAAATAATCAATAAGTAAAGTAATAAATAAAATACTGACAAATACATAAAATAAACAAATAACTAATTAAATAATTGAATTAAATATTATATAAAATAAAATAAATAAATAAATAAAAATAAGTAAACAAATAAATAAATTACCAAAAATAAAATCCTAATATTTTCATGTGATTTCCCGAAAGATTTTTAATCTAATATGTTTTATTTTTAAATGAAATGTTCTGGAAAGTTTAAAGGCCCGAAAGCCAAAACAAAAAAGAGGGCCGTGGCAGTAATTTTTTTTTAAAAAGACAACAGTTTCATTGCACATCAGTGCGGAAAGGAAGAAAGAACAGCGGTGCCACAAATTCAATTTGCCATCAATGCCAATTGTAAGCGGTGCTGACAGAAGTTAATGGAGACCATTAATGTTTTTCCAAGCGGTGAATTTTGTGGTTGAATGTCAGTTAATGGCATTAATTGAATCTGGGATATTTTGTTAATATACAGAGGCAGAGAGCTGTAATTTTTATTAATTATTACACACAGCAGAGTATTTTTTTCAAACAGAGACAGAAAAACAGAGTGTTTTATGTTTTACACAGCAGTGCGAAATATTTTGTAACAGCAGTGAATGATAGAGTGATATTTCTGAACTTTGTTTGCAGCAGTCAGATTTTGTTTTGTAATCCCTCTTTTGAGGAAGAATCTGTAACAGCAGTTTTTTTTTAATAGAATTTTTTTTATGTGAAACTCTGTCACTGTTGAATGAAATTTTAAATGTTTTCTCTGTGTTAAGCAAGGCAGTTTTATTATTTTGGAATTCAGCAAAATTCCAACATGGTATCAGAGCCAATCAAGGCTATTTGAAGGTCAAATAAGCTGAAGGAAACGAATTCTTTGTTGCAGCAGCTTCTCCAGCAGTGTGAAGCCTCAGCCATAAAGGATTTAAGGTATTTCTCTATATAGTTTTGTGTTACTGTTGCAGTACAGTTGGTTAGTTTTAAACACACAGTCAAGTGTTTTTATCATAGTTAAGAGTGCAGAATGGCTGGAGCCAGCACAGGTATGGGTATGGGAAATATCCATCTCCCAATGTTTAATGGGAAAAATTATGACTACTGGTCAATAACTATGAAGGCATTATTTGTCTCCAAAGACTTATGGGAATTAGTTGAGGATGGCTTTGAAGAGCCAGCAAATGAAGTGGAGTTTCTTCTTTTAACTCAGGCAGAAAGAGAGATTCTGAAGAGCAATAGGAAGAAAGATGCCAAGGCTCTTTTCTTCTTATATCAAGCTATGCATGAGAGTGTGTTTCCAAGGATAGCAGCAGCCAAGAAATCCAGTGAAGCATGGGAAACTCTCAAGACAGCTTATCAGGGTATGGAGAAAGTGAAGACAACTTATCAGGGTATGGAGAAAGTGAAGACAGCTTATCAAGGTATGGAGAAAGTGAAGACAACAAAACTTCAGTTGTTGAGGAGAGACTTTGAGACTCTCTGTATGAAGGAGTCAGATAACATTGACTCATTCTTCACTCATGTGATTGGAATGGTCACACAAATAAGATCTCATGGAGAGACTCTTGAAGATAAAAGGATTGTGGAAAAACTCCTGAGAAGTTTACCCTCAAGATTCGATGTGATTGTCACCACCATAGAGGAGACTAGGGATCTCACAAAGTTTTCAGTGGATGAACTACATGCATCACTGATGACCCATGAACAGAGACTGGGTAGGAGTGAAAAATCATCTCTTGAGCAAGCCTTTAAGACCCAGATGTCTTTCAGAAGAGGAAGAGGGCAAGGCAGAAGAAACAAGAGAGGAAGAGGCAGAAGCCAAAACAGAGGTGGAAGGAACAGTCCAGCAAATGCTCAAGGAAGGGGCAACAATCCAAATCAGCATCAAGGCCAAGGCAGCAGCCAACAGAATGGTCAGCAGGATGCACAAGGACAAAGGTATGAAAAATCCAATGTCAAATGTTACCATTGTAAAAAATATGGTCATTATGCTAATGAATGTAGAAAGAAGAAGCAGAATGATATGAGAAGTGAAACTAGTGCCAATTTCACAAAAGAAAATAGCAGTCAAAGTAATTTGTTTTTAGCTTGTAATATGGCTGAAGAAAAGAGTGAAGACTTATGGTTTCTAGACTCCGGTTATAGTAACCATATGACAGGAAACTTAGCAATGTTTTCTATGTTAGATGAAAGTGTGCAGTCACAAGTCACACTAGGAACTGATAGCAAAGTTTCTGTTATGGGAAAAGGAGATGTAAATGTTTTAACAAGATTAGGTGCAAAGAAAACCATAGCATATGTTTATTATGTTCCAGGAATGAAGTGTAATCTCTTAAGTGTTGGACAGCTTGTCCATAAGGGATATAATGTTTTCTTTGATAATGATGTTTGTACCATCATGGATAAACCACCCAGCAAACAGTGTATTGCTGAAGTGAAGATGACAAGGAACAGGATGTTCCCTCTCAGAATGAGAGCAGATCTGATGACTGGTGAAGAGAAAGCAGCAGTAGTACAAGAGACATTCCAAAGCGAACCAAAAGATGATAATTGGTTATGGCACTTGAGATTTGGTCATCTCAACTTTGGAGGTCTTAATCTTTTGAATAGAAAAGGGATGGTAAGTGGTTTACCATTGATAGAGAAACCGGACAGCCTTTGTGAAGGTTGTATTCTTGGGAAACAACACAGAAAGTTTTCCTTCCGGGAAAAGCATAAGGGCAAAAGCACCCTTAGAACTTGTCCACTCAGATGTATGTGGACCGATTCAAACTCCATCGCTTGCTAGCAGCCACTATATCTTAACATTCATAGATGATTTTACAAGAAAAACTTGGGTTTACTTTTTGAAAAAGAAAAGTGAAGTGTTTGAAAAATTTTGCAATTTCAAAGCACTTGTTGAGAATCGGAGTGGGCTGCATATCAAAGTCTTAAGGACTGATAGAGGAGGTGAGTATATATCTAAAGATTTTCTACGGTTTTGTAGAGAAAATGGTATTCAAAAGCAGTTTACACCTAGATATACTCCACAGCAAAATGGAGTAGCCGAAAGGAAGAACCGAACCATAATGGACATGGCGAGGAGTATGCTTAAGGCAAAGCATTTGCCTAATGATTATTGGGCTGAAGCTGTACATTGTGCAACGTATATTTTGAACAGGTGCCCTACAAAAGCTGTTATGAACAAAGTGCCGGAAGAGGCATGGAGTGGCACCAAAGTGTCACACATATGAAGGTTTTCGGATGTGTGGCTTATGCACATATTCCGGATCAGCTAAGGAAGAATTGTAACAACAGTTTTTTTATACATGGAATATAAATTTTTCTGAGTTGAAACTCTGTCTGTGAATGAAATTTAAAAAAAAAATTCTCTGTGTTAAGAAGGGGAGTTTTATTCTCCAATTCTGTTCTGGAATTTGTAAAATTCCAACAGTTGTTGCATTGGCCACTAGATTGTTTTTCTGGTTCTGTTACAAGCACAGAGTATTGAAAAGGACAGACAAATTTAGTTCAGATATTGTGAAATTGCCTCAGAAATTCACCTTCAAAGAGCTCAGCAATGCTACGAAAGACTTTTTTTGAATGTGATTGATAATCGATAATTGCAAGCAAGGGTAATCCCCTTGTGAAACCCAAATTTCTGAGCATTTTCTAAAACCTGATGACGGAGACATTGTAATGAACAAGCGCCTAGGTCCATATTACGTCCAAATCTACCAAGAACCAAGATCTATAAAAAAAAATCCACAGTATCTACGAACTAAGAAGAAGAGGCAGAAAATGTGTTCTGCTTACCTGTTCGAATAGTGGTTGGGGTTTACCACTGCAAAAATTTGACAGAGCCCATGTACAATTTCGTATCATTGAAATTCTGGCAGTATCATTCAACTGGGCAAGCACCTACCTCGGAGCTCCATGACTGAGGGCAAGATCCCTAAATGTTGCAGAGTCTCCAACAATATTTCCCAAAGCCCAAACAGCCTTACACGAACACCAGTTGAACTCAAAGTTTCCCAAACAGCCTTACACGAACACCAGTTGAACTCAAAGTTGGGTAGTAGTTTTTTAAATCAAATTCCAAAATTACAGATGTATAAAGATAGTTGGGAAGAATAATTTTATGCCTCTAAAATGAACGTGCTACCTGTTCTCGAACATTATCATTCCCAGAGGCAAGAAGTTCCACAAATATAGGCAGTGCCCTGTAATCAATCACAACCTTTGTATTCTCCAAAAAAACCCAAATAGGGTCAACCCTACTACAGGATGAAGGGCCTGCAGTAAGAACTTACCATTTTGCAAGAACTGAGGGCGAATGCTGCTCTGCAAGAGCTGAGGGCGAATACTGAGGGCGAATGCTGAGAGCGAATGCTGTTCTGCAAGAGCTGAGGGCGAATGCGCGAGCTGAGGGCGAATGCGCGCGTGATATCAGACATTAATGTAGTTTTTAAAAAAATCATTTTTATGTAGCCCACATTTGAATTTTCTGTTTTCCTTATTTTATTGGGCTGCACTGGATAAAATTGAATATGAATAGTGAGTTAATTGTAAGATCAATGGGCCAAGGCCATACATCAACATTCACCATAGTGGGGAATTATAAAAGCATGGATATTCATTCAAGTATAGTTATTAATGTAAGATCTAGCATCAACTGAAATTCACGTGAAAAAGTACATGAAAAATGTACAATCATCCATTGGAGAGGTAATCTATAATTATCCAGTAAGACTCTTGGCTATGCCTTGAGACTAAACTAATTCTCAATATTTTTGAATAATCATCCATTGGAATTTAGTAGCAAAACCATAGTAAATCATTGTCCAATGGCCATGCAAAAATCGGGTGAAGTTGGTGGTGTTTAACGTCATGGGATGGGGGAGGGGAAGCCACTGGCCCACCCGCAAGAGTGCTGTCATTCAGTTCTTAATGTCGACTGATCGGCGTTTAATGCCATTTACTCGCTCGAATAAACCGTAGTCCCGCTCCTCGATACACATTCGCATGTCGCGACATTACTTAGCCTCCAGTTCATATTTATGGTGGTTTATTGCAGTCGGTTCACAGTTGCAAGGTAGACTGGGTTGTTATTATGGAACGTCCCTCTGGTCTGAACAGAATTCCCTCGCCTGTGAATCTGTGGTGCGCTCCAGGAGCAGGGCTTTCTAATGTTCGCACTGTAACTGGTAAGAGGAGTTGTCTCAATTGTTGTTTGGATTTTGGAGAAAATCTCCACTTCTCCCATGCTGGTTCCTGCAAGCTTGCTTCTGTCACCCTGTTGCCCCTCTCGTCTCAGTCTTCTGTCCATATTTTGCCTCCATGCCCTGCTGTCTCGAGTGCGACTATGTCGCGCCTCAGGCAGAGAATGTGCTGCCGAAGAGGCTCCACGAGGCGCCAAATTCGACGCTCTCCCTCCACCTCTGGCACCTCCTCTGCGTCTATCTCCCACTCTGACAGTCAACCTAGAGGGCGCCTTCTCCGCTCAGGCCGTCGCTTTCCTTCCCCCACTCCTTCCGCTCCTCCTGCTCAAACCCACACCGCGCATTTTTCCTTTAACAGCACTCTCAATCAACCCAGGGTGACTGCCTCAATTACGGTCGTCTTTCGTGAAGAGCCTCAGGAAATTGTTCCCAGTTCTCGCCCGGCGGAATGCAGCCTCTCAGCGGCTCAGGATTCGACGCAGTTTGTTGGGCTGAAGCACCCTGATAGTGCGAACGTGCAGGGTCAGATGGGCAAGGCCACGCAGGACCAGGCGAACAAAGAAGCGGTGGGTCAACCTACTGAGAGGCAGGACGCAATGCAAGCGAGCGAGGCGCAGATTACTCCTCCTCCTCGCGGGAAGGTGATCCATTCTGTTGCTGACCTGTATAATTCCGACGAGGAACCAGATGAATTCTGGTGCAGAGTTGTCTATGAACCTGATCCTGATGAATAGTTCCTCCTCTTCACTCTGGTTTTTTTCTCTATTTTTGCCCATTCTCACGGGCCTGTTCATGTGTTTCCCGCTGTTTCTGAAAATGCATCTGTTTTTTTTGCTTCGATATGGTCTCCAGTACTACAATTCTCTGGTTCCCCTGCGCGGGATTTTTCAAATGAACTGTTTCAGACTGGTTTCCCTCTTGCAGGGCAGTCTTCAAACTATGGTTTTTTGTTTCAAATGCCACAGCACTCGGCAATGATCAGGCTTCGGCCCGCTGTACTGTACTCCTTTTGTTAATATAATTACTTTTACTTAGAAAAAAAAAGCTTTCATACATGAGAAAATAGATACTGACAAATGGTACATCATGGCCTGATTAATTTCGCTCAGCAATTTCAAATGGTATAACATTTAGTCAACAGTAATCATCAATTTCTGCACACATAGACTAATTTCTCTGGAAGCCTCAGATTTCTTTGGCTTGTTATTCTTATAACTACATAGACATAATTAATAGAGAGATTGAGGATAGAAAAAAATCTAGGGCTTAGTCTCCACTACTCAACATGTTTTGTGAGAAATAATACATAGATTGATTTCTCTGAGTGCCTTAGCGTTCTTTGGCTCATTTTTTTAATCACAACAACAATAAAAAATGCACTGAGGATTTGTTCTTAGTCCGATTATGCAATTTTTATAAGACAGATTATGCAATATTAATAATAAACATAAATTTATTGCAATTTAGGGAAAGCTCGTTCATGTTTTTTTTCTTTATATTGGAAGGTTTACTTGATTTTTGAAGTAATTTTTAGTAGATCATAGTGTTGGAATATTTAAAATTCCGGAACAGAAAATATAAAAAAAAAATTCTTCACTGGAAACAGAGTTTTCACTGTAAAAACTATTTCATTAAACTTCAAAACTTTGGTTACAAAATCTCCTCTGACTCGGGGAATAAAAAAAATTTGACTGCTTCAAAACACAGTTCAACACAAAACTCACACTCTAAAATTTCACTCTAACTCACACTCTAAAATTTCACTCTATCTGTGCATTTACAACTCACTGCTTTGAATTGTGCATATGATGTATATATGTAAAACATATATATATATGGACCTGTACGCACGACATTTTTAAAACAAACATTAAAGAACTTTGACCAGCGGACGTCAACCAAAAATTAAATTCTCCTTCAATCAATTTCGGGTGCCAAAAAAATTTGCTGACGTCATCAAAAATGTGACGCGGAATTTCTATTCAATCTGCTTTATTAATTTTTCGCGTCCGATTTTGGGCACTCGTGTGGACGGTTGAGTGTGATGCGAAATTTCTATTAAATCCGCCTCAGTGAGATTTCAAATCCGGAAATTTCAATTTCAGGTGCCAAAAAAATTTGCTGACGTCATCAAAAATGTGACGCAATAAGTTGTATGACAATTGTTATGGCAGATATAAGATGTGTATTATGGCTTATATTTCAATGTTTCTAGCATGCATGTGCGGTCCATATAGTGACTACAATTACCAATATATTTCAGTGAAGATGTGAAGATGCTCTCTCATTAAGTCCTAATTACTTAAAGCATCATTAATTAGCTTTCCATAAGTTGTATGACAATTGTTATGGCAGATATAAGATGTGTATTATAGTCATATTTCACCTTTTCTAGCATGCACATGGGTCCATAGTGACTACAATTACCATTATATTTCAGTGAAGATGTGAAGATGATATCTCATTAAGTCCTAATTACTTAAAGCATCATTAATTAGCTTTCCATAAGTTGTATGACAATTGTTATGGCAGATATAAGATGTGTATTATAGCTTATATTTCAATTTTTCTAGCAGGCATGTGCGGTCCATATAGTGACTACAATTACCAATATATTTCAGTGAAGATGTGAAGATGATCTCTCATTAAGTCCTAATTACTTAAAGCATCATTAATTAGCTTTCCATCAGTTGTATGACAATTGTTATGGCAGATATAAGATGTGTATTATAGCTTATATTTCAATTTTTCTAGCATGCATGTGCGGTCCATATAGTGACTACAATTACCAATATATTTCAGTGAAGATGTGAAGATGATCTCTCATTAAGTCCTAATTACTTAAAGAATCATTAATTAGCTTTCCAAATATGGCACAATGAGTCACACTCTTAGATTTATTTAATTACTCATCAAGTGTCGCTTCAACATATATATGATCACCATTACCATAGAAATGGGACATGTGACCATCATTTTGGTTTCGCCAATGACATTCCACATCATGAGCATTGTTTAGGGTTGAAATGGGACATGTGACCATCATTTTGGTTTCGCCAATGACATTCCACATCATGAGCATTGCTTAGGGTTTGATTGTGTTGATTTTTTTTAAACAAATCATTTATACATTTTATGGAAATTATAGACAATTTATAATCACATTACAAGATCATGATGTATGGATATTCCTTATCATTTCTTAGATACTCAAAACTTATCAACACCTAATAGATTGATATACACATCATATAGAATTTACCCCTAGAATGCCACATGTATCCTAAAACAAATTAGTTGTATGGCAATTGTTATGGTGCATATATAATGTGTATTACAGCTTATCTTATAATTTTGTTGAAGTAGCATACAACAATTTACATAGTGATATGAGAACCACTCTCTAGAGTATACATCGATTTTGTACACATGGCTTTTCAGTTTATTTTTAAGATATATCATTGGTGATGCTCACATGATTATATAATGAACCATTAAGTTGAACTATGAAATTATTCCTCACAACACACACATATTGATGAATTAATAATTTTTCTCATACAATTTTTTTAATCTATTTTGAAAATAAAAATAAAAATTATATATAATTATTTCTACGAAGAACAAGAGAGAGTTACTTACCATATCTTCGTAAAACATATAATAGAGAGGTTTGGAGGAAGCCGCCTAACGACGCTTTGGGGCATAGTGTCAGAATTGCGACACTTTTCCTAAGTGTCGGTATTGCGACACATTTCTCTAAAGGTCGGTATAGCGACGGTCTCCCAAGATCAATGACCCAAAGTGAACCCGATAACTTACCTTTCACCTTTTCGGTAAGCGTCGCTCTTACTGACGTTTTGAACGATTTCCATTTTCGTCGGTCTTGTGACACTTTTGCAATAGTATCGCACTGAACCCGATAACTAACCAATTTTCCCCGCACCTTTCCTTTTCATTGTGGCCGTTCGCTCGTTGAATCCAGATCCGATGGCGCTAATACATTTCCGTGCTCATAAAGTAATCGTTTGATGTTTTGGCAAAGCCGCGCGAAATGGGTGGTTTTTCCAAGCCACCCGCGCTTACGTGTCGCCACCACGTTGTATCGCGTTCGAAAAGCTAGTTTCCGCTTACCACCATTTACCCTCACGAATACCAATGGCGGTATTCCCTAAACCTCACCCGTTTAACCTGAGTTTAATGTCATTTAACTATGGTTATACCATCGAAGGATAACATTAAAATTATTATTTGCATTCAAATTTTCACCTTTTCGCTTTAAACCTGTAAAAACATTGCAGAACCGTTTTCCTCAAAATCACGCCGTTTGAACCCTGAGAAACTTTGCAGAGCCATTTTCAACCTACCCGTACCATTTTTCGACGCCCATTGCCCTGAATTTCCATTACAAAGTACTACATTGTCCTCTGCGAAGCCATTTTCAAAAAATTGAAGACTGAACACCTCTGCAATGTCTTCAACCGAATTCCGCTGGTTCTCCAGGTACCCTCTGAGATTTCAAAATTCCTGTCGATTTCAAATAATTACCAAAGTTACTCCAAAAAAGTGTCCATTTTTCAGGGAAAACTCTGTCAAAATTTCCCTGGAATCCCTAATTTCCCTTTCTCGCAGTTTTTTCCATACCCTGGTCCGTTTTGCTGTTGAAATCAATTTTAAATACACGTTCTGAGCTTTAAATTCCTTGCATTTCCTAAAAACCCTGCTCAGAAACCCCATTTTCAGTAGAAATTCGCCAAGAAACCCCTGTTTCTCGTAAAGGAACTTAGCAAACCGTTTAATCTTGCTTCGTTCATTATTAAAAATGACCAAGAAGCAGGTAACCCCCAAGAATGGAGGCCCAAAATCTGAAAAGAAGTCTTCTGCAAAGTTTCCTCAGCTTATGTCCTTCAAAATCGACAAACCAACTCCTGCACTCACGGCTGATTCTATAGAAGTGGTCAGACCAGTCCAGCCTCCAGTCATTTCTCCAGAGAAGAGCCCTTTAGTTGATCAGGACTGTCTAATAATAGACCCTAATGTAGAATTTAACGCGTTTGATGTCTATAATTGGTGCTATGGAAAATCAGTGGAAAAGGGTGACAAAGATATTCCAATTTGGGAATCCAATCTGCCTAGATATATTGTCCCTCTCACTCATTCTGTTCCTGACTTTATCAGATTATGCCAAGCCTATTATATGCCAGAAAAAAGATGTATTGTAAACAAAGAAAAAGAAACCCTATTTTACATCACTGAAGATTCGATAAATTCCATGCTGCAAATGAATCATGACCCCGATTCTGCTACCCTAACAAGAGAAGATTTAACCCAACTATATCTTGACTTGGATTTCAATGCTAGATTCAAAATATACCAGACTTTTTGTCCAAATCAAGTTGATATTCCTCAGTTAGATCCTCCTTTCGACACCGTTGATTTCCCAGATGAAACTAGACAGATTGTCTCAATGCTCTCCTTCATACTAGGATACGCCAGTGATGAATTCACTGATGTGGCTATCCTAGGTTTTCTGTCAACTCTAAACCCTGGTCAATCACCATCCATTCAATTCAATTTTGCTAGATGTATTGCTGATAATATGCATTATCAGTTATCCAAATTATCAGAAGAAGGAGTTTTCAGATACTCCTCTTATCTACTACACCTCTTCCTATATTATCAAACAAATAAGTTTCCAATTGAATGTCAGAAAGTGGATGCAGAAGGAAAATTTCTATCAGTAGTATTTTGGTCATCTATTCTAAGGAAATGGAACAAAGAGTATAGTTTTACAGATTTCAATGACTCATTTATAGCCCCTGCTATGTATCTCTTGAAAAAAGAGGAGATCCCTAGGATCAATGATGAGACAAGAAGAATTCTGCAGTTATCAGAGAGCTACAAAACTGGAGATTAGTATTTATATAAAAATCATACAGAAATCAGAGTGTATGGCTCATCCCTGGCCCCATATAAGTTACCCAGATTTGTTACTACAAGAATATTTGCTTTAGAATATCTGAGACAACTGTTGAATGTAGATGAAATCCACTTCATAGCTTTCAAGAAAAAGACCCAATTTAAGCTGAAAAATCAAATTGGGCCATTCATTGTGAATAACAGAGAAGCTGCCAATGAGATAAACGTCAAACTTAAAGAGTATAAGTTCCCATGTAGTTTTACATGGAAGTATGACCCACAAGGTATTTTGAGTGCAATAAGGGTAAAATGTAAGTTGTCTGTTTACTTGCATGATCCTAAGCCCCATATTGAAAGATATGTAAATAAAATTGAATGGGAGCCAAACACCCTATCTGATGATGATTCACAGGCAGTACAGGTAATATAGGTAGACAGTGGCAAAGGAAAACAGATTGAACAGACAATACATGTGGCTTCTACAAGCAAAGATACTGATAATGTACATAAAAGAGACAGAGAAGGAGATAGTTTCATAGCTGAGACTATTGAGGACATAAAATTCAGAACTCCTTATAGTAAAAGAAGCAATTCAACAGAAGAAGAAAAGGATAAGGCTATAAATATTGATATAAATGATGAAGCAACAACAATAGTCACTCAAACATTAAAAGAGCTTCAAAATGTAAAAATTGGAACACAACAAAAAGATACAGTCATGAAGGAAAACCAGGCTATTGTCGATTTGCCTCCTTCTTCTCAGGAAACTGACAATACAGAGTCAGAGATTCAGATCAGATTCAGACAGATTAAAGAGAAGAATGAAGAGCTCAAGAATCAAGCTCATTCTAGATTTCTTAAAGAAAAGCCTGGAAACAAAGACATGATTCTTTCAGCATTTGATTATTCATCCAATAAATTGGTAATGTCATTATTGAAGCCTACAGTGGCTGAGCCAAAATCAGTGGCAGATTATTCCAAAACAGATCTTGAACTGGATGCAGATGCCATTCATGAATTAGATCAAATTGAATTTCATAGGAGCAATACTAAAATGCTATATTCCAAAATTGTCAATAAAACTATGAAATCAATTAGGCTTGAGAAAACAGTGCTCAACCTCCAAAATCAAATGAGGTTGGACAAAGCCTCACTGTATGCTAATAATTTAAGAATAAAAGTACTAGAAGATATAGTGATTGAAGCAGGGGGTGACCCAGCCAACATTGAAGGGGAAAAAGTCTTAATTAAACAGAAAAATGAGGATATAGCTGCTCTTAGAAAACAGTTGAAGTTTCCTCAGAGTGAAAACTCTCAAGCAAAAGAAATTCTACAGCAAAAAACAGAGAATGATGATTTAAAGGAGCTTGTACATCAAATGTCAGGTCAGATAAAAACAATGGAAAGTCAAATGGAAGCTCTAATGAAAGAGAATGAAGAACTAAGAAAAGCACAACCAATGGTCATTCCTACAGTGATCCCCACTGTAAACACTGCTATACCATCTACTTTGGCAGAACACTTGGCACCGAACGGAGTACTGCCAACTGCAGTGCCAATTACTTCTCTAATCTCCGCCTCTTCTTCTTCATCCTCACAGAGGACCACACCACAAGACCAAGATAAAGAGATTCTTAGTTTGAGAGGCACTATTAAAAATTTGGAAAAATCCAAAAATGATGCCTTGATTACTTCTAGAGGACATGAGCAAAGGGCTGATCGAATACAAGAACAGGTAAAGATTCTGCAAGCACAAGTAAATCTTACAGATCAAGTGGCCTTTATAAAAAATCATTTATGGACAAAAATTATTGATGGCATTCATTCTCAATGGCCTTCAATTCGGATAATTTATGAACAGAGGGAGTTACTTCAAGTTGCTAGTGCAGAGATTGACAAGACTAAGAGGGAAATTGACAAAAAACCAGCCCAAGCAATCCAACTCATAGATTTTTTAAACAGTAAGACCAGGGAAGAGTTGGAATAATTGAAAATTGTTGATAGAACAGAAACCATTCTTCAAATCAAAAAGGTCCTGAACAAAAGAAACATAATGAGTACTCTAGAGGACCGGTGTAAAGACATGAATTTATCCATCTCAAGATTTTTAGCCAAATACAAAACATTGTCAGAAGCAGGTTTGCCTGATATTCACGCATTGAATGAAAAGTTAATGCCTCAGAAAGAGTATGATCTAAAAATCAGAAATCATGCAAAAGAGCAAGCCAGACAACAACTGCCTCAAGGATCACCAACAGGCAGAATACTTCTTCAGTATTTTGAAAATCTGTTCTTTTTAGATAATGAGATCATGCATATGTTCACTATAAAGCCTAACTTTGCCAAGTATACAGAGGCAGATGAAAGTTACAGAAAATTGAAGACTATGAAGATCCCCTCTGCAGAAAAGTGGCAAGAATTCACAGATTTGCTGTGAATTTAATGGATAAAAAACAGGAAATTCTTTCCTATTTTTGATTAAAACATCATCTCAATTCCTGAGATATTTTTTAAACATTTTTTGTATAAATACTTAACAATTCAAAGTATTCAGTGTGAATAAAATTTCTCAAGACAACTATAGTTCGTGCTCTCTACTTGGCATTTTAATGTTTTCTACTTTGTTCGTGCTCTCTACTTGGCCATTGGCCCGTGGGTGATATGGAGTTGTAATCTTGTGCTGAATGTGGTAGTTTTGCAATGTTTCAGCTAATTTATTACCTACAAATTGTGGTCCTCCATCTGTGATTATGTCCCTTGGGAAACCATAGCGCACAAAGATTTGGAAAAGAAACTGTACTACAGAGTCCTCTGTAGCTTTTGAAACTGCCTCTGCTTCGACCCACTTAGTGACATATTCGGTTGCAACTAGGATGTATGTTTTTTGGTTTGAGGGAGGAATAATAGGGCCAAAAAAATCAATTTCCCAACATTCAAATGGTTCAATCACTAGTTGAGGGTTCAAAGGCATTTCATCAGACTGCCCAGAGCATCCTGCCCTTTGGCAGCTATCACAGACCTGCACGAATTTTTTGGCATCCTTAAAGATGGTAGGCCAGTAATAGCATGTTCGTAAAACCTTATGGGCAGTTCTACGGTTCCCAGTTAGATCCCCTTCTTCAATCTTCTTATCTGTAGTTTAAGGATTCTTAAGTGCCCTTTTGCTCAGATTCCATCCACTCCATCAAATCAAGCCTATACATAGCCTTAGAAGGTCACCTATCTTGCCCTTAGCACATTTGCATCTCTGAGCCTTATTTCTTAGTTCTACTTGCCTAGAGAGTTGATTCCATTGCCCAATATTCTGGTAGATCCTTCTCGTTAACCTTGAAATCTCTTTATTCCCACCAATCTTTTAAAATCAAACCCAAATACACAATCATAGCTAGCCTAATATCTGTTACTAAAACAAAGCTAAATCATACAGAGAGATCCCTCTCTAGAGTTCAAGAAGGCTAGATCTTGAATTCCCAAAGCGGTTCTTGGTTACCCTTGGTGTTCTTAA
>CM076581.1:827886054-827939748 GCA_034641835.2 Pinus albicaulis | reverse complement strand
GATCCCCACGATCTCCGTGAATGGACACCTGCACATGCAAGAAACAATACGAATACAAGCATAAAATCCAGAATATGCAACTATATAACAGTCAGAAAGGATATAACTCATCATTATCATAAGCGAAAAACAGAGTGGAACCATAACCACTAGTCATTCATTAATAAACAATCGAAAGAGAGTACAACCAATGTTTTGATGCTGAGGTCTCCTTCGGAGGGGTCTCCAGTAGTACACGTTTCACAAAGCCTACCAAGGATGGGACAAGCCTCTCTTAGATTCTCTCGACGATAGTCTCCTTGCTCGAGTTTGGCCTTAAGGGAAGAATGAGGGCTCTTGCAGCGTTAAGGCTCTTTGGGAATTTGAGAGCTTGGAGATTGAAGACTTGGGCACTTCCAGACTAGCTTGTAATGGAAATGGGCAAGCTTTTATAGATGGAGGAAGGGGAGTTGGGATCCCTATAATTGTGGGATTGGCCCTATCTTCAAGGAAGCTTCCATGAGGTGGAAAACCACTTCCCCTACATGGAATTCCTGGAACCAAACCTCCCAACTCAAGATAGATAACATTTTCTGAGTCTGTTGAAACGAAACTTCCGCCTTTTTATTTAAAAAACACTCCTTAAATTGGCTGGTGCGACTGCGACTCTAGGACAGAGCGCCAGTTGGCGCAGCCTCTTTGTAGGATTTTCCCCATTGGCGCGAGTGATGAACTGGCTACCCGCGCCAATGCAAAAAGGGATGTTTTTATGGTTTTTTTCAAGGAGATGTCTTCAGGGAAATTGAAGCTCATATTTAGAGGAATGCAATGACAGTGGTTTCAAGGCATGACATTGCTCACGGGTCACAGAATAGGCTCTCCAATGTGTGGGACGGGGAATGGTAGGGACGGTGACAAATTACTATGTAACAGTCTCTTATTTTTTTCAAAACACCGTAATGATTTTTCTCTTAGTAAAGGTTTTAAGATCAAATATTATGGAAACTACTACCCTAACGGAAATGTTCTAGCATAATCTACCAATAAAAACCTCATAACGATCATCAATCGAATGGTTGACCAAAATCAAAGAAATTGGCACAAAGATTTAATTTTTTCTTTATGGGCTAATACAATCACTCATAAGGCATCTATAGGTACTTTTCCCTTTCACTTAGTATATGGGACATAAGCTATCCTACCTCCTAGTTTAACCCTTCCCTCAATAGCCCTAGTGCAATTTATTGAAGAAAAACCTTCTTCTTCTTTGTAATTAAGAATGTCCCAAACACTTAAGTTAGAAGAAGAGAGAAATAAAGACAATCAGGTCCATGCTCATCGTCAGTAATTGGTCAAGTCTTCATTTGATGCAGCTTCAGTTAACAATTTTTTTTTTTGAAATTGGAGATTTAGTTATGAAATGGGATAATGCCCATGAAGAAAAAGGAAAACACACAAAATTCCAAAAGTTGTGGCTCGGCCCATTTTAGATCATTGAGAAACTAGGTCCATCAACCTTTATTTTGTAAGATTTACAGGGAAATATGGATTATCTTCTCGTTAATGGACTAGTTCTTAAAAAATGTTTTTCTTAAAGAACACTCGTCCTGCTATAAATATGTAAATAATCATGTGTACATATCAGTGTATTTAGCCCTAATAATGTTAGAGAATATACTTTTGACTTCACATTGGGGTCTCTGGTAATTTTTATGAGGTTTGACTGATTAAAGAAGAATTATTAGAAATCAAATTATAATATTTAAATAAATAGTATTTCACCTATTACAAATCTCTAAAATATTACATAGCCATTAAATTGTAAAATATCGTAATTTGAAACATTAAAAGATATAATTCTCTTATGATCAATCATGAAAAGTTTTCTTTAAGAATGTAAATATTATTTCGAAGCTTTAGCATATTTTGACTTCAATATTCATCCATAAAACTTAAGGAGTGCATCTACCTCCCCATCCACTAATTTTAAGTTTTTAGAGTGTAATTCAAAAATATATAAGACTTCAAAGATAAGAGGTCTCATCACGAGCCTACTTACCTTGATCATGGTAAACGAATTATGTTAACATTATCATAACAGACCACCAAAATACGATGATAGCTTGCAATTGTATAAATACAAGATAGGAGGTCTCATCATGAGCTGGATAGTTCGACCTCATTATAGCTTGTAGACATTTTCATTATCTGGTCACCAAACCAGGACAAAGGCTTTTAAGTAACTCCAAAAGAAAACATAAAATAAAAATCAATACCTCTAAGAATATTACTATAATTGGATGGGATACTAGTTCATTTTTGGTTAAATGGTAACCCTGTCGAGGCTACGGACACCTGGTGGCAGCAGTGGCTCCACCAGTGACATGCAAGTCTATTTAAAAATCTAAGATTCTATATCCCTCTACTTTATATTTACAACTAATAAATGACTTACATAGATAATAAAGAATTTCATCTATAAAAAGTTCCAAGAAATTTACAAATTAATCAGTTATTTTACTCATAGTTATCTTTATCAATCTAAATTTCAAATATTTGTATCTTTCTAAGTCTTTTCTTTTATTAGTTTAAATTTCATCTACTTTTACAGAGATAACTACTTCACCCACTGTGTCGCCAATTGTTGTAGTACTTAACAACCCCCCCATTAGTTTTTTGATAGTTGAAATAATAAATAATGGAGACCCTTTTGACTTTTGATTAAAGTCCCTTAAAATAAGACGATTTTTAGTTTTTTTCACCAAAACATAGCTAAATTAGAAAATTCCCCTTATCATATCTTTCATATCGAAGATTATGATCATAAGCACAATATTCATAAATAAGTGACCCCATAGGGTTTTGTTTAAAATGTATTATCAAAATAACTTTACTGGAACATTCGAATTTCGTAACATGTCTTATAGGAAAGTTGCAATAGAACCCCCCCCGATTAAAATGTATGATAATTTAAGTCTAAAATTATAAGCTCAACTTTGGGAATACAATAAAAAAAAGTATGGCCCCACAAGATTTCCACATAGTATATCTAACCTTCAATATATCAGAACTTTAAGAGAAAGTTCCACTTTAAATCCTCTGATATTCTCATATCCCTTGTCTCTGATCCTCTGACATCTACGGTATTTTGATATTCCTCATCTCTGATCTTTCAATAAAACCCTCTTGTCAATATCAGAAATTCCATATCATGTGACACTCTTTTAAATCTCCAATAAAAACCTCTATTGTCCCTCCCCTCTTATACTCATAGTCATTATAATAAATCTTATCAAAAGGTGAGGATATCACATATTTTAAAGGTATAACCATAAGATCTCTCCGATAAAATCTGTCGATTAACTGACATGTACAAGGCCCATTTGAATCCACATTTTATCATTTAATTGCCAAATGTAACGAATTTATGTTTTATAAGTTCTAAATGATTCGAGTATTGAAAATTGATGTTGCTCATATTTTCTCATATAGGCATAAATTTTTATGGAATTGGTTATTCGCTCTAAAGAAATTTATAGTTATGAAATTTCCACTTATTCTTTTGTTTTCCATTCACATGTCACCCTTAATAAGAAAATCTTAGCAGGTATGTCTAAGGCTGCTAAATAAAAGAAGAAACCATTATTTCAACAATAGTCAGTTCCTCCTCCACTCGAAACTACCAAAATGGCTTCATTATTCTTTGATACATCCCGCACTCCACATGCTGGAAGATCTTCTTGGGAATATATGTACAAGTTTTTGAAGATGAAGGATCCATGATAATAGAGAGAAAAGCTATGGTCGATGATTCTACCCCCGTCTCTGAATCTACCTACAATGATGTCACTAATTCTTTCTTGCAGATAATTGCAGCTCGAATGGAGGTCCCTACTTATACAAACATGGTTAAATGGGTTATTGATATTGTGAAAATTTCAGAAAGGATTTCCCTAATTGAAAAGAAAACATTTTTTGTGTCATTCACCAGCAATGATTTGATGAAAATGCATAATTTTTCGCAACCCCAAAAAAATTATGACAAGAAATTTGTACAAAAGTTCATGAGTGAGCATGAGTATCAATCATATCCCATCAAATAATGGAAAAGAGATCCTAACAAACATAAGAAAGAGGCTAATGATATTTATGATTTCTTCCCTTGTGAGTCCATTTTGTATAATATAGTCGCGATGATGTGTAGAATATATGGTTACCCTAATACAAAAAAAATTTGTGACCAAAGGGTACCACTGATTGATACTACCTCTGATGGATATATTGTGGATTGGGGAACCATATTGTTTTATAGTATAGGAATTCAAATCTTGAATTATAGAAAAAAGCGTATTTTTTCAGAGAACATAGTTCCTCCTTTTTATATGAGCTCATATATAATGGATGACATTTGTTTCACCTCTGATTTTACCTCTATGAGATGTAAATGGACTATAGAAGACCCTACTCCTATCCATATATATCATGACATACTCTGGGAATCAAAATTTCACCCTCGTTTCTATAATATTTTCCATGGAGTAATGATGCCCATCCACCAAAGTGTCTTTTATGAGAAGGCCCCTAGGCTTTCACCTGAAGCCAAAAATGACTTCTTATCAATTGGGAAATTTTTTTGAGAAGAACCATTTACTTATGTCTGGATCTTTGGTAGTCTTGCAAATCCCCATGTTTTGTCCCTATATGTCCCTGAAAAACTTCTTTCCCAAGAAATAACTTACCAAATTGTAGGAAATGGTATTTCAAAAGTACTAAGTCATGCCAAAAAGACAATGTGGCCTACCTTTCCTATTCAATTTAGTGTTTATTCTCTAGAAAATTTTAAGCATGTTAGTCTTGATATTGCAAAGATTCAGAGTTTAAACTTCCCAACAATTCGAATAGGCAATATGATCCTAAGGACACTGTCAAGAATGTCACTGCATAAAAAAATCAAGCAATTTATTCATGAGAAATGCAAATTTTATGAATTATTTGAATCATCCTCTACCTATTCAAAGGTTAAGGAATGATCAACAACATAATTAATTCTTGAAGAGTTGACTCAATTTAATCAATACAAAGAAAAAACTATAGCTCACTTGCCTATGGATTTGTTGAAATTTTCTCAACAAAACACAAACGAGTTAAACACTTGACTACTTCAACACAAGCTAATGATACATCCCAGGCAAAAGGGACAGGTAATTCATCCTATTCACATCCTAAAGTAACTATGTCATGCAACAAACTTGATAAAATATGGTAGGAGTTTAATCAAGCTATTCAAACAACAAAGTTTCAATATCTAAAGACTTCACAACAGAGGAAGGTTTCACATACTCCCGAAGTTATAGAGAAGTCCCAATTAAATATTGGAGCTTTTGAAAGTCTTTGATACTAATGATATATAAATCATCTCGGCATTCCCGACCTTTGAGGTCATTTCAAATGTTGAAGAGATTCCTCCTCTTGATGTATTTCACGATCCAAAATACACCCTCATTATCCACAATAATTAAAGCCTATGATAGATATATGTGAACTACGACAGCTTATGGGGGGGAATTCTTCATCAAAATCATAGCCAAGTTGTTGCAACAAAAGCTATTATTATCTTGTTACTTTATTTTAAGTGTGGTTTGTTAAAACTTCTTCACCCCTTTATTATGCTTTACTATATTTGTATTTCACTAAAAATATAAATCCCTTTCATTAACATGAAGAAGGGGTTCTAAATTTTTGGAAGAAATCTTTTGGTTTGTACTATTGTGGCTTGAAGTAATCTTAATAGAAAGTTGAACCATTAATATTTTTCTCATGACCAGAGTCATGATATATCAAGTACTAGTATATGTGTTATTACTATGCTTAGGAGTTGAAAGGTTATTTAATTTTGTTTATCATGTATGTGTTGGCAAGCAATCAGAAATTTATCACTATTTATGTGTGTGATTGAAATCTTAATAGTATATTCATGAACAATGAAATCATATATGTGCTACGAATTTCACAACTAAGTTAATTAAATTAGTTATCATTATTTTTATAAACCTCAGAAATGGCTTGATAATCTATATTGTCATGTTAAATGTGAGATATTTCTAAAGTCATATATATAGAAAAGCTTTCTTGTGATAGATATCTTAAGTTTATTATTAATTATTCTTAGTTTTATTTATATCATTAGCCTTACATTTATATATTCCATCCATTTTTCATAACTCTTATTAAGGGAAATTTATCCCATAACCCCAGTTAGAGCCACCATTCCAAATGGAAAAGGAGTTGTTTTAAGTTCCTGACCGGGTGGTTTTCCTTGATGTTGAGACATAGACTCTTATGCCTTCAATAGAACCTTATCATTTCCAAAGAGACCAAATATGCATTGAAATGAAAATTTTTCAACTTTTGTAAGGTAGAGTGTATCGACGCATTTTCTCCTCTGAGCATGGGTTCATTGCACACACTTTTTTTAAATTCTTTTGGATTGTGTGCATCATATTTTACTGAAAAAAATCAGGTTGTTTAATACATTGAAAGGTCTCTCGATCCTTATACTATACCACCTATTTGATTTCTTGGTCTTTGCTGCTCTCTTAGGAGTCTTATGCAACCCAAAGTTATTATACATCAATAAAGAATGGGGAGAAATCATGGAGCAGAGATTGCTCTTATCAATTATATTCAAAATAGCTAAATAGATTACATTGAAAACATCTACAATAAATGACTGGAGTAGAACTCGACTAAACTGAAGTAAAATTAAGTTGCCTATGACACCTATCAGACAAGAGAATCAAATGTGATGATACCTACAAAATAGTGATATTAATATCTCAAGAGTGTGAAACAATGAGAGAAAATTATCTAAGGGATAGATAAGGAGGAGGGGTTATCTCAATGACTTAAAATATGGTTCACTGATATAACTTAAAAATGGAACAAATATGAAGATTAAAACATTACTAAGAATAAGTAGAACAAGGGTAGCTGGTTCATGAGGAAACATTAAGAAGAGAGTACAACAAAAGAGAAAAAAATATTAGTACAAAATTATGGGTAGAATTTCCCTTAGAGAAATTCGTTGAGGGGGGAAACGATCAGTCCTCTTTAAAATCCAATAAAATACTAGAATGAGATAAAGGGTAATGATCTAGAGGGGAATTCCCACCCATAGTGAGTTGAGCATATGTTCAATATTTCGAATTTGTGGAGAGTAAATGAGCATGTTATACTAGAAGGAACCCAAGACATAGTAAAATGAGAAAATTATAGAAAAAGAAACTCAATATATAACAAAATGAGCATATTGTAATCGAAGGAACCTAAGACATAATAATATAAAATATACCTAGAGATGATGACTCTAGTAATAAGAGTAATGAGAAACAATAGAAATAGAAAAACCAATAATATGCCTTTCTATCAACCCAGGCATGTTAATAAGTCCCCATTTGTGTGTTGTAGCATCTATCTACTTACCATGAGTGTCTATTTGAGGTCAAAATGAATATCGTACATAGGAGATTTAATAACTAGACATTACCACCAAGAATGATGTCTCAAATCTACATATTATTTAATTGATAAGTGGCCCTGGATAAAACAAAATAATCATCACAATCATGTAATGGAGTTATGAATAAATCATACTGAGAGAGCATGTGGTCAGATCCTTAACCCTAGATGTCTGATGACTAGAAAACTTCCCCAACATATTGGGGCTCTAACACTCGATTTAAAAAATTAGAATGATTATTAATAATTATTTTTAATTATAAAGCCAATTTTAAAAATTATTAATATATTTTTAATATATTTACAGCATAAGGTGTTATTCTTTGAAAAAAACTCCCCCAACTACCATTGTGTTCGTGTTTGTGCCATTAGATCAAATGTTAAAAGATTGAAAGTTTTTCCACCTTCAGATCACATTAATTTAAATATCAACTAAATCTTGATTTGTTCAACTGTTCAATTTGTTCATATTTATTATAACCCGTAAACATATTGCACCTGCTTCCCTAGTAAAGAATTGATTCCTTCCTACTGTTAAAATTCTTCAACGACCCTAGTTGCCTTTCGTTTCAAAAAAATACAAAGCAAGCTGAGATGAAAATATATCTCTGAGATTTTGATGAAAGGATCTATGTTTTTTTGGGGCCATTATTATGTTCATCGCCAAGCATCTTGCACTGTTGCAACCCTTTCCTTAACCTTCCTTTAAACTGATTACAATAATTGAAATTCTAGTATTTTCTACACTTCGTCTTGGTTTATGAGAGAACATGAGGTGGCCTTATCATGGAATGTTGCAGTGAAATGATTGCCATTAATTATGCAATTCCTTAATAAATATCAGTGCAAATAAGGCCAATGTTTGATGTGCCATGACCCTTATGGATAAGACTTGCCTTCAGATATAGAGACAAATTAATGGTGTTATACCTTTCACCCACAGTCATGTACGTGATTTGGAAAGTGGCTCAAATCATCAGGACCACTATGAATAAAATTCTCGGTGGATAAATCACGCTGATAAAAAATGTGTAACCAAATATCCCAAGCCATAGTTAGAATGTGAGTGTCTAATAAAAACAAAGCTAGACCTAAGCCTCTAAATTAAGTCACTTTGCCTACAAATTATTGGTGAAAACAAAATAATCATCACAATCATTAAATCATACCTTGAGAGCATGTGGTCAGATCCTTACCCCTAGATGCTTGATGACCATAAACCTTTCCCAACATATTGGCGCTCTAACACTCTATTTAAAAAATTAGAATTATTGTTATTAACTATTTTCAATTATAAATCCCATATTAAAAAATATTAATATGTTTTTAATATATTTACGCCATAGGGCGTTCTTATTTGAAAAAAACTCCCCCAACTGCCATTGTGTCTATGTTTGTGCCATTAGATCAAATGTTAGACGATTGAAAGTTTTTCCACCTTTAAATCACATTGATTTAAATGTAAACTGACTCTTGATTTTTTCAATCGTTCAATTTTTTAATATTTCTTATAACCCATAAACATATTTTATTTTATTCCCCAATAAAGATTTGATTCCTTACTACTGTTAAAATTCTTCAACGACCCTAGTCACCTTTTGTTTCAAAAAAATACAAAGCAAGCTCGGATGACAACCCATCTATGAGATTTTGATGAAAGGATCTATTTTTTTTGGGGGGCATTCTTCTCTTCATCACCAAGCAGCTTCCCCTGGTGCAACCCTTTCCTTAACCTGCCTTTAAACTGCTTACAATAATTGAAATTCTAGGATTGTCTACACTTCGTCTTGATTTATCAAAGAATGTGAGGTGGTCTTATCATGGAATGTTGCAGTGAATTGATTTCCATTAATTATGAAATTCCTTAATAAAGATCAGTGCAAAGAAGGCCAATTTCTGATGTGCAGAGACCCTCATGGATAAGACCCACCTTTAGATATAGAGACAAATTAATGGTGTTATACCTTTCTCCCCATGTGATGTAGGTGATTTGGAAAGTGGCTCAAATCATTAGGACCACTATGAACAAAATTCTTGATGGATGAGTGACACTGATAAAAAATGTGTAACCAAATATCCCAAGCCACAGTTAGAATGTGAGTCTCTAATAAACACAGAGCTAGGCCTAAGCCTCTAAATTAAATCACTTTTCCTACAAATTATTGGTGAAAACCGCTCCCATGAAGGTTTCCATTATTAACTATTCTCATACAAAAATTGTCACAAATTTGTAATTTCCCATCTTGTATTGGGAAAGAGTAGACGAGCGAGGTTCATATTTCCTTCCCTCCCCATTAAAGTGGTTATGTGTCTCTTTCATGTGATGTTAAGGTTCATGGCTCCCGACAGATCAATCCAATAACGCAAAACTTGGTAACCAAAACAATTGGTGACAAGTTCAACTCTGTGATACCTAGAGACACAATAAATCATAAAACCTAATCCAAAAACTACCCAAAAAAACTCTACACAATTCATAATAAAAAACAGAAAATTGACATAATATATGAAAAAACCAAACGAATAACCTCGTCGATTATTTTGTTCTGAATTCCGAATTCGGTACCTTTAAACCCTCTTTGCCAATACTAATCAGTACTACCTCCCTCCCATGAACTGTCTTCAGAGGTCAAGATTATGATTTCGTGTGTCAGATGAAGCTAAGAATAGCATAAGCGAAAAAAGTAGCAATAAACCGAGAAATCCTGTGGTAATCCTAAAAATACGCATTCCCTATGATGCACTAATAAAATGTCCATTCACTAGACATAAATCGAAATTCTATGAGTATGAATGAAATATATGCCCCGATTCCAATCCTGAAATGCTCTCACAAATTCCCATCACTTTCCTTTCTCAATTGAAACACAATAAATAGTGTTTCTCTGCCCCATTTCAATAGAGGTCCAGAACATAAATGGAACTACTCGTTGTCTCCACTTCTAGTATGAATATGGCTTGAGGTAAAAAGGTGAACCCTCTCAGAAATGATCGAACTACCAATTTGGATGCCAAGTTTTCCTTAAGAAGTCGATCAAAAATGGAGGTTCCATTAAATGTATATGGTAACCGAGTGTAATTTTATAAGATATATATAGAAAAGTAATATTTTTAATTTATTATTTCATCTATGTACATGGTAACTAAGTGTAAATTTTATAAGATATATAGAAAAGTAATATATGTAATCATGTTATTTTCTTCTTTAAAAAATATTTCTTCAACTATTATTGTGTCTTTGTCTGTGTCATTAGATCAAATGTTAGACGATTGAACGTTTTTCCACCTTTAGATCACATTGATTTAACTGTGAACTGAATATTTATTTGTTTAATCATTCAATGTGTTGATCTTTATTATAACCCATAAACATATTGCACCTACTTCCCCGATAAAGAACTCATTCCTTCCTATTTTTAAAATTGTTCAACGACCCTCATCACCTTTCCTTTCAAAAGAATACAATGCAAGCTCGGATGAGAACCCACCTCTGAGATTTTGATGAAAGGATCTATGTTTTTGGGGAAATTCTTCTCTTCATTACCATGTAGCTTCGACTAGTGCAATCCTTTCCTTACCATTTCCATGGATTGGTTCATTAAAAATATCCCTTTTATCTACATCTACTATTGGTGGTAATTAAAACGTTGAAGACTCCCCATAAGTGGAGAGTACGTGCCCCGTGTTAGATTTATTACTTATGGAATTTAGGTTCTATAGCTCTCGACAATCCTCAAAAAAAGGACATTCTTTCGTCATACGAGATCTGCTCATAGAGCCAAACAAGTAGTTAAGCTCCTGCAATATTTGTAATTACGTCGTTTTCTTCTTTGAAAACAATCCCTTCAACTATGAGTGTGTCTCTGTCTGTTATTAGATCAAATGTTAGACGATTAAAAGTTTTTCCACCTTTATATCACATTTCTTTAACTGTCAACTGAATCTTTATTTTTTCAATCATTCAATTTGTTAATCTTTATTATAATCCATAAACATATTGCACCTGCTTCCCCGGTAAAGAATTCATTCCTTCCTGCTTATAAAATTCTTCAATGACCCTCACCTCATTTCCTTTATAAAGAATACAATGCAAGCTTAGATGAGAACTTGTCTCTGATATTTGATGAAAGGATATCTATCTTTTGGGACCATTCTTCTCTCCATTTCCATGCAACTTCCATTGGTGCAACCCTTTCCTTACCATTTCCATGGATTCATTCCTTCCTGCTTTTAAAATTCTTCAATGACCCTCACCGCCTTTCGTTTGAAAAGAATACAATGCAAGCTCAGATGAGAACCTGTCTCTGATATTTGATGAAAGGATATCTATTTTTTGGGACCATTCTTCTCTTCATTTCCATGCAACTTCGATTGGTGCAACCCTTTCCTTACCATTTCCATGGATTGGTTCATTAAAAATATCCATTTTATCTACATCTATTGTTGGTGGTAATGAAAATGTCTAAGGATCCCCAAAAGTGGAGAGTATGTGCCCCGTGTTATATTTCTTACTTATGGAATGTATGTTATGGAGCTCTCGAGAATCCTCAAAAAAAGGAAATTCTTTCGTCGTACGATATCCGCTAATAGATCCCAACAAGAAGTTCAGCTCCTGTGAGATTCAAGATTGATAAAATACCAGGTAATGAAGATAAATACAAAAACCCTGAGAATTATTACTTCCAAATTATTAATTCCAGTTTCGATCTCCACTTGAAACCAAATATTGAGTTCTTAAAAGCATTGGACCCCACTACACAAGACTTAGCAAATATATCAGTGATTACCAGCGAAACCACTCATCTTACTCTCAACACTGATAGCCAGATGCAACCCAAGATCAAGTTTATAAAAACATTGGGCCTCAATGCACAAGAATTTAGCAAATGTCATATTATACAGACCTATTTTTCTTTCCTGTAGTCTAGATGAAACTCTTCGTCCCAACATCCAGTGTTTTCAAAATATTTTTGGACATCCTGTCTTTCCAAAATATTTTTGGATCAGAGGTTGATGTCTTGAAGGTTTTGAAATGGGCACTTGGGGTTCTAGCTAACAGTAAAGGGCCTCAATATTTCAAAAAAAAAAAAAGGCATTTTCCAGGTTTTGGCCTCATGGAGGATGAGGTCAAGGAGCTTGTTAGGAGATCTCCATCCATACTAAACATTTTTGAGGAGAAAATAGATAATACCATGAAATTTTTCATTAATACTGAAGGAATTCTGACAAAGTTTCTTTTGTCAAATTCTGATTTCCTGAATTATAATTTGGAATGTAGGATCAAGTCTCACCAGAAGGTGTTCACATTTAGTTTTAATGTATTGTTGGATAAAGGATGATTTTTTTTTTACTCTGAAACATTTCTTGTTTCCTTTTCATTTTTCATTTTTATTTACGCCATTAAAAAGGATAATGCCTTTTATTTAAATTAATTATCTAAAATATCAATTTCATTAATTAACATTTCTATTTTGGATTACGAAGCTAATTAATGTTTTTTTTTAAAGATAAATAAAAATAAATAAATAAATTTTATTGCTAACTTTGAAACTATTCTTTTTAAATAATTTAAATTAGAAAATCAAATAAGGGTTAATTATAGAAAAAATAATTTTTTTTATTAAAAATGTAATACAATGTTAGATTATCAAGCATAAGCTGTATTAGTTCTCATTTTATGGAGGAAAAAAGAAGAATACTCCAACCATTTTTAGATTTGGTTATTAGCACTGTATATTTTTTTATTATATATAAACCATTTTTTAAGGCATTTTTTAATATGAAAGTATTTTCTTTATTAAATTTGTCTAGTAAAATATTTAAATGGTTGGATTTTGGTTTTAATGATGGTTGTATTCATGTAAGAGATTTGATGATTTTAAGTTGGTGGTGATAATGACATGGTCAAAAGGTTTCACTTAGTGAACCTATGATATAGAACATCATTCATTGTATATCAAAGAATACATTAGTTTCATTATATATTAAAAAACACCTCTTAATATATTTTTCCATAGCCATTTCCATCGCCATGCATCTTGTTGTTGTCCTCAAACTCCTTTCCTGCATGTCTTTGTCTGCATTTCATCCTTCTCACGTTTCTTGCTTCACCATCCGCCAGGAGTGCCTTTTTGGTAAAATTCAGTTAACGGGGGTTGATTTTCTAGTTTTCAAGTCTCGTGCCACAAACATTAAGTTTTTAATTAGAGAAACAAAGTCCCCCGCGGAGAAATCCCAACCAAAAATCTCATGGGAGCTTTTCTTCAATTACAGAATAACATTCGAAAGGTAATTGACGGTGACGAAAAATAGTGAGGCATTATTGTATAAATACCTCCACATAGCTGAGTTATGATCATTTGAATCTCACTTGATGAGCGGCCAACCCTAGTAACAACGTCAACAATTTTGAGGTCAGTATCCACACGGATGGCCTTCAACACCATCTTGTCAAGAGACGTTGTAACTAGTAACAATGGTCTCGGTGTGTCATCATAATCGAAGGAGTGCTACAAAAAAATAAACCATTAAGAATATAATGTCATTTTCTTTTACTCGACTCTAAAACCTATACTGCAATTTAAGTTTGATCAAGTAAAAACGGTTTTTCATAGTAGACTTATATATATAGTATAAATAAAATAAAATATATTTGTTTATATATATATATATATATATATATATATATAGAAGATTTTATAATGGAATTGGCTACTTTAATGATTTTTCTAATTAATCATCCCGATGTAATGGTATATATTGAAAGATGTCACTATATTCTGGTAGTTTCCACACATCAATGAATCAAATTGCAAGTATAAACTTCCTTGCATATCTAAATAAGGTGTTTAAACTATGTTTAAATTGATTTTTTATTGAAGGATGATTAAAAAATTACTATGCCTACCCTTAATCGCCGCATATAATGATTAGTACCATGTATGAGGATTAAGGGAAAATAAATAAAAAAATTGTATTGAAACGTGGCTATGTGTGTTGAGATGTGTGCCTTATGTAATTTAGAATTTGAGATGGTGGTATGTGAAGAGTTAGGTTTATATGTGGCAAATGGCATTAGTCGTTATATGTGGCAAGATCGCCACAAATATAAAATAAAAATAAAATCAATAGGTAAGGCCACATGGCAACCATGTTTGTAATGACAATGATTAACTCCTCACAAATAAATTTAAAAAGAAAACCTAAAAAATATGCATTATAAGGTCATTCATTTCATTAAGTGAGTGGTATGCAATCGTATGGATTCATTTCATTAAGTGAGTGGTATCCAATGGTTTTGCATGCAAAGTTTTGGACACATGGAAACCATCTTTGTAACAACCTATTGGATCTATTGTGTTAGGTTATTCATATTTATGTTACCACGCTTTTTATTTTTTATTTACATACATTTCATTTAATATTCTATATATTTGAAATGCATGTTCTTCAAGCTAAAATAACTTTATATCAAACTATATATACACTGTTCTCAATAGAATTTGAAGACTTTCTCAGAAAGCCCATGTTCCCCTTCTTCAATTTCTCATTCAGGTTTGGGTTGTTTATAATTGTATATTTGTTTGTTTTTATATTTTGTTGTTGTTTTGTTTTATTGGTTTTTTTAATGTTAATAAGTTTTAATAAATTGATTTTGGCTTTTAGGTTTGTAGAAGTTCAATACAAAGGCTTCCATGTCCGATTTGATATAAAGGTTTTGTTGTGGCTCAAAAATGTGTGTAGAAATTTCAACCATTAATTTTTTTTTTTAAATATTAGGTATTTTGATACAAAGGTTTCAACGATTAGAGGGCTACTTGATTGGTGAACTAAGCTACACGATGTCTTGTAACAAACTTCTTAGGGTACAATTTCTCATCCATTTTCTTGTGAAATGCTATTCTCTTTTTTATGAAAGTTGTGAAAGGTGTTAGATTTGACAGTAATACCCTTATGCTTTAGCTTACTAAAACTTGTAGCCAACGAATATACAAATATTGAAAAAAATACAAAATCGTTATAGGTGATGATAGGCCATTTGCAAATAAATTGAAATTTGTTTAGTATATTCATCCTGTTTTGTTGATTTTTACTGCAAATTGTAAATAAAAACGCAGTAAAATAAGTATTAAAATAAAATCCTCTCCTTTACCCCAAAACCAAAAACATATTAAGGATCTTGTCAAATTATATAATTTGTAAGTACAGTTGATGATTCGAGGAGCTAATGGAAAACCCTAATGACTCATTCACGGAAATTGGCAGAAATGGTACAACATCGATATTATGGGTTGGGGAAGGCTAGTAGACTCAAATAAAGCCTTGAGTTAAGCGGTAAACTCATACGTGATAGGCTCCACAAACCTTAAAACAAAATAAGTAGCACGGTAAAAATAGGTTCAAATTAGGACATTTCTAAGGAAAACTTCATTTCATTCCAGGGAACATGGTCAATTACTTTTTTTCATTCCAGGGAACATGGTCAATTACTTTTTAAAATATTCGAATATTAATTAATTTAATATTTAATATGAAAGGGATATGCCATTTTATATAAGAGTGATATGTCATTATTTCAAGGCCTAATATGATGTTGACATTTTGCACATTTAAAAATAAACAACATCAATTTATTTCAATACTTTACTATTAATGATATTTAAACCAATATTTGCATATTTCAAATATAGTCTTTTTGAATATATGAAAATTCCCAAATTAAATCACAAATTGATATTGAAGTTTTATTGTTAAAAATTGTTATTTAAAAATATATTTTTAATGTATAAAGAGATTCTCAAAGTCTGAAAAATTCAGCTAACAGCTAAATGTCATACAATTTAAACTCCCTCAAAATTTTAAAATGCACAAACAAAAAACAAAAAAATTATAATATTCTTTTTCGTAACACTAAAATAAAATAAATTATAATATATTTATGGGAAGATAAATTTATTTTGTCATACTAATATAAATTATTGAAAAAATAAAATATGAAATTATAAAAAAATGTATATTAAAATAAAATATCTATGAGAAGATAAATTTATTTTATTATAATAATATAAATTATGGATAAAAATAAAATATGAAATTATAAAAAATGTATATTAATATAAAATAGGTTGTATAATTTTTTTTTGATATTTCTAAATTTTTTAATTTTTAAAATTAAGAATTTGTAAATTTTCAAATAAACAAAATGTAAATGAATATTTGAGCTTCCTGCAATAAAAGCAAGGGTTTGGAAAATGAATTCCAGTAGTAATTCGAAATATTTTGGCTTCTTAAACTAACAAATACATAAACCATCAACTAACAATAATCATTTTTTTCATGCATGTTGTTCAATGGATAATAAATTGAACTCCATCCTTTTAATAACATTGGTAATATTTTTAAAAATAATTTCAAATCAAGAGATTCAATCCTTTCCTTTTTCTTTGGTAATGACAACGACAAGTTTTAAAATTTACAATCCTTTTGTAGATATTTTCACTTCCCATATTATAGTAGGTTATGTGCTACATCCACTGTGAGAGATTTCAAATCATTTGGCTCACTTGGAAAACACTTTTTGTGCCATCACTAACTTGAGAAAACTTAGAAACCAAACCTAAAATCTTCCTAAGTATTGACAATTTTGGTGTAAGCATTTAATGACCGATAAGATATGACTTTCCATATAGTATAAAATTGTCTAAATGTGTATTGTCCAGAAGAAGATGTTAATGAAATTCATGATTACACAACAAAGACATATTTAGTTGTATTATTATCATCTCATTCAAATCTATCTAAAATTTACTTTTATAATATCATCTTCTTTTGTAAACCCTCATTAATAAAAATATCTACACATATTACAATGGCATTAAAAATGTTGTGGTATACCTAATTTTTAGAGAACATGTTGAAAAAAAACACAATTTTATATAAATATTTTACTTGTTATTATTCATGAAATTTATAGTAATTTATTGTACATTAATTTAGTTTATTAATTTATTGAAATTGTTAGATTCATAAAGTGTTTTTGTTTTTTTTTAAGCGAGGTTACATTTACACGATCATTCCAATTAGACAAACCAAAGAACACAAACCAGCATCATTATCTATCTCTAAATTATTTGTTTGTTTATTTTCAATATTCTAATCATCTTCATCATCCAAGTACATTTTTTGTTTGTATTCTTTTGAACAAAAGTCATTATGTCGGCCTTCAAAGCTAATGAGAGATGCACAATTGAAATTTCTTTTCCCTAATTTTCCTCACTTTGATAATTCCATACTCTTGATGTTTTTATAATTGTATAGTGGGATTAAAATATTATGGTATACCCAGATTTTATAAAACATTTTGAAAAAGAAAAAAATTATATAAAAAATTTATTTTTTTCTTTCAAGGAATTTATCATGACTTATTGTATATTATATTTAATGTTATAAATAATTTTTTGGTATTTTTGTTTGTTCTTTGATTTTATTTATTTCATTAATTTATTGAAATTGTTAAATTCATAAAGAATTTTTATTTTTTAAGTGGGGCTATATTTACACTGTTATTCTTGATGGAGAAGTTTCCCATAGGTTTCATTCCGTGTCATGCAAGGAAAAATTTCATTTCCCCAAATATGAATTGAACAAGTGTCATTATCTATCATTAAATTATTTGTTATGTATGTCCAATTTAACCATCAAAAGTAATTTTCTTATTCGAGATAAACTTAATAATGTGCCCTTTCACAAGAGAATGCCTTTGGGACATTGAGTTTCTATTCTTTATATTACTTAAACATGTTCAAGTTTTTTTTTTGGTTGAGTATTTGCTATGAATATAAATAGATTATATTTGTATTTATATAAACCAAATGATTAATAAAATAAAGAGATTATTTGTTTGTTTGTTTTCAACATTGGAATGATATTCATCATCCAAGTACATTTTTTGTTTGTGTTCTTTTTCCTCTTTGAGTGAGTTGGGACAAGAACCTTGAAGATGCCATATTTGTTCACATATCCAACACTAAAAAGTTATTTTTGAAAATTTTTAAGTTTATTTTATTTTGGAATTTTAATCATTCAATTTTTCAATATTTATGTGTGTTATTAAGTTAAATATTTATGTTTTTATTAAGATTCATAAATATTGATAAAAATAAACTTTTAAAATTGACATAGAAATTATTATTAACAGTAATATTATTGAAATAAATATTGATTCATATTAACATTAATAATTTAATAATATAGATCTCCTTTCCATCAAAATGCTCCCGGCTATATTTGTGTGTTTATGTTGAAAGAGTAGATGCGGATGGCGTCTGAGGTTTCCATTCCACTCCTCCTGAACGGTCGTGCTCTCCTCTGTCGCATCCGCGCTGGCTAAGCCTGCGGCTCATATTCTTCTCCCCCCTGCGGCAATCGATCCAGCATTCGTTCTTCACGCCTCGCAACGTCCCCTCTCTGTTGCCTTGACTCCCACGATTGTGATCAAAAGTCGGAAATCTCACTGGCGTATTGATGGCCCTAGCCGAGTGTTTGAAACCCTGTGTAATAGCAACCTCGACTTCTCTCACGTGCCAGAGACCCTGGCCATGCTTGCAACGGTGGCCCCTCTCAAATCACAGTATACAGGCAGCGACGTTTATAAGAAGCATAAGATCCTCTGCCCCTTCTATAGCTCTGTCCCTCTGTCCCCTGCAACGGATCTGGGCTGGAGCGGCAGTCTCATTTCAAGTAAGAAAGTGCCTCCTCGACCATTACCAGGATGTCAGGCTCTCGAAGGAGCCAGATCGGTTCTGGAGGAGCTTAGAAATTTCTCTGCATCTTTTCAGATTCAAATCTCACAACATTCAGGCAAAACCATTATGTAATGGGTTTGCTCCTCAGACTTGGTGCAGAATCTCAAGGCAAATCTGGAACACCGGATCGAGATACCCTCTGCCCTCCAGAGACTTCTCTTTAGAGGTAAACAACTTGAAGATCTTTTGCCCCTCTCTGCTTACAAAATAAACAGAAATGATTCTTTGGTTTTAACCCTTCGTTTGCGAGGAGGCGCTGCTGGGCAGTCATCTTCTGCTCCTCCCTTCTCTTTCAAAGATGCAGTACGATCTGAGGTTTCCAAACCCCCTGAGGCCCCTAAACCTAGGCCTTTCTTGGTTGACAAGATAGAGGAGGTTCCTTTTGTTGAGATCTCCCATCCTGGCCTAGCAAATGATCTTCAAAATTTTGCCGAAAAGGCCATCATATGCAGGTTCAATGGGCTCTGGCCGAAATCTAAGGAACTCTATGACTGGATCCATGCTAACTGGACTCACCAATGCAAGGTTAGCTTTTGCTCAAAGGGATATTTCATAGCCTTGTTTGACAAGATCAAGCATTGTCATCAAGCCTTGGATGAAGGCCCTTGGTTTATGGGAACTGCTGGGCTTTTCTTAACTCCATGGTTTCCAGATTTTGATCTAGCAACTGCAGTTATCACCAGGACGCCTGTATGGATCTGGCTACCAAACTTACCAGCCCACCTATGGCATATTGCAGTTTACAAAGGCATAGGAAATACTTTGGGCCGCTTCTTAATGGGAGATTACTGGCGGGAAAATCAAGGGCTTTACACATATGCCAGAATATGTGTGGAACTTGATCTGAGCAAGGGATTGCTAGATCAAATCAATCTCAAGATCAATGAATTTGTCTGGAATCAAAACCTGGATTATGAGAATACTGCTTTTCGTTGCCGCAAGTGTCACCAAATAGGGCATCTACAAAATTCTTTCCCATCTCTCCCTGCAAAAACGAAAAAAGATAACATCTCTAAGACCAAACCCAAGCAATGGACTCCTTTCTCTCCACCACCAGCCGTAAGCTCAGACTCCTCAAGCTCGGAAGGAGAAGAGAGCGATGCAGAACCTGATCTTCCACCTCAGATGATGGGCTTGTCTTCTGATGCTCTTGAGCATGCTCTTGTCATAGATATCACCCAGAAATGGGCCCATGAGACCTCCTCCTCAGAATCAGATAAGGAGACTCCCCAGTTGGAGGACTCCAGTCTTCAAGTTGTTTTAGCTCATCCTCCACAGGATGGTTGGGTCAAAGTCAATAAAAAGAAAGGGAAAAAACTTCGTGTGGAGACTTCTGCCCATGCTAAGTAGAAGTCGGTCCTTCATGCATTCTAGTCATTTGTTGTAACTCCTTGCTTAGATCTGTCCATCTCCGGGACCGAGGTTGATAGTTTTTTATCATTTCTGGTCGACCGAGGTCTTGTTTCTCTTGCTTGTACTATATTTTTTACTTAATAGAATTAGTTCAATTCAGAAAAAAATAATAATTTAATAATATAGATTGGTATTAACTTTAATAATAAATATAAATGTTTCAAATTAATAAAAAAAATTATTAATATTAATTTTAAATATCAATATTTCTTTTAATATTAATTAATATTAATATTAATAATATTAATAATAAGTACATATGTTAATGTTAAACATAGAAATTTATATAAAATTAATTTTTCTATTTATATATTAATGTGAATATTTTATTAAAGAATAAGATTGATTATTTTATTCTGAAATTTTAATCAGTCAATTTTTCAATATTTATTTGTGTTATTAAGTTCAACATTTATGTTTTTTTATTAATATTCATAATATAAATATAAGTTTTTAAAATTGACATAAAAATTATTAATATTAATATTATTTCTATTGTTATTATTATTTAAAATTAACAATAATATTATTAAAATAAATATTGATTCATATTAACATTAATAATTTAATAATATAGATTGATATTAACTTTAATAATAAATATGAATGTCAATATAGTAATAATTAATATTTAATATTAATAACTAATAATTAATAGTAATAATTTATTATTAATTAATATTAATAATAAATATAGATATCAATGTTAAACATAAACATTTATATAAAATTAAATTTTACATTTATACATTAATCTCAATATTTTATTAAAGAATATGATTGACTATTTTATTTTGGATTTTTAATCTCAATTTTTCAATATTTATGTGTGTTATTAAGTTCAACACTTAATATTAATAATATAAACATAAATTTTTAAAATTGACATAGAAATTATTATTATTATTATTTAAAATTAACAATATTATTATTATTATTTAAAATTAACAATAATGTTATTAAAATAAATATTTATTCATATTAACATTAATATTTTAATAATATAGATTGATATTAACTCTAATAATAAATATAAATGTTTCAAATTAATAAAAAAATTATTAATATTAATTTTAAATATCGATATATCTTTTAATGTTAATTAATATTAATATTAATAATATTAATAATTAATATAGATGTCAATTTTAAACATAGAAATTTATATAAAATTAAATTTTTCATTTGCACATTAATGTGGACATTGTCATTAAACATCAATATAAATATTTAATTAAAGAATAGGATTGATAACTTTAGGTGTATTTAGGTTTAATGACATTAGAATTTAACTTTAGGTTTTTTTAGGCTCAATGACATTAGAATTAAAAATCTTGGTATTTTTATATCATTTGGTTCATGTAGTATTAGGTTATTTTATAACGTGAGGTTTATAACATTAAGTTATTTAATATTAAAAAAACAGCTTTTTGTTAATATTTATATTGGACATCAAAACATTAACATCAATTTTAAACATAGACATTAATAGAGGCATAAAAATAGATTTATTAACATTAATAATATTGGATTGCAAACTTTAGGTTTATAAAATTGTGAGTTGTTTTTCACTATTTTAATCATATGCTTATCACTCATATGATTTTATACAATATGTATAGGTGGATTTTATTATATTTGTAATTGGAAAACTGTATATGTATGCTACTTTTAACTTTATTCAACATTAATTGAAATTTTTTTGTTGATATCCCTTGTGTTTTCTTTTATGTTAGGTGGTTTCCTTATTTGATCATGGATCCAGCTATTTGGAGTTGTCTTCCATTCGAAATTCTTGAAATTGTCTTCCTCTGGCTCCCTTTATTGATTCTAATAAAGTTTAGCACTGTTTGTAAGCAATGGAATAATGTTTTGCAAAACCCTTCTTTCTTATTGCGTTGCAGGCATATTTCTACAAACGAATTTGGATTTATGGTTCCTTTCCTCAAATATGAAGACAATTATTTTGTTGTTGAATACCTTAACCAGAATGGGCACATATCTCATTTCCATTTTCAATTCATAGAGTCAAGATAAAAAGTAGAGTCTATTGTTGTATCAATGGTAGTTTCATCCTTACCAATAGAATTATCCCATTCACGCAACTATTTTGTATTGAATCCATTTACAAAGGCCTTTAAAACATTGGGCCAATACGAATTGGAGATTGGGGATTATTTTCGTTATTGGAAAATTAAGCAACAAAAAAATATGAATGGGTTGTTCTAAAACATATATATGATAGAATGTATTCTAAATTTTATGTTTACAATAGTCTTGCTAAGGTTTGGCGAAGGGTTGATCTTCCATTTGGTGGCAGTTCACCCCCTCAGAATGGAGTGTTTTATAAAAGTAAATTATTTTGGCTCTATCTAGACAAGGAGTATGAATATTATCCTCGATATGGGTATACAATCTACTGGTATGATGTAATAAAAAATGAATGGGTTTTTTCATTTGTTCCAATCACTGACATATGGTGTATGTCATTAGAAATATATAATAATCAGTTGATATGTCTTTTCAATCATGACGCCACTTCTGTATGGTGAATTGAATAAATATATAATTCCTAATTTGGTCGCCCGTGTGTTGAACGAAAATTTGACTACTTTGAGGATGATTAGGTCTTCAGATGGAATTTGTTGGAAGAAAATTCCAGAAATATAAATATCAAATGTCCTGGTTATCTCCCATTTCGAACAGTCCAAGGTGTGGTTCTTATGTGCAACTGCAATGAAGTTCCTTTCCTATTATATGACATGATGACGGGCCTCTATTTTCCAATAGATATTGATATTTCAACTAATCAACAAATGTATGGGTTTCGGTCTCCAACGTTGTAGGATTGCAATTATTTCATTGAGTCTCGAAATGTCTTTGCAATTTCTCCCCATATGGATTCTATTGAGGAGATTCCACCATTAGATATGGACATGGAGTCTTAGGCTATTACTACTGTTAGGAATTCTTATATATATTTTCATTTTATATACTCTCTATAGTTGTGGAAAATATTTCCATTTTTTTTACTTTACATACTTTTGGGTCTATATGCTAATAATTTAAAAATTAAGATTCTATGGATATTTTATGCCTCCTCCTGAAATTTCTTCTATATGTGTATGTATCAGATGTTGTATATTTAATCCCGTTGCAATTTGCTGGAAAATATTTCTTATTGTCTCCCCATTAGTTCCCTTAATTGGATTTGAATGTGTTTGAATGATATGCATTTTTCCTTTTTTTATAATTATAATTGCTCTGAGTTATTTTATATATGGTATTTGTATTATTTTTTTCTCATTGCTTCTCAAGAAATGTTATTCATTGTAGACATGTCATCTGAAGGCACAAGCAAGCGTACAAGAAAACAGAATCTGTCACTAGCATCGCGTGACAGGTCTAATGAAAGTCATCGTTTACGGTATCAACAAAATAAGGACATAATAAATGAGCATAGGAGAGCTACGTATAATAGAAGAACTAATGAAACTACTCTTAAAAATGATTTTATGATTCCTCGTAAGTATCGTAATATGGATGATATCATGGAAAGAAAATTTTCGATTGATAGTTCATTGTCAAAATATGCTCCTCGTCAACATAATTTTGTTGTTCGATGCTCTCTTGAAAATGTTCATAATATTGGGGAAACATTTCACAATAGAGAAGAACATTTTATCGATAATATGGATGTAAATGTTCACCCTAACCATTCTATCTCTGCAATTTCGTCTTTTAAGCAAGGCCAAAGGTTGCAATAGATCCATGGTGGAGGAAATGATGACATTGTATATGATGATTTGGATGATAGTTTAATTGGCCATTTCATTGATAATTTGGAGCCAGTTTCTAGAAAAATCAGATCTTTTGATCCCCCTTCTCAAAATAATGTTGTCCACCAAGGGAACCAGCCATCCTTGATAGAATTTCACATGGAAAAATGGAGGTAACACAATTATATTTTGACGTTTGCTGCAATAATTCTTGTTTGATTACATTCCTATATTTACATTTTATTTTTAACTAAAATTATAAGGTATTTTCTTCCTTTGGAATAAGATACAACTCATTTTCATATAGGTCTTGATATTAACTCCCAAAGTGTTCCATCTACTAATCTGAGAAGTGGAGATGAAGCATGTCATATCATTCCACTGCATTCTCCTCAACAATCAAATTGGAAAACTAATTTAAATGTTCATTGTAGTTGATTTCATTTTTCATTTTTTGAATTTCTATTACATTGGACATTGAATTTTATTGCATACTTTATTTTCTTCAAAAAGAACACAACCCATTTTAATAGAGGCATACAAATTAACTTCATAGATGTTCCATATACTGATCTTGGAAGTGAAGAGGGGCCATCTAATATTATTCATCCAGACCGCCAAACAAATGTAAATGTTGAATGAATTTGATATTTTAATCAATTTTTCATTTGTTTTTAGTTGTGCATTGTATTTTATGATCTTCTATGGAAAAAACATGATTTCATCTAATGAGGTTGGAGAGATGGAATCGAACACATCAAATTGTAAAACTAATGTATTTTTTAATGTATTTGATTTGTTTTCCATTTTTTTAATCTTTATTGGTTGGACATTTAGTTTTATATTGTATTTTATTTTGTTGGAATGGGAAAGAACTCATTTGAATACAGGCTTAGAAACTAACTCCCCAAATGTTCCATCTAGTGATGTTAGAAGTGAAGAGAAACTATTTCATAGGCTTCATCCACATCACCATACAAATGCAGACCATAAATTTGGAAAGACCCTATAATAGATCTATTCCACATGTTTCAAATTTGGGAAGGGAATCTCGTGGTGCTGAAAATTAAGTACATTTTAGAAGAATATTTACTCTTCCACATCATTCTCCACATGGTTCGACCGATACAGATCATATTCATTTTGATGAAAACATGATTGCAATGCATAAAATATTTCGAGAAAATATAGATAGGTTGTCACTTTTCTAAATGTGCCACATATTCCAAGAATCATATCTGGGAATCCAGGTTTTGATAGATTCTGAAGGACCTATTTGCAGACGATGTAAGAATGAAAGAGGTTCCCATCGTTTCTCTACATATAATAACATGGATCCTGGTGATCAACCTCATGTTTAAAGAATTCTTACTCAATGTGAAGAAATGCTAATAGCACATGTGAATCCTATTTTGCAAGTGACACATGCTCGAGGTGGCAAATATAAATATAGAGGTTACACAATTACCTTTCCTTAAGATATTTCTTCAATTGCACAAATTCTTCCCCGACATGTTGAAGATCTTGACTTTATAATTGTGAGGAGACATGTTTCTCAGTCTAAATATTATGAAATGTTATGTCAAAAGCTCTAGAGTTATGGCTGCATTGCGTTTCAAAATTGAGTGTGATCAATATTATTGAGATGTTGTAATTGACTATGATTCAATGAATTCTCCTCGAGAAAGATCAACATATGTATCATCCAGGCTTAAATTTGTTGATTGTGATATTGAAGAATCTAAGATCAATGCAACTAATAATCAAGGGTTACCTATTGATAATTTTCCATCTCATTCTTCTTCTTTTGTTACTCGCCTACCTAATGAACGAAGAGAAGTGGAAGAAATTAGAGCATTTCTTGATAATATTAATTCTTCACATGTTCAACAAATGGATTGGCCCAATATTGGAACCTCTCTAGTGAATAAATATAATACTGAGGGGTTATTAGATATGGAATTGCCCACATTGTTCCCCACTGGTGATGCTGATTGGTTACAACCACATATTTATAGTGTTGAACTTCATGAGTATGAATTGCATCTTCTTAGATACTGTTATCATAGGTTTGGATGCCATCCTTGCTTTCGATATTACCCATTGAACATGATAATGCGACATAAGATCCAGGAAACTACTGTAGTTTTTGTGAAGAAACATTTACATGATAACTCACCGACAACAATTGAAGACTTGCGTCACCAAATTTCTGATTTACCAGATAATAAGTTGGTTGAGCATATTATGCATTTTGGTTCTTCTATGAGAGGTAAAAGGGCATACTGGACTAAATGTCGATCCAAATTGACTGACATGATTACTCAGTTGGGATTTCCATCTTCGTTTTTTACTTTGAGTGCAGCTGACACAAAGTGGGCAGAGTTTCATAACCTCATGCCTATACATTCACATTCTCATTCTTTAAATGAGAATCATATGAAAATTGACAATGTTATCCAATACCCTCATATTGTTGCCATATTTATGCACCATAGATTTAATATATTTCAAGAGGACTTTATCCAAAATATCTTAAAGAAAAATACTTCTGGTACAGGTTTGTGTTGTTGAATTTATTTTCTATTCATCGTTAGTTTTTTGTTATGGTTCTATTTATATTTTTGTAGTAACTATATATTCAGTTTATTCATATATGAGTGGCAGCATAGAGGTTCAACACATATCCATGCTTTCTTATGGTTGAAAGGCGCTCCTGACATGGAAATACTTGATTGGTCAAATGCTTATGATGTACAAATTCTAAAGAGATTATTTGAAAATTATGCAACTACATGGAATCCACGTGACATACATTGTCGAAACATAATGGTTTTAAGAAGCCTCAATGATGACCCTTTCTTATTGAACACTGAATAGATTTCCTCTTGCAATCGTAATAATGATTATGAAGAATTCCTAAACTGTGTCCAAAGGCACAGAAAGCATAGTGTAGATTCTTTTTTACGCAAAAAGAGCACTATTCTCAAATGTGGATACAATGCTCCATGGGATCTTTCTGAGGAATCAAGATTGTTCATAGATTATCAAGGAAGAAAAAAGTATGACCCCGCAAGCAATGATGATAGCATCAATGTACATTACATTGACCTTCTAACAATATGGCATGTGAATGTTGATTGCCAACAAATGATTTCTCGGTACATTGTCCTGAAGTATATTGCTAAGTATGCATCAAAAGCTAAAAAAAGGGTATGAAAGTTATCATGATATGTTACCTAGAATTTCAAATTCTATTTCCTCTCAGGATCATGCTTTGTGTTCTTACATAAGGTTTCTTGCAGAAATAATTATTGACCGTGACGTTGGAGCACAAGAAATATTCCATATGTTGTGTAAGCTACCTCTTGTTGTTTGTAGCCGAAAATTTGTTTCCTTAAATGTTGGAAGAAAGGTTTTCAGGCAAATATCAAGGGATGGCATGCAATGTTCATCTAAGAATAATTTCGTTCAACATTATCAGAAGAGACATTTTTTCGTAGGACATATATATTTAATAGAAACAACAAGATCTTGGACATTGGATAGCAAGCATAAAGGAGATCCCTCGAAGCCTAGAGATGTTCATGCTATTGTTCGGGTTTGGCCACGGTTTTATTGTATTCCTGGTGAGGGTTCAGATGAGTTTGAAACTTTTTTATGGACAAAAATTCTCTTGTACAAGCAATTTCATGACATTTCTATGGAAATTGGACTTTCAACTGAAATTATTATTGAAAATTGGAGTAATTTCCAATATCGAGCATGGCATGTTGATCGAAATCCATCAATTGTTGACAATATTGAAGATGAAGAATATGGTGATTTTTCTAACTAGGAAATGAATCTTGAAGATGGTTTTAAACAATGGAAACTTTTCTCTCGCTTGGTTCCACCAAATAATGTGAATGTTTCTGATCTTCACACCATTGGTCGAAAGGATTTTGATATATCCTATGATTGGAAAGGTACAACTATTTATGATGATGTTGCTGAAGAAGCTATTAATTTTACAAGGCATGGACAGTCAAGGGATGATATTCATAACCTTTCAAATATAACATTTTCATCTCCAGATTCATTGGCAGAAAAACAACAACTTGCTTTTGAAATCTTTTTAAGGCATTTTGTTGAATATGAGATTCATGAAGCTCTTCTTATGATTGTTTAGGGCATTGCAGACACTCGCAAGTCTTTCCTTATCCATTTTATTTTTGAAGCTCTTTCTAATTTGTCAAGTAATGGAATATTTCCTTTTCTTATTCTTTCTCCAACGGGAATAGTTTCTTTTAATATACATGCAAAAAAAAAACCACTCATCTCTAAAAATTCCAATTAAAGATATGAAACCACTACAATGGAAAGCACTAACAGTATTCCAAGAAGAAATCAGACATATTCAATATATATTTATTGATGAAATGAACTTTCTAGGATCAATTTTATTCATGCAAATAGATGCTAGATTACAAGAAGCATTTCCTGAGAAGAATAATTGTCCTTTTGGTGGAAGATCCATGATCCTTGTGGGTCACCTTGGCCAACTACCTCCCATGAGAGATAAGCCTTTGTATGTAGGTAATACAGCAGGGAAAGTCTTGTGGAAAAAAATCAACATTGTTGTCACTCTTGACACAATATTTCGCCAACAAAGGAATAATGAGAAACAATATTGTTTTCCTAGAGTCCTCTATAACATAAGAAATGCAGAACCTGTTCTTGAAGATTGGGAATTTCTTATGTTGCGGGTTGATATGAGGTTGCAACCTAGAGAAAGGGATTTATTTAATGCAGAAGTTCACATGTTTACAACAAATAATTTGGTGTCCTTCCATAACAAGCATATGTTAAAAACATTAAATTCTCCAATTTCATGATGTATTGTTGAGAATTCAAGGTGTTCAGAAATCAGCGGTGCTTATTATGATCAATTGGACCGTGAAGTATTGTTGTGTTGTGGTCAATGTGTTATGTTGACATGTAATTTTTGGGTCGAAGATGGTTTGGTGAATGGTGCACTTGGTTATGTGAATGATATATTTTTTATGCGTGCCTCTAAGCCACCTCAGCTTCCAATGTTCACAATTGTTTTTTCTTATAAGTATGTTGGTGTTCCATTTGATGCAGGCAATCCAAACGTTGTATCTATCACACCAGTGATAAGAGGAAATTGAAAACAAATTCCTTTAAAGATTTCATGGGCTCTTACAATCCACAAATCACAGGGATTGGCTTTAGAACGAGCATCAATTGATATCGAGAATAAAGAGCAGCAAGGCCTAACCTTGACAGCCATATCAAGAGTGCAATCAATAGATGGTTTGTGCATTGCACCGCCTTTCTCTTTCCAGCATTATGCCAAGATGAAATATAGCACATATGTTACAGCTAGGAAGAAAGAAGAGGAGTGATTGAAGTCCATATCGCTATGAAATAAAACTATTAATACTTTTAGCTATTTATAGAATGTTTTGTAAATTTGTTTTATTGTCCTCATTATTTACTTTTAATATAATAATGATTTTCATATATTACTAAGATGAATACATTCATCATATTCATAGTAATATTTCAGAAATTTGTTTGCATCGTATTTCATGTTGTTAAATTTAATTCTGTTTTTATAAGCGGTTATTTTCTATTGTTTACAATCAACCATTCAGTGATAAACAACCAGCGATATGAGCCAATCATTAAAAGTCAAGATTTAATTCCATATCACTATAACATGCAACTAATAATATTGTGACGTAGAATGTTTTTTTTTTTTTTTTTTAAATTTATTGTCTTTTGTATTTACATTTAGTATAATAATGATTTTCACATATTAATGAAATTAATACATTCATCATATTCATAGTGATATCCGAGAAATTTGTTACATCATTTTTCATGTTCGTCAATTCACTTCCTTTTTTAAAGTCATTATTGTCCTTTTGTTTATAATGAACCATTCAGAGATATACAACCAGTTATATGAGCCAATCCTTAAAAATCAATAATGAAGTCCATATCCCTATGACATGCAACTAATAATATTGTGACCTATTTATAGAATGTTTTTTGAATTGCTTGTATTGTCCTCTTTATTTACTTTTAATATAATATTTATTTTCATATATTAATGAGATGATTACATTCATTATGTTCATAGTAATATTTGAGAAAAAATTTTACATCGTTTTTCATTCATCATATTCATAGTAATATTTGAGAAAGTTGTTTACATCTTTTTTCATGTTCTTCAATTTAGTTCTTCTTTTTAAGTGGCTATTGTTATTTTCTTTTTTACAAAGAACCATTCACACATAAACAATGAATTATATGAGACAACCATTAAAAATCAATTTAATATTTTGTTCATATTGATATTAATATCGTGAATTCATATTATATCATGAATTACAAAATTATGGGCTAAATGCTATTAATATTATTATTTAGAATGATATCCAACAGTAATGAAAAATTTCTCCACCATACCGAAAATGACCTATATTAATATTGCTAATTATTATGTCTATTAATTAATTTTAATGATGCTATATCTTAATATTAAACATATATTGGGTCTATACATTAATATGAATATCAACAGTAAACATCGATCTAAATATTTTGATTGAAGATTAGGTTTAATAAATTTAGGTTTTTTTTTGTTCAATGACAACATATTTATATTTGATATTAATATTTAACTAAAAATAATATATACATTAACAGTAATTTAAATAGAAATATAATTACTAACATTATTGATATTTGATTTTAAAGATAAATTTTACAAAATTGTGAATTGTTGTCGACTATTGTAATAAGGGTCATATCGCTCATTTAATTTTATCACTCATCTCATCTATACAATATGTATTACTAATTACGTTTATATTTGTAGAAATTTTTATATCATTTGGTTCATGTAGTGTTAGGTTATTTTATACCATGACTTTTTAAAGATAATGTTTTCTTACAATAATATAAATTGGATGTTACGTTATATATATATATATATATATATATCTGTGTGTGTGTGCATTCATATTTTTGTGTGTGTGCATTAATTTTGATTTTTTCATTTTTCCTTTCAAATGAAAATATAGATAATAATGGTTGCATCTATTATAATCAAGCGGTGGCAAGTATTTCTAGAGTGATAATTTCTCTTTCATATCTTCAGGACAAGTTCAATAGAAAACATGGCTTCCTTGTTGCATTTATAGATGATAATTTTCATCTGCTAGATGAAATGAAAACAAATGTAAAATACTTGTTGCATGTGCACATGAGGGAGGCTAGGAGGAAAAAAAGAAGGGATTGGTTGGAAAGTGTTAAGTATCGTGATCATTATCCTGTTGATTTGAATTGGTGTTCCTTTTTTCGTCGGTATGGTTGTGTTTTGGAAGAGGCTATTTGATAAATGAATTTTGATTTAGTGTTTCAACTCCATTTTTGTAGTGGAATTTTTGGATGTAAAGACAAAAAAATATATATGTTACTTTCCATATTCTTTCTTTGGTTACAATGATGGTGAAATTAAATATCCCTTCAATGTTAATATTATTGTTTATCCCTTAGGTTCACCAATTCCTTTGGTTTATAATATTATACCCTTGGGTTGATCCAGGTGGATATTGGTGGCCACCCACCTATTCCATTTGGACCCGCATCATCAATTCTTGTAGTTTTTCAGCTTCAGCACAGCTTACTCTTTTTAGCAGGTTTTCGGGTCCTCCACTCCCGGAGCCGTTTTGGGGACTTAATGATCCAAGTGGATATTGGTGGCCACCCATCAAATCCATTTGAACCCCCACCATCTGTTATTTCATTTTGTAAGTTTTAACACAACTTACTATTTATAGCAGTTTTTCGGGTCCTAAACTTCTGGAGCCGTTTTGTGGCCCTAAACAATGTTTTTTGGCCATCGTTTGTCCAACAAATATGTTTCCATTTTGAAATTAATATTCATGGCATTGGTTGTAGTCCTCGAATAGATATTTCTAACGATGTATCATACGCATCAAACAGAGATCGTATGCCGAAGTTACGTCCCCGGGAAGTTGAAACACCAATTTACCCAAACGGGGCCCACAGTTTTGGTGCTTCATCTCCTAGGGTTAGGTTTTTGGAAGTTTCAGATTCTACATTGTTTTTCAACAATAAATAGGCCCTCAAGCCTCATTGTAACATAGTTCAGGGGATGGATGTTTTTCAACAATAAATAGGCCCTCAAGCCTCATTGTAACACAGTTCAGGGGCTGGTAGCCGACACATTTCTTCCAAGAGATAATCATTGCCAATACCCTAGCTCCTCTATTTCCATTATGTTTGTAATAGGCCTAAGAGCCTCAATGTAGCATAGTTCAGGGACTGGTAGCTGACACATCTCTTCTCAGAGATACGTTGCCAGTACCCTAGCTTGCTTCCATTATGTATGTAAACTTAGTTCAGTCATTCTTTCATTAATAAAATGAAGCATTCTTTCCGCTACATCTCTGTATCTATGGCTATATGTGTATTATGTTGCGTTCCTGCATAAATCCAGATCATGGGTTTATTACTTATTTTGGTTTATAATATTAATAATCAATTGGGTTTATTAATCTCTTGAATTTAAAATATTAATTATTAGGGTATATTAATTTCTTAGGTTTTCGAGTTTAAAATATTTATTCTTATGGTTTATTAATCTCATGTATTTTTAATATTGATCCATTGGCCTTATTGATCTCTTAGGTTTTTAATATTTATCCCTTACCATCACTAATTCTTTTGGTTTATAATATTAAACCCTTGGTTTTATTAGTTGTTTTTTTTCATAATATTGATAATCCCTTAGGTTTATTAATCTCTTGAGTTTAAAATATTTATTCTTATGATTTATTAATTTCTTAGGTTTTTGAGTTTAAAATATTAAATATTAAAGTTATTAATCTCTTCTGTTTTTAATATTATTCCCTTGGCCATATTGATCCCTTAGGTTTCTAATATTTATCCCTTTGGTTCACCATTTCCTTTGGTTTATAAAATTAAACCCTTTGGTTTATTAGTTATTTTGGTTTATAATATTAATAATCCCTTCGGTTTATTGATCTCTTGAGCTTACATTATTAATTGTTAGGGCTTATTAATTTCTTCATTTTTTTAGGTTAAAATATTAATTCCTAGGGTTTATTAATCCCTTGAGATTTCTAATTCTTTGGGTTGGTAATAGTAGGTGTTAAATATTAGTCGTGCACTTTATTTATTAATGTATGGTCCAATGTCACATTATGAAAAACATTGTCTCAATATGAAAACAACCATGGGCGACCATTGTTAATCATCATTAGTCGTAGTCGATCAAGGTCTTCCATGGTCAAATGTCATATTGTGACAAATATTGTCTGAATATGAAAATCAACCATGGCCAGCCATGGTCATTTTCCATCCAACGTCGCATTGTGATAAAAATTGTCTCAATGTTTAAATCAAGCATTAATTTGTAGGCTTTATTAATCTCTTATGTTTTTAACATTGATCACTTCGCCTTATTGATCACTTAGGTTTTTAATATATATCCATTGGGTTCACCAATTCCTTGGGTGATGCCAATTTAAAACCTTGGGTTTATTAGTTATTTTGGTTTATAATATTAATAATCCCTTGGGTTTTAAAATATCTTGAGTTAAAAATATTAATTATTAGGATTTATTAATTTTTTAAGGTTTATTAATTCTTAGAGTTTATTAATTTATTAATCTCTTATGTTTTTTATATTGATCTCCTAGTCTTATTGATACCTTAGGTCTTTAATATTTATCCCTTTGGGTTCACCAATTCCTTTTGTTTGTAATATTAAACCCTTGTATTTATTAGTTCTTTTGATTTATAATATTAATAACCCCTTGGGTTTATTAATCTCTTTAGTTTAAAATATTAATTCTTAGGGTTTATTAATATCTTGAGTTTAAAATATCAGTTCTTAGAGTTTATTATTTTCTTGGTTTATAATATTAATATTTCTCCCTTGGGTTCATCAATTCCTTTGGTTTATAATATTAAACCCTTGGGTTTATCACTTCTTTTGGTTTATAATATTAATAATCTCTTGGGTTTATTAATCTCTTAAATTTAAAATATTAATTATTAGGATTTATTAATTTTTTAGGTTTTTTAGTTTAAAATACTTATTCGTAGGGTTTATTAATCTCTTGTGTTTTTAATATTGACCCCTTAGCCTTATTGATCCCTTAGGTTTTTAATATTTATCCCTTGGGTTCACCGATTCCTTTGATTTATAATATTTAGCCCTTGGGTTTATTACTTTTTTGGTTTATAATATTAATAATCCATTGGGTTTATTAATGTTTTGAGTTTAAAATATTTATTATTATGGTTTATTAATTTCCTAGGTTTCTTAGTGTAAAATATTAATTCTTGGGGTTTATTAATTTCTTGTATTTTGAATATTATTTCCTTGGCCTTATTGATCCCTTAGGTTGTTAATATTTATCCCTTGGGTTCACTTCATAAACCATTGGGTTTATAATATTAAACCATTGGGTTTATCACTTCTTTTGGTTTATAATATTAATAATCTCTTGGGTTTATTAATCTCTTGAATTTAAAATATTGATTATTAGGGTTTATTAATTTTTTAGGTTTTTGAGTTTGAAATCTTTATTCTTAGGGTTTATTGATCTCTTGCCTTTTTAATTATGACACCTTGGTCTTATTTGTCCCTTAGATTTTTAATATTTATCCATTGGGTTCACCGATTCATTTGGTTTATAATATTCAACCCTTGGGTTTATTGGTTCTTTTGGTTTATAATATTAATAATCCCTTGGGTTTATTAATATTTTGAGTTTAAAATATTGGTTCTTATAGTTTATTAATTTCCTAAGTTTATTAGTGCAAAATACTAATTCTTAGGGTTTATTAATATCTTGTATTTTGAATATTATTCTCTTGGCCTTATTGATCCCTTAGGTTCTTAATATTTATATCTTGGGTTTATTAGTTATTTTGGTTTATAATATTAATAATCCCTTGGTTTTATTAATATTTTGAGTTTAAAATATTTATTCTTATGGTTTATTAATTTCATAAGTTTTTGAGTTTCAAATATTAATTCATAGGGTTTATTAAACCCTTGACTTTTCTAATTGTCACAACAATTGTCTCCATGTTTAAATCAAGAATGGTCAGCCACCTTTATTTTATGGTTTATAGTATTTATCTAAGGATTTTTATATACTTCGTGTTTATAATATTAATCTCTTAGGTTTAATATTATTCCCTTGGGTTTAAAATATTAATAATCACGTGAGTTTATCAATCCGTTGTGTTTAAGATATTAATTTGTAGGAATTATTAATCTCTTATGTTTTTAATATTGATCCCTTCGCCTTATTAATCCCTTAATTTTTTAATATGTATCCCTTGGGTTCATCAATTCCTTAGGTTTATAATATTAAACCCTTGGATTTATTACTTCTTTTGGTTTATAATATTAATAATCCCTTGGGTTTTTAAATCTCTTGAGTTTAAAATATTAATTTTTAAGGTTTATTAATTTCTTAGGGTTTTGAGTTTAAAATATTAATTGTTAGGGTTTATTAATCTCTTAGTTTATAATATTTATATTGATTCCTTGGGTTTACAATAATTTTTCCTTAGGTTTACTAATTTCTTGGATTTATAATATTAAAAGCATCTATTTATTTGTTCCTTAACTTTATAATATTAATAATTCCTTTGGTTTAACATTTAATGACTTCGTTTTTTTAATCTATTGAGTTTAAATATAAATGTTGTTTTCATGGTTTATAGTATTTATCTAAGAGTTTTATACTTAATGGTTTTTTATACTTAAAGGTTTATAATATTAATCTCTTATGTTTAATATTGTTCCCTTAGGTTTATAAACCCTTGGGTTCTTTGTATTAATACGTTGGTTTTATTATTTCCTTGTGTTTTTAATATCAATCCGTTGGGTTTATTGATCCTTCAGGTTACTAAATCATTAGGTTTATATTATTAACAATTCCTAAAGTTGATTGTTCTCTTGGATTTATAATATTAATAATCATGTAAGTTTATCATTCATGTTTATTTAAAATATTAATTCCTAGGCTTTATTAATCTCTTCTTTTTTTAATATGGATCCCTTGTAGTTTTTGTCTCTTAAGTTCTTAATATTTTTCCTTAGGGTTCTCTAATTCCTTGGGTTTATAATATTAGACACTTGGGGTTAATAGTTATTTTGACTTATAATATTAATAATCCCTTGAAATTTTGATAAGAGATATATACTTACTATAAATAATAATAAAATACTATTGTTATGTTATATTTGAATTTTAGTATAGTTTGAATAATAACTATTGTATTGAAAAAAATTTATATATATATATATATATATATATATATTAGTTTAATATATAATATGCATATGTAATATTAATATATTATAAGTAGATATATAAAATATATCGATAATTATATTCCTAAATATATAATGATTATTTTTGTAAAATATATGTGGTGGGTGGTGGATATAGATCTATAGGTTTCTATCAATTACATTGGGCAATGTGATTGTAAATATATTTTTGTAAATTTATTTTATATACTAAATTTATTTTTGTAAATCTATTTTATGTACACTTATATCAACCACATTCATAAATGTGATCAATATGATTGTGCTAGTATATACACTATCGACCAATACTATATTTGTTTACAGAACTATGCATGCATCAGCGTCCAAAACTATGGGGGTTTACTTTGTTTTATTGTACGTGCCCCCAACAGGTATTACGCATCAAGTTTTTTTTGATGTTGACATTAATTTGGTTATGTGCAAAATTTTTTGATAATTTTCCACAGTAAAACATTGAAATTTTTTATTGTTTATTTATTTGAATTATTTAAATTTATTTTTCTAAGTTCTTATTGGTCTATACTTTCAACATATTATTGGAAAATACTTTGTAAAATGTGCTAAAAAGTACAAAAGTACAATGCATAAGGTAAACAGAACTGTGAGGCCATGACTTTAGATCTCCAGTCAAATTGCCGGAATCGTTCCGCCCATCTCCACCAACACCGCGAACGCGAGCCTCCCTCCCGCCGTGTTGTTTTCCCGCGGCCACAAATATCTGTTTTCAATTGTTTTTACCATACCTCTCTGGCCACGTCGCTGAATTCATCTCTTCACTTTTCCTTTTAACCATCAAGGGATCTTAATTAGGGAGTAGGTAAACCTTACTTATTTCAATGTTACTGTAATTTTAAATGCTGTTTGAGGTGGTGTATAGATAATTCATATACCATTTTTCATAGCATTAAATACTACTTTACAAAATTATATTAATCATTTTTAAAAGGTTTTTTTATAAAAATAAATAAATAAAATAAAATATTTTTTTAAATGTATTTAAAATAACGAAAAAGCTTTATTATTAATATGAATCAAGTAAAAAATTTATTATTAATATAGAAATTTACATTGGGAAGTGTATTTGAAATATATTATTTTTAAAATTGTTTAATATATTAATAAATATCTTAGTTAACCTTAGTCAATCGGAATTTGAACTTTAAAATCTTAATTGTGTAATAACTCATTTTTATTATAACAAGCTATTAACACAAATAATTTAAAGAGAAGTGGCAAATTGAACAAAATAAATATCTACTATATATATTTATTAAGTATTAAATTATAATTAACATAAATAAAAACTTATTTTTTTAACTAAAATATATTTATAATTAGTTAATCTATGATTGAGTATTTTTAACGTGATAGATTCCAATTTTAAAGTGTTATCCATATGTTCTTACTAAGTGAATTAACAATGCACTGAAAACAATTACTCATAAACATACTCAAACTCAAATTGTAACATTTCTATATTTACATTAAGGGACAGGTAATCCTTATTTGTAGCGTTGTTTTATATATAAAAGAAATTTGAAGACATGGCTAATATAATGTAAATGACAGCTATATTTTAAAAACGGGATCATCGTCACATATCTATCAACACCTCACAGTAACAGCAATTCTACCAGCAACACCATTGTATATCAGTAAATATCAATGCAAAATTGAATAATTTTCTGCTACAAATGGAAGACTCCATGGTCTCCATAGTCTTTACTTGAGCTGAACAGCTAGATCAATCCCGCCAGCTCAAAACGCTCTAGCCGTAGACCAGCCATCATTCAGCGGGAGAATGAGAAGATAAAGAGAAAATCGAACGGCAAAACTGTCTCTTCCTAACCTCTATTCAGCCCATTCACAAAGACCGATGTTTGTACAACTAAGGGAATGTCAGCATCTGGTTCACATGAGATGATCGTAGGCGATTCTGTTGCTGGGTTTAATGGATAGAAGTGGCTTTAGCAAACTGCTAGTTTTAAAAGAAAAAATTACGATAACAATTCACTTAATTCTTATTTTTCAGATTTAGAAATATTTCGGAGATTTACAATTAAATTAAACAATTCAACCCTAAATTAAATTAAACAATTCAAGATTTGAGTAGCTGTGCAGTGTAATACAACACTAAATGCCAATCACAAGCTGTAATGCATTGAGGAAGTGAAACTGCATTTTCTAACATTTTGTTGGTGGCATGGAGACGTAAATGATAGAGACATGTGACTTCGTCATTGGAAGAATGAGAACACATCTGACAAGTCACAAGTTAATTAACGTCCCAAATCTCTTGGGGATTATTTTAAGAGTAGAATTAGATAAAAAGAAAGTGCACAAATAAAATATAAATTACCTGAAGAGCAATGGTTCCCGCTAAGGCATCTAAATCCTCCAAGAGCTTACCGATCCTGACCTCATTGTAGGGATCCCTGTATTGGTCTCGCAGTATGCGATCGGAGGAGAAGTTGTAAAGTATGCTTGTGCGGCTCTCAGTCGGACTTTTCATTTTGGGGGCCACTGTGCACTGTTGTGGGGGAGGAGGGCAGGGGTGGCGGGCAATATTCTAACCTGACAGAGAGCATTTGTGACAGCCGAGTTGTAGACACGCGGCCACTGGCAAAGGGCCTTGCGGGGGTCTTCCCCGCGTCTATTGGAGGGGATTCCTCCAAAGGCGAAGTTACAAAGATGATGGTGGCCATTGAATATAAGAGACGGAGCACAATGGCAATATTCTATGAAGTTACTATGGTGATACAATGACGGAGGCAATGGCTCACTCTAATTCATCTTTTCATAGGGTGTTTTATAGGCGTCTGTAGATTCTTCGAAATGAGATACCGCATTTTATGTACACTGTGTATCATGCGGTATGCTTATGCCACGGAACGGTTCACTGGTATTGATTTTTGTTTGTGAGTCAAGTTCTGATTCATGGTATCATTTTTATAAAATTCATGTTCATTTAACATAAAATAATATTGTTTCTTGCGACGAAAGAGAGTTTGCATATAAACAAGTTAATTGTTGTATGCATGAATGGTGACCCAAATAGAATACATATACAGTTGTAGTCATCAATTGTCATGTTATTGTCCTTGTAGGTATGAATTGCCACGACTCGTATGCATTATTATTATAAATTTTAATTAAGTAGATAATGATTTTGTTCCAAATATTTTCAAATTAAATTAAATTAAATTATTTTGAAATACAAATATATAAATTTAAATATTTTTAATAGGTAATTTATAAAATGTTTCAACATATTTTTATAAAAAAGTGAATGGATTTATCTTCATATTATATATGATAAAAATAAAAATAAAAACTTTAATGATATTCATCAAATAAGCAGCTCACACATGAGATGCTTCATCTGGATCACTCTACCAATCATCATTTACACACCATGAATATATAGCTTACAAATAAATAGGGAAGTTAGAACAATCACCTAAGAAATAGGAACTAAATCATAATCTAAGGCATGCATTCAACTAATGAACTGACTCTCTCCTAGAATACATTTCTCCATTATTTTCAGCACTCCCCTTAATGGAGAAAGTGTTCACTAGTGCTCCTAACATCTTGCTAAATAACTCAAATTTGATTCTTCCAAGAGGCTTAGTAAAAATGTCTGCAACATTGTCACAAGTATTACAATATTCAATATGGATTTATTTTGATTGAACCTTCTCCCTAACAAAATGAAACCATGTATCAATATGATTTGTGTTTTTATGAAACATTGGATTATTTGCATGTTTGATGGAGCTCTAGTTGTCACATCTAATAATTGTTTCATCTTTTTGTTCTTCTTTGACATTTTGGAGAAGTCTCCTCAACCAAACTACTTCACATGTTGTTGCACACATTGCTTGATACTCATCTTCTATTGAAGACAAGGATACAATGTCCTGCTTCTTGTTGCTCCATGCAATGACCCCAGACCCAATGTTGAATGCATAACCTGCTATGGATTGTCTGTCATCTAGATTTTCGACCCAACTGAAGTCTGAAAAACCCGTCAATATAACACCAAACGAATCATTATATTTAATACCAAAGTCTAAGGTTCCTTGAAGATACCTTAAGGTGCCTTTCATTGCAACCCAATGACTCTCAAGAAGTTTTGAGATGAATTGGCTCAATCCACTAACTCCAAAAGCCAAATCCTGCCTAGTTGTAGTCAAGTAAATTAGACTCCCAACCAGTTGTCTGTACAGTGTTGCATCGACCTCCTTGGAACCATCATCATTATGAAGTTTTAAATTCTATTGTAAAGACACTATTGTAGCTTTCCACTGATCCATCTTGAAATTTTTCAAGAAACTCCTAAAATACTTCCCTTGTGACAGAAAAGTCTCGCTAGAATCCCTCAAGACTTCGAGACCCAAACAATAGTGTAGCTCTCCAAGGTCTTTCATCTCAAAAACCTGTGGTATCTGCTCTTTTATTTCTTTAATGAGTTCATCAACATTTCCTGTAATGATAAGATCATCTACATATAAATAAATCAAAATAATTTTCCCCTCTTTATCAAACAAGATATACAGCTTAGGATTTTTTATTATTATTTTATAATTATGTTGCAGGAAAAATAAATCAATTTTGTCATACCACGACCTCGGTGTCAGTTTTAGTCCATACAATGCTTTCTTCAATATATAGACTAAATGTTCCTCCCCCTGCTTGACAAACCCTTCAAGTTGCATTAAATAAAATTCTTCTTTTAATTCCCCATTTAAAAATGCAAAATTCACATCTAGTTAGTGTATCATACAATAAATTTTAGTAGCTAAATAAATTAAATTATAATTGTGTTTAATTTAGCTACAAGGGCGAAGGTTTCCTCATAATCTACGCATTTTTTCTGTGAGTACCTGTTTGCAGCCAGCCTAGCTTTATACTTCTTTTTACTACCATATTATTTAAATTTAGGCTTGTATAACCATTTGCAGCCTATGGGTTGTTTTCCTTCAGGTAATTCAACTAGATCCTAGATTTTTTTTTTAAGTATTAACTCATATTCCTCTTCCATGGCTTCCCTTCATTCATCATATTGACTAGCTTCTTTATAATCTGAGGGTTCAACATACTAGTTATAAGACCATGATCCCTATATCTTGCTGGAAATTGAGTTTTCCTACTTGATATCTTGATTGGTGGAGTGGCTTCAAATCTGTTCTGATCATCCCTTGGTGGAATTATCTTTCCTACTGAATCTGTATCATTTGATTCTTCCTTTTCCTGTTGTTTCTGTTGTTCATAGTTGTTCCCTGCTTCATCACTCCCTTCTTCCATTAGCAAAGGAATTTCCTACTCTTCATTGTCTTTATCAAAGTCTATCATCACGGACTTGCTCATGGAATACTACATCTCTACTTGCAAAGAATTTATTAGGTGATGGATTAAACAATTTATAAGCTTTAAACTCAGTACAATACCCAACAAAAGTGCATTTAATGGCCTTTGAATCCAATTTCTTCTTATCCTCCTTTGGAACATGAGAAAAATATTTGGAGCCAAAAAATTTTAAACATTTAACTACGGGCTTAAAACCTAAAAAATCTTTGAATGGAGTTTTAAAGTCAAGGCCTTTTGTTAGACTCCTATTCTTCAAATATACTACAGTATTTATTTCTTCTACCCAAAATCCATTAGAAAAATTCTTACCTTTTAACATACTACGAGCACACTCCATAAGGGTTTTTTTCTTCCTCTTTGCAACCCCAATCTGTTGAGGAGTGTCGGGTACTATGAATTGTTGAACTATCCCATGGTCCTTGCAATATTTGGTACATCCACATTTCTTGTATTCTCTCCCTTGATCCGAATAGAGAATTTTGATGAACTTCCCTGTCTGTTTTTCCACCATGCTTCTATATTCTTTAAAGTTTTAAAAGTATGACTCTTCTTATTGAGAAAATATACCCATGTAAATCTTGTGCAATCATCAAAAAATAATAAAAAATAATAGGCACCTTCTAATGATCTTCACTGCATCGGCCCACATAAATCAATGTGCATATGTTGTAGTATATCTCTCTTCTTTCTATCTAATTTTGCAGGAAACTCATCTTTGTGCATCTTCCTAAGAGTACATGCTTCATAATTAACATGAACATTCTTTAAAACAAGAATACCATTGACCATACCTCGTTTCAGAAGTAGCAGCAAGTCATTGAGATTGATATGACTGAATCTTTGATGCCATGAGTCATCTGCAGTCATAACTGATGATGTCAATGCTTGGTGTGTTGCACTTATTACATTGACCTTCTATAGACCTCCCACTCGAAATCCTAATACAATTGTATTCATATGATCTAACAGATCTTTAATAACACAATAAGACTTTTAAAACTCTACCTTAAGATTTTGATAAGTTATCATAGAAACAAAGATCATATTCTTTTTTATTCCGAGTACATACATTATATTTTTAATATGCCTAATATTTCCATCGGGCAATATGACAAGAAAATTACCATATCCTTTGATTTGGTATCCTCTATAATCGCCAAGGTAGATTTTTGCACCACTACTTGTTTGTTTAAAGTTTTCAAACCACTGTCTGTTATATGTCATGTGAGTGGAAGCGCTTGAATCAACAAACCAAGTATCTGCTTCATCATTCTCAGCAGATAGAACAAAATCAACCATAAACAGTCTGAGTACTTGATTATGATCTTCATCAGAAAATTGCCATGCATGCTTCTTATGTCTATGTCAGGATTCATCAAGATTCTTCTTATGGAAATTCCTAGCAAAGTGACCAGATTTACCGTAGTAAAAGCATTTTATCCCTGAATCATTTTTGGTTGAAGACATACCTTGAGGTGGTTTTCTCTGTGGCGTACCTCTGTCTTTCTATCCTACACTTTTCTTCCCTCTGAAGACCTTCTTCTTCAACATTAAAGAAAGATCTGAACTATGGAGTTTCAGAGTCATCCTCCTTTCTTCCTCTTGCTTCAGGATCCCTACAAATTCTTCAAATTTGGGATCTTTCTCTCTCGCATTCAAGCCTGTGATGAACATGTGATAGTTGTCAGTCATAACATTCATGGTAGTCATGACAAGATGAGTCTTTGACACTACCTCCGCTATGTCTCCCACCTTATTTTGAGGTCCTTGATTCGAGAGATGAACATAGCTACTGATTCATTCTCCTCCATTTTAATGGAGAGAATCGTTCTTTTCAGGAACAATAGGAAAAAAAATTCAATCTCGTACAGATCCTTGAGGGTTGTCCATATATCATTCTCTAATTTACACTCTCTGATGTTAGGGATAGTGTAGTCTTTCATGGACATTTTCAACAACACTTTCTCTTTGTTCTCCCTCTTCTCCCAATCCTAAATTATTGTAGTTGATCTGCCTCCTATAGTTGTCTATTTCAATTCATCTCCATTTACAATCGCCCATGCACTTTTACCCTCAAGCAAATTTTGCAACAAGAATTTCCAATTGTGGCCACACTTCTGCCACCTAGACACTCACTTAGTCACGAAAGCACGTTGGCTTCGACTCAATCATCCCTGATGCTTTGATACCATGATAAAAAATAAAAAATAAAAAATAAAAATAAAAAAATAAAAATTATATTCATCAAACGAGTAGCTCACAGGTGAGGTGCTTCACCTGGAGATTTCCTTTGGCAAAACGCTCTACCAATCATCATTTACACACCATGAATATATAGCTTACAAATAAATAGGGATGTTAGAACAACCACCTAAGAAATAGGAACTAAATCCTAATATAAGGCATACACTCAACTAATGAACCGACTCTCTCCTAGAATACATTTCTCCATTATCTTCAACTATATATATAGAGAGATAGAGTTTGTTATCCTGAAATATTTAATGGTGAAACTAATTTTCCATTTACATCTAATAAAATGAATTGGCTCTTTGGAAAACGTTGGGACTATTATACATAATTTCTAATTTATTTTATGATTGTAAAACAATGAGTTAATTCATGACATAATTATGTTTACTAATATATAAATATATTTTTTTAATTCAACTTTCTTTTTTAGAAAGCAGTTATCTTCTATTTGAGATTAATATCCTTTCTAGCATGTTCAATTGGTAGGTTGTTTTTTTTGGCAAAGTCATTTGGAATTTGTGATTTATTTTGAATGTTTCTATTTGAGAGGTATCTTTATAATGCAATCAATGGATGGTAGTCATGAATTATGCACATTGTTGGGAGTTCTTTTCTCTAACTTGCAATCTCAATGGGAGACTAAAAAGTCATTATCAATGCAAAAGCATGCAACCTGTAATTTTTGATATGGCATGGTTATATGTATCTTTAGAGAATTTTGCAATCGAATTGCAACACTAAGAGGGGCATGGGTACTTTTCTTCCCTCATTGCAGAATAAAAGGGTGAAGGAGAGTGGGAACAAAGACAACTTCTTCATTACGTGTTCGTCAAAAATTTAGGGAGACATTGTTGTGCCTAATCCTCGAGAACATATAGTGGGAATTACTATAGCCTTATATTTATTCTTGTCATGGATGAGTGTGGGATCTGCATTGATGCAAAGAGGATTTAGGAGTTGAAAGACTACAAGGAGGGGAAGACACTTTTCAAAGCTTGGACGAAACTCTCTATGGGACTACAGTTTCCCCACCGCGACCAACAGTAGGATGTTCTCTCAATTTTTGAGTTGGGCAACCTCCTTGACTATCAATTCCTTGGTAAATCAACACACCTCACCTTAAATTTTGTGTTTTTTTCTAAACTATTTGATAAGTCTCTAGTACAAGCTTGGGGGGGAATTTGCATGCTTTTTGGTTTTGTTCTGTCATTCATGTTTTATTAGTGTTCTAGCTTATTTCTACCATAGGGAGATTTTTTCCAAAATGCTCCTACTTATTTTTCCAATAATTTTCACCTTGCGTGTTGGATGACTTATTATATCATGCTTTTACCTTAGGCTCTATGACTATCTCAACTTCTTTTTCTTATTTTGGAATGCACCCTATGTATCCATCACTGTTTTTATGTTGTGATGTGTAAACCATGTACACTTGTCTCACTCCATATTTCCCTACTAGATATGCAACATCAACAAATGCAAAGTAGGCGTAGAGGGGGAGGTTGTGGCCCCCAAGGATGCACTCAAGCACAACAGTGGACTTAGGAAGTTGCAGACATGTATCATTCTATTGTCCCACTTGAATCCCAGAGTGGGTTTCTTTAATCAGAATCCATGGTTGTTATAGAAAAACACAGTATCTTAGGTTTTTGAGATCCAAGAGGATGTTTATACTTGGATTCCTAACCTTGGACACACTAGAGGTCGAAGGAAGAAGTATCTGAAAGCTATAACTCTATTAGAAATTGAAGACCCCACTAGGTAGGATTTTGAAGTAGGATTTTTAAGGATCAACAAGAACAAAGTTATAACGTCTTTTTAGGTTTAGAAGACGTAAAAATAGTTCAAATAAGGCAATGGGTATGCTTCGAAAGAATCGATGTGAGATTGGCTCATATAAAGTCCCACCTTTAGTGTGATATGCTCCTCATACTCCTCTTGGCTCTAGTGCTAAAGACCAGGGACGTGTCATCTCCTCTTGACACTTGATATTTTGAATGTTAGTTCATATTTTTTTTGTTTTACAACACTCTACTGGATACTTTTATTATGTTAGTGAAAACAAAATTGTTAAAATTTTGGACATGTTAATCTAATGGTATGTGGTAAAAAAAACATTTAGTTTCCTACTTGGCATATTGAGACCACCTACTCCATAATATTGTGAGATTAATACTTGTGTCATTTATTATGGTTTTATGAGATTTTAAGGAAATACAATATTAAATTACAAATAATAATAACAATTTATTTCACTATGATAATGTAATAATGAAAAATACAATATTTATTTATTTTTGATTTTTTTTCACACACAAAATTAATTTACTAAATAACATAATTAAAAAATAAATAATTTTTTTAATAAATAATTAGATATTATTTATTTTTATTTTTTTAATTCACAAAAATTTAAATTTTTTATTTGATAATTTAAACAATACCTTATAACACTAACACTAGAATTACCAATTGATCAGCCTAGCTAAGCTAAAGATTATTTAAATTTTAAGTTTTAAAATTCTCTTTTAAACCTTATTAATGAATATTTATATCACAAGAATAATATACACACAATTATGAACCTTCCATAATTGTGTTTCCATTGTGACATATTTTTAATGATGTACTTGTGATATATTTTTTATATTGTATTTTGTATTTTAACCATTGTTTTTTTAATATATTTTTTTAATAGAATTATATTATGAGATTTTTTTTATTCATAAAGTAGATAAATTTTTTTGGGATTAATTACATTATTTAAGGTGGTTCATCTTTAAGACAGGTAAAAAAACCAATTGATCTTATTGAATAAATAATGTGAATACATCATTTACCAGTATTAACCATTAGTTGTTAATAAATTAGTTAATAAGAATTAATATTAAATATTTTTCATTAAAATTATTAATGAATAAATTTTAAATTATTAAATAGTCAAAATTTATTGAAAATAAGCTTTTATTTTATATTATGGGTTTTAATTTCACAAATTACATGAAGACTTGAGTCATAAAATTTTCCTCCACAAGGATGAGGGAAGGATGAGGGAATAAAGATAGAGAAATCAAAGGTTTAGATTTTGGAATACAATGGAAATAGTTGTCTCCATCATCATGATCATAAAATATATGAAGTCATAAAATTTTCCCCCATGGGATGAAGGAATATAGATAGAGAAATTAAAGGTTTGGATTTTGGAATACAATGCAAATGGTGCCTCCATCATCATGATGGTCCCTCAAACTGGTATTGTTCGTAAAAGAAATAATTTTCCTTTCATGATTGCTGATGCAAAAATATTGTAGAAGATGGTAAGTATATATGGCTTAGATAGTATATTTTTTAAAGTTTCAAAAATTAATTTATTAATTTTTTTGTTTAGTTTGTTTTCATAGGATATGGTAAAGTAGAAAATTTGTAATTAGTGATTTTTGAAATCAATGGCATACCTAAATTTGTAAATTTGACTAAAAAGTATCTAAGCCATCAAAATCAGTCGGGGATTGTACCTTTTCTTGGTCACACCAACCTTAAATATGACTATATTTTTTCCCACAAAATTTTGAATCGATGACATTTTCACCATTGAGTGTCTTAGAGAGCATCCTATTATTGTATATTATATGCCCCATGGACTTCTTGCACTAAAATTATATGGTAATGTTTGATAAATTGTTTAAATAAAATGTGGTTTTCAATATTTAAAAATTATGGGATATAAGTTTTTATTTTATTTCAATTAGAGGAAGTAATTATATACTTTCATTATTATCATTAGATTTGAGTGATATAGGTTTGTGGGAAATCATTTTTTTAATCTACTTATTATGTGTCAACGTATTGAGGATATAAGTAAAGTGTTTGAGAAAATGTCTATAAGAAATGTGTTGGTTAATGATTTTGCTTTGGATTATAATGAAAATAGAGGTGATGCTTAGTGCAGTCTTATAAGGACAAGAACATCACATTGTTTATTCAACTACAAAAACTTGTTGCATTCATGAAGAAAAAACTACAAAATGAAGTTGGTGGGGGTAGGTAAGGGGATCTCAGTAACTCAATAGTGCCATGTATATGTAGATAAGGAGTTGGACAATAAAAAATTGTTTTGGGCTTACAACATTCCAACGATTTAACATTTTTCTTGGTTCTTCATCTTTGTGGACGGGGAGAGGATAAGGATATACCCTAATCACCCAAAGGGCACTATTTTAAGGATGAAATCAATAGGAAACACTTGTCAATTGTTGGATCTCATCCAACTAATGTGCATATCATGGAGAAACCAATTTAGGTTCTCATACTTCAAGTAATAGAGGCAATGATTTATTATGAGTCCTTTCATACTATAAATCCAAAGTTGTAATATGCCAACTTAATGGTTTTTGGTATCCAATATCAAATGAAATGCCCCTATCTAAACCTATTATCTTATATTATGTTAGTAACCTACCAATTGAATGTTTATTCTTTGTACTTAATTATGATGTTGGTTTTCTAGCTACATACCCACAACTCACATGGATACATTAATATCCTATGAATAGTATTAAACTTGACTAAAAGTTAAAGATTGATTAGTATTTAATTGATTGATTGACCCTTATTCTTGATTAATAATTAATAATTTATTATTATTATTATTTCAACATTTAATTAATTAATATTCTCATGAATCTATTTTGGATTGATTAACCCATAAAATTAAATATTATTATTATATTACTACTATTATTAAATATTGTTTTAAAATTATTGTTTTAATTGTTTACTATTATTTACTATCCTTATGACCTGAAAATTTCTAATGACCTCAAATCAATTAAAGGATAAAATGTAGGGGAGTGGCTTGAGGAATTTATGGAGGATGTCATGAGGGAAATAGGGCAACAGTTATGGCAATTAAGATGGGTGATTGGTATTCATGGGGAAGGGAGGCATGAGTACTGATGACTATATTTTTTATTTGAGGGTTTCGATTCATTTGGAGGGAGGGGTGAGAGGGAAGAATCAATACAAGGGGAAAAAATAGAAGAAGATATTGATAAATCAACTTTGGTTCTAGTTTGGAGTTTAGAGGGTGTTGGATATATTTTGGACATATTATAGTTGAGACTAGACTTAGGCTAAAAGGGCTAAGGAAGTTGTGGAAGTTCCTTTAGCTAGGAAGTCGAACAAACATTCCTAGTAGGTATGGTTCAATATTTAGTCGAGTCATCCCAACAAGATCTTTGATCTGAGCCACCATAAAAGCTATTATTATTGTTGTTTTTTAGCCTATGTAAATTACCGTAAATCAAATTATGTACATTTTTTAATATGATGTAACAAATACATACATTAAATTGTCAAATATATTTCTTTTAGGTTCTCACATTATGTGAAAATTTTATTTTTGGTTTGAGGACCCAAATATAGGTCCTTGCATGTGGTATCAAGGCCTGGATCTAAAATATTGCACCTAAACCCACTTGCACATTTGTGCACTGTGATACAACCCAAAATTGTTGTTCTTTTTTTCCTCTTATTTTCTTTCTCACAAAGACTTGTAGAAATTAACAACGTTAAGACTAAACATGAAAATATACCATATCTTCATGCAAGAATAATAATATCTCCTAAAACATACCATATATTCTTGCATGAATAATAATATATCCTCAAAGAATACCCCTAATCTAGGCAATGCATTAAGTGACATGCGTAAAATAAGTGAAAATGTTAACCTTTTCTATGTGTTATTGAGATGAAATACACCAAAAATACTTAAAAGGCTCAACATATTATGGTGTGAGAACAAACAAACCATATCAATTAATCATACTATGAGAAAAAAAATTGGAATTAAAAAATATAATGTTTTTTTAGAGATATTATTGGGCATTTTTTTAGAGTTTCATTAAGTGCATTTTTGGATGCCTGAAATGAGAAATAACAAAAATCAACAATATTTTGTGTTATTGTTGTTACACCTTTGCAAAATATCAATACAACAACTTTATTAAAATTATAGAAAAGTCCTCAGACCTAGATACAAGCCCTTGGCCAAAAAACATACTCTATAAAAATTTGGTGTAATGTGCATTTGAAAGCGAAGAAATAGGTGAAAAAACGTTGGACGGTATAAAAAGGAGATGTATAAGGAAAAAACACAAGTTTTTGGATATTACTTTTAGCAAACCCCTAATTGTCAACTAAGTGCCTGAAGTGAAAAAAATCGTGGGGAGGGAGGGGTTACTAATTACTCATTAAATTCATTTAATGTTATAAAGAGTGAAAATACTAAGAGAATTCATCAATCCAACAACCACAACACCATAGGGAAGATAATTGCAATAAAAACCCAAAATCAAGAACATACAAAGCTCGTAATTTTAATTTCAAGTCAACAAAAACTTGGAATTTCGCCCTAGATAAACTATAATACACAAACGCCACGTGATGAATAGGGAATAAAGAATAAGTAAAAAATTCCTTGGAAGCATGAAAACGATAATAAACACAATAGATCAAAAATAAAAATATCACAGACTCTGCTCATGAAAATGATTTAGATAAATTTTCTCGAGTAATTACCGAGACGTGGAAAGCATATGCCACAAAAATAGGGCTCTGAAAACCCTTAATTTACAAAATCACATTGACAACCAAGTATTTTGTAGCATTCCACAAGTGATTGATGTGTGAAGTTAACTTTAACATACATTAAAGACATAAGAAATTATGTTAACTCTTACGTACCGATGACTTAATTTTTTCCAACCATGTCAATTCCACCCACAAGATCTTGAGATCAATGTTATGGAGGGCCTTAAAAAAAAATTATCGAGGCCATGGGAGCTAAAGAGACAATCTGGAATTTTCTGCAATCAAATGCTTCCTCCTCCTTACTATCTCTTATAGTCTGAATCTCTCTCTTTGTGAATCCTAGCTAGGAGAGGGATTGAGAGATGAGTGAGAGGCCTATACAGTAATACGTATCTTCTCCTCCACTACCAAATTGGAACGCATGGCACATCCCCTACCAATTTTTTTATATAACGTATGCATGGCAAAGACCCAAAACCCATCTCAACTTAGTGACGTAGGCCTAAATGATGGTGCCTTGGACCTACTGATTGCATTTTACTGAAACATATTCTTACCATTCAGTCCATTACCCATGAAGAATATGAGTGGGATGTTCGCAACTGATTATTTTGATTCATGCCTTACTAATCCATTTCCAAAGGTTTTTCCACACTACTACTAGTCTTACATCTGATAGCTAATCTGCAAAACCTACTTAATATTCTTAGCGAGTCGTTTTTCTAGAATCCTAGGAAATTCTTCCGTGAAAGACCCCATAATAGAAAGACATTATGAGCATTGAGAGCCATTGTATAAGTGGGAAAACCCTACATCGAGTTACACAGAGGGTGAACTCAACCGACCAAGTAACACAAAGTTAACATGGAGAGTGGACTTTGGGTTTTGTTTGTGGTTATGGGGAAATGTGAGTGAGGCACTTGAGCCACATGTGAGGTCCAATGTTTCCTAACTCTAATATCATAGTAAGATACTATTTATATTCTTATTTGATTGCGATACAGTTTTATTCACTAATTGATTATTAATTTATTGTAGGTTAATTATAAATGGATTTTAATTTTTTAAAATTGAATAATTATATACATATACATATATATATATAACTAATTTTATATGACTAATTAATTAAAGTTTAATTAAATACATTAATGGGTTAGTTAATAAAGTTATAATTAATTAATTAAAAGGTAATGTTAATGAAGTTAATAACTAGGATTGCAAGCAAGGAGAGAAAAAAAATAATTGATGCTAGGGAGATGTTTGAGGGTAGTTGGCAAGTGCATCATAGTGATCATTTAGCTAGTAATGGGAAAGGATTTGTTGGATATACTTCGTATTCATAACACTGGTTTACGAGCATAGTAAAATAAAAACTTACATATATCATTTCGTGTACACATGTGAGCTAAGTAAAAGATGGAAATGTCCTAAACTACACTAGCGTATTTTGTATGTCATATAGATATCTAACCATTGTAGTATATAACGGTAAGGACGTGAGTAAATAAAATACAAGGAAGGTTGGCACAGCGTCTTGTTCACACGACATGATCTTAGCAACTTTTTTTTTGTTGGGTTTCGTTGATAGCATGGGGCTTTAGCAAACTGCTAAGTACAAAACAAAAAGTAAACTTCAAGAATATTCAAAGATGATCTTAGCAGATTTTTTTGTTGGGTTTGGTTGATAGCATGGGCCTTTAGAAAACTGCTAGTACAAAACGAAAAGTAAACTTCAAGAATATTCAGTATAGTAAAATGAATAATTTTTAACATAATCATCGTTAGTGAGTGAAAATCAATCAAAGGCAGGTTGTTAGTCACACTCAATATGTAACAAGTAGGCAACAGCTTTGGTGGCCTGCAATAAATATTAGAAAACGATGCAAACTCGGTCTAATTGTTGGGCATCTAAAATATCTTTTAATCAATGATTATGGGCACCAATGGCCACTGTAGTGGTGTCATAGAAAAATTTAACAAATTATTTTCCAATATGGTGCTTCCCCCCTAGCAGGGAGCATTAATTTCAGTCTAGTTGTAGACACAATGACAAAGACTAAGGGGCTTGCGGAGGGTCTCCCCTGCGTCTATTAGCGGGAATTCCTCGAAAGGCGAAGCTACAAAGATCATGGTGGCCATTAATAAGAGGCGGAGCAGAGTGGCACTCTATGAAGTTACTATAGTTGTACAAGGAGGTAGAAAACTCATGAAATGGAAAGCCCAGAATGTTGTCTATTTTTTATCGTCCTCGTTAGTGTTTTATAGGCACCTATAGATTCTTCAAGATAACATATTGTCTATTATTCATCGTCCTCGTTAGTGTTTTATAGGCACTTATAGATTCTTCAAGATAACATATTGTTTTAGTTTTATGTGTAGTGTGTATCACGCGCTACGCTTACGTTGCGCAATCGTTCACTTCAATGGTTCATGTCACATGTTATTGTTATGACATTGCTAGTGACATCTAGTATTGATGAAAACCTATTTGTTTTTCCAAGTAATTTTTTTTTTGTTAATTTTAATATTGGGATTTTGTTATAAATTT